>CM067881.1:16909282-17509282 GCA_034621355.1 Mycalesis mineus
ATTGAATTAGAATAAATTTAAACGAATGCATGAAATAAATGGTATTTCACCGACAACAAAGTCATAAATACCTGTGGAAACTTTTCCCGTTCAGGACATTCCATTTCCACAATTTTTTTCCATCGCTTTGGTGAAGTTTCGATATCTCTATCCAAATTTCTAAATTCGTCCTTGCTAGCTAATGAGCATATTCCACCCCAGCTATGATTTGAAAGAAAATCAACAGGGCTTGTTACATGTGGTTTTATTGGAAAACGTAGAAAGAAGTCCAATTCTACTGGTGATACCTCTTCGCTCATTAAAAGAACCTGAATAAAAAATTTGTAGGTATATTATATTTTATTTATTGTTAAATTATTATTTAAAAACTTGTTCCTTACTCAAACTAACCTGAAAAGTCATCTGTGATGCAAAAATAAGCTTATCACATTCAAATAGCCCCCGAGATGTATACTGGAATACTGAATACGAGATACAATCTATTAGGTTTTTTATTCTCTGGCCAACTTCTTCAGCTGGTTCAGCCTTTGATATAGCTTTTTGGAAAACCACGCTAAATGCCTAATAGAAAAAACAAAATTAGTTACTTTGCCATAATAATGTTAATTCCCTTCAAAAGAATTTATAAATTATTATTTATACCTTTAGAGAAAACTGGTAGATGGGGTTAATGGTGTTCAAGTCATTTAAAATGAAATACAAAAGTGATGCTCTGGCAGCAGCAGGTCGGTAAAACTCTCGTGCTTGATCTATTTGGTGTGACGTTATTTTGGCCTCGGCTACCTATATAAAACATAAACTTGTTATTCCATCCTTTACATATAACTATATACCAATTATTGTTTCATATAAATACTTACTTTCTTTTCTATATCAGCAGCTGTCTTCTTTGTAATTTCCAAATTTTCTATTAGTGCTGTATCTCCCAAAATGTCCCCACCGGCGGACGAAAGACGAGATAACAAATCATCCTCTAGTTCTTTCAATTGTATTTTGAATTGATTTTGTTGCTTAGTCAGTTCTGCTTTCAACTCTTCTAGATCTGGTCTTTCTGCTTTTACAACCTCCGCTAAAAGCTGATCTTCAAGTCCATCACGCGTAACAGTAAAATTAACCAATGTTGTTTGCGCCTGCATTTCTGGTTTATAATGCGGGTTAGCTAACTTAGTGTGCAGCAGCAATTTAAATTTTGGACTGTACTCTACCTCCTTATCTCCTATTTTGATAGCTCTAAAATATTTGTTTTATAAAATCAGATAACAAGAAAATAACCAAATGTATATCTTAGGAAATATACCCACCTTCCTTTTTTGATTAAATTTCTACCCAAAAGGGGATCCAGGACGGGATCAACCGTTTCTCCAATATTTTCTAAAAGAACGGTATCTCCTTTGATAATTGCCTTCTCTATTGTATCGAGGTAACCTTTTTGCCCAAGTCGAATAACTTTTAATATATTCCCATATTTTTGTTTTATCCACTTTACACCTTGAAGCTAAAATTAAAGGCAAATTTTTGCAGATGACCTTGCTTTACTGACACGAAACCCAAAACATTGTCAGGAGCTATTGAATGTAGTGGATGAGTTCTGCTCATGGACTGGTGGGCTGAGGGTAAAGCCAAGCAAATGTCACTGTCTATGTCTGGGGAGACGAAATACTAAATTTACATCTTATGATCCGGGTCTCTCTATTAGTGGCCAAAGTGTAACCACCATTGCTGAAGCATTGCCTTTTAAGTTCCTCGGTAGAAAGATTGATTACAAAGGACGCACTCCATCCCTTGAGGTAGTCGTCGATAACTTCATAAATGACCTCAATAAGGTAGACCAACAGCCCATTAACAATATAAAAAAAGCGTGGGTCTATGACAACTATCTCACTTCACGTCTGACTTGGCCATTCCTCGTTTATGATATTGGCAGAACCCATCTGGCAAAACTAGATGCAAATGTCATAAAAACATTGAAGTCTTGGTTTGGTCTAGCACTCTCGGCTGACCCTTCAACTCTATTCAGAGATTACAATAATTTTGGGTTAAAACTAAAAAGACCATCGGAACTCTATAAACACCTCAGGGTTACCAGAACGCACATTCTAGTTAAGTCCCAGGACGAACTAGTTGCATCACTTCCTAAAGACGAGGGTGCCGGAAAACTTGACTCTAGGCTTCAATTTTACAAACAATTTATGGCAGGGGCTCAGGTAAATAGAACCGGGTTGGGTGCAAAACGTAAAAAGGAAGACCAAGACATAATAAAATCTTTTCTTAAACAAGATGAGGACGACAACTACAAAGTGCATGCCATGAACCTAGAAATGCAAAACGAGTGGTTAAACTTAGGCGAGTTCTGCATCCCTCTGGCTCTGAAGTGGCGCGCCTTGCTGTACGATTGGTCTCCTGCCTTACTGAAATTTTATCTTAATGCCTTTCAACTGACTCTCCCAGATCAGAGTAACCTAGTAAGATGGGGAAAAGCCTCGGAAAAATCTTGCTATACCTGTGGTGAGGCAGTGGGCACTGCAAGGCACTTATTGGTAGGATGCAAGGTGCTCCTGGACAGGGGTCTCTACTCACGCCGCCACGACAGAGTACTAGAAATCATACGTGAAGCTATAAGCCTTTCAGTAGCTAGGGCTCAAAAAGGGTTGACGACGAATAAAAGACAAACTAATTTCGTTAAAGCAGGCTCAAGTACAAATTCCACCAGCAAGCCTTATTCAATTCTGGGCTCTGCTCCTGATTGGACTATATTAATGGACACGTATGAAAAGCACTATAAAATCCCGGAAGACTTAGCTATTACGACATCTAGACCGGACATATTTCTCTTTTCCAAACAAATCAAACGTATAGTACTTCTTGAGCTTACAGTGCCGTGGGAAACAAACATCCCTAAAGACCATGTATTCAAAGTGAATAAATACTATGACCTTACTAATGAACTAACCAAAAATGGCTATGTGGTTAGTTTATACGCGGTAGAAGTGGGTGCGAGGGGTATACCAGCGAAGTCTCTCTACAACCTGCTAAAAGACCTTGGCCTTGCTAGAAGTGCAGTAAGCTCCATATTGGAACGAGTGTCCAAAGCTGCACTAGTAGGGTCCTTCCGAATATGGTTGGGCAGGGAGAATAACTTGAACAGAGGAGGTGAGTGTTGACGCGCGTCACAAAGGGTACCCTTAAACCTACACCCGAGTCACAAGTCTCGGGCTCTGTTCGGAGTTTTTCTCTCAGCCACGCGATGGACCCGGCACCCGCACGGTGAATCCATGGAATGCTAAGATAATCGTCTCTATTTTTGAAAGTTACCTTAAATGTACTTGTACGGTAATAAAAATTTAGGTGCATAATTCATTATCTAGTTTAAAGAATTAAATCACCAACAATACCTGTGGATCAATCATTAAAGGCCAGCGATCGGAATTTGACAGAATAGTCGCATTTTCAGTACTCATGCGGTCTGAAGGGAGACCTTCGTTATGCCACATGGCTATCGTTGTATCGTCTGTTAGCATTGTCAAAGGATCCAATCCTTCAGTTATAGGTATGGGTGGCTAAAAATAGAAAATAGTAGTAAAGAAAATGTAAGTGTACGAAAAAGAAGAGTTTAAATTTGGCTAGCACCAACTTACTTCTAAAGTTTTCAAAAATACTAGCCAATTCTTGTGCAATAAATCCATTCTGTATGTTTTGGTAAAACAACCAACATAGGATATAAAAGCGCACACAAGCAATACATCTCCGGGCAAGGTTGTACTTTGCTGCATAAAACTGGAATAAATAAAATAGCAATAAATTTTCTACAATTAAAGAATAAGGAAGTTAATATAGTCAATTGAAAAAACTATAGTTACATAGAAACAGCTTCAGCCCATCTGACGTTTTCGCTAGCAAGGCCATTGACTAAACGATTAGCTAGCTGAATAGTTCTATTAGTAGCATCTGCTTCTTGTTGGCATTTTAGCTTCTCTGATGTAGCTTTCTCAAAATCTGCCGTTAGTGTTGCAAGTTGTTCTTCAAGGGACTAAAGTTATAACAAACAAATTAACATATCAAGTTATCATCAAAGAAAGTAAACAAACTTTAGACCAATAAATATTTCCCATTTTTTTAAGCTTTCCCTCAAAATACTTATTACAAACTCTTCAGATGATATATTATAACTATCTCTCCATAATATCCACTATATATTTTTAAAATTGCTTGTAATACAAGTATTTATTTAAAGGGGTTTATTTTTAAGTAATGTACTTACGGCTACTTTTGATTTTATAGCCTTTAATTTTTCTGTTGCAGCTGCCAACTCAGCGTTTGCTGCAGCAAGAGCTTTCCTCTTGGGTTCCACATCGCAAAATACTTCATAAAACTTTATAATATTTATAACCCATGCACAAAGACCAGCAGCCGCAGCTGATTTTGATCTTATAAATTCTGAAACATTATTAAAAGATTTAAAGTTTTTAAAATAAAATAAATAAATAAAAGTATGAATACTCGTACTTCATATCAAGTTAGAAAGCACTACGTTTGATAATCTTACCTGGCTCAAACTCAGAATCTTTAAGGTAAGGCTGTATAGCTTTAATTACATCTGGGTGAATATTTTCTTTGTCGTAGTTTATAAGCAATTCCAGAAAAACGTCTACTTTTGCCATCATCATCTAAGGAAATAAAAATATTATATACTAACAAATGACATAAATTTAACATTCACATCGTAATAAGTACGAAATTTGTAGACCTTTGCAGATTTCCAACTTCGATCTTTTGGAATTTTACCACCAGGCGCTAATAATACCATAACAGCTGCTGTTACATTCGTTACAGCTCCTGGAGGTGATCCAAAAGATTTCAATTCAGTCAAGTTTGCTTTGTTTAGAGTATTTAAGGCCTCTTGTGCTGCTACAAGTGCGGGTTCAGCCTTTATAAGATCCTCTTCACAATCTTTTTGTTTTTTTGATACTTCTTCTGCTATGACGGCTACTCTTTCTTCTTCCTCGTCAGCTGAACAATAAAAAAAGTAGTTAATATAATTGTTAAACGATGGAATTTAGTTTATGTTTTATTGTCATTATCACAAATAATATTATGCTATCCACTTTTTGAAATATTTCATTAAGAGTTTTAATTAAAGGCAGTTCTGCTAATAAAATATAATCAGTACTGTACCAAGCGCTTTTTCTGTTTGTACTTTAGCAGTTTCAACGCCAACCATTTCAATAAGCTTGTCAGCTGCATCATTCTTTTGCTTTAACTCAACTTCTTGTAAGGCTAATTTAGCTTTTAGTTCGTCTACTTGTGACGCTGTACTTCGTAGTTTCTCTAAACCATTTTCTAACCTATAAGAAGTATTAATAATAAGTATATATTTATCTACTCTATTATAAGGAGGGAGGTCTGTAGTGGGCCGTTAAAAGGCTGATAATGATGATGATATATTTACCGATACATTATAAATTTCAGGAGTTAAGCCAGACGTTACTGAGAGTGGGAATCACTTGCCAATCCTTTTTATGAAGTCTATTAGTCTGCTAACCTTATCTTTACCAGAAAACTGTGAAGCTACAGATAAAATTACAGTTCTTCAAGCTTCATAGCTATGTTTCTTATTGAGGAAGGCAAGTCAACTTTTTGTCAACATTCCTTGTGGTGGAGTTCCTATGGGACAGCCAGCTAGCTAACTGACTGTCCTATAGTTTTATCAAATAACAATTTTATAATATACAGATTGATTTATATTCATGACATACAAATTAAATCTTACCTGTGTATTTTAGCACGGAGTTCATCTGTTTTATGATTTACAAGTTTAGCGTACAAACTGATTTGCTCGAGGTAACTCTTAGGCGTTGTGTAGTTGTATCGCCGTTCATTAGATAAATATGCTTTCGAAATAGTATTGACTGATGTATGTACATATGCCATAAATCTAGAGATAGAATCTCGAAGCGTTATCTACGAATATACACAAAGAAAGAAAACATTACTAAATAATAAAATTACTTAATAAAAATTACATCAAAAATAGGAATATATGTCAATATAAGACACATACGGGCAACACATGTAATTCCTCTAAAAATTTCATTGATACTGAGACCAGAGCTTCTTGTGGCCATTCATGGAACCAATTTATAGATGTGCAGTTGATCAAAGCTGGGAATTTTCTTGATCGCACTCGTAATGTTGATCCCACAGGAGAAAAACACAATACTACTTTCAACTGCTTACGAACTCGGTCAATAAAAAATTTCCAACATGTCTCTCTAGTATCAGGTAAGCCTGCACCTTTGACCTAAAATATGCACAATTCCAACTTGAATTTTAACAGCTATGATTTACATTACGTTTTGATAAACCTAGCGTAAATCATTTTAATACTTGCCTCGTTTCGAACACCACCAATTATATTTTCTATTTCATCATCGGGAAATAAATCACCAACTTCACCTGAAGCTAGCAAATCATTAACTAAAACCAAAAATTGTTCATTTGCAACTTGAGCATCGGTCATCAAGAACATAATACCAACATTTTTCAAACCAGTTTTAATATATAAACCAGAAAGTTCATGCTGTAAAAAAGATTAAGTAATGAGTCATAATATTATATTTACAAATAAAATAACATATTTTTCGTTATATCATTATTGAAAAGCCAGACCTTCAAATCAGAAACGCCATATCCTTTTTTCAACTGTATCTGCGATACTTCCAAGCTGGATATAAAGGCTGCCAGTCTGGATAGTGATTGTTTGCCCGAACCACCAACGCCAACTAATAGAGCACTTCCACGCGGACTTTCAAGAATGCG
Source organism: Mycalesis mineus (assembly GCA_034621355.1). Classification (NCBI taxonomy): domain Eukaryota; kingdom Metazoa; phylum Arthropoda; class Insecta; order Lepidoptera; family Nymphalidae; genus Mycalesis; species Mycalesis mineus. Next base: position 16,916,099 of record CM067881.1, read on the forward strand.
ATTAATTCTAAAAACGCAATTGACTTATCAGGTATTTCATTAAATTTTGATAATGTACAGTACTTTCGAAGTAAGACTTATTTTATTAAATATCAACGGTTAAATACCTACTTGCATATATGCAACATAGCGTCCTCGAATAGAACGAGATTCATAGCTGCTATCAGATCATTGAAACTAGATAGAGCTTCAGTAAGAAGCTTATTTAGGTGTTCCCAAGAAGTCACTGGCATATATTTTGGTTCACCGATGCCACCCGCAAAATGGCAATAGATGTTTGGTCGATCGAATACTGCACCTTCATCGATATCCTTGAATATGTTAATATAAAATGAATGATCCAGAAGCTTAGAGTAATTAATTTATAGAATCAAATGCATTCAATAGTAATGACCTTACCTCGAAATTTTTCTTACATAAGTCTACTTGCATCTTAAGAAATGCATCTATATCTTTATCTTCAGTCAACTTATCACCGTAAACTCTATGAGTCTCGTGAAGCCAAAGCCGTATTAAATCCGAAGGGTATACTAAACATTCATTAGTACTAAATAGGAAACCCTAAAACAAATTTCTCCTTTAAAGTTGTGAATTAAACAAAACAAATTATGTTTAATCATAACTAAGAAAATACCTGAAACACATTTGACAAATCTCTTAAATTGAAGATGTAATGAAATTTGATAGCAGTTGGTAGAAATACTTGTGATACTTTATTATGTAGAGCTATTGTTGCCGCAACCACATTTCCTGTTTTAAAATTGAAATAAAAATTAAAATTAAATGAAAAAATTTAAACGGTAATTAATAGGTTCTGTAATCTGACTGCTACACACAGTGCGTTGCAATGCGAAAATATATTGCCTCAGTGGTTCCATTAAAAATAATTAAACTCACTTGATATTTTAGCAATCTGTCCACTTATTCTTAACTCTGGATTAATCAAATGCTGACTCAAAATCGAATGGTAGATATTGTTCAATGCCTCCATATTTGGGAAACTTATCGCAAATACACAAAAGTGTCTTTGCAATCGAGGATTTATTGTAAAACTACCAGAAGTCGGATTCATACAGGATACGTATTGAGTATTGTGAATTTCTTTTAAAGTTAGTTTGGTTCGATCATACCAGTGATTGTAATCCATATGCTGCCGAATAATAGTATGTGGTTGTACCGTCCCATATGGATCAACTTCAGGCATATTCATATCGTCTATAAAGTATACAAGTGTTTTATTTCCAGGGGGTCCATAATTACGACCAGCTTTCTTTTCCAAAGGCTTCTCTAAAATCTTTTGTAACATTTCAGATGTTGTGTAGAAGTTAAATGGAATAGATTGTATGGCGTAGTTTTCTGAAAGGCTGAAAGTATATAATTTCCAAAAAAAATTAAAAAATAATGTTGGCCTATAGAAATATAGATAGTCAAAATGATACAAAACCTTTGAAGTTTTTCGTTGACGAGCACAGTCTTCCCGGAGCCAGCGCTGCCTACTAACATTACAGGATGTTTGTTTTTCATAAGTAAATCCAAAAAATACCTAACTCGAATTGTTTCTGCTGTTGGAACTAGTACTGCCTAAAATAAAATAGCAATTACCTAATGTTAAGTTTAATTCAAATAACTAGCGTATTTTGTATCAATACCTGCAACGGAACGTCGGTATCTAATTCAAATTTAGTAATTTTTTCAGTCCAAGGTGTAAACTGTTTTGTTTCAGGGTCAATATAATAGTCAAAAACAGTTCCACCAGGTGGAAACTTGACATTTTTAAACTCATTTACCCACCATTTGGAGAATTCTGTAAAATATGTATCAAATTAACTAACATAACGATTGCATAAACGTAGTCAAAACAGATGAAATAACTAACCAATTCTGTAATCGACATTCGTATCTTGGAACATAGCAGATCCAAAAGCCCAGACACAGGCAAAAACAAAGAATATATCATGCCAGTCCTTTGTGCAATCCGGAGGTGTATTCTCGGGGACCAATAAACAACTCAACAAATGACAAAGCATTTGAATATGCGCCATATCTGCTATTGGTGTTATCTTCTTGAATCTGTTTCTTATGTTGTCCAGGCAAGGAGGAATGTATTTGTCAAAAAGAATAACTAAATTGGATTTCTCAGCTGGTATTTTTCGTGTTTCTACCCAGCTTGTTACGTATCTAAAATTGTATTAGACTAGAATAAGTAACTCACGTCCAAGTACATAAGAAAAATGAAAAATGAATACAGGATTAAATAAGTCGGCCAAGTTCGAGTCGTACTCGCGCACTGAGGGTTCTAAAGAAACCTGTAGGTATATTTGATAACAGTTGAAAGGTATAATATACCTGAGTATTTGATGTGAATTCGGTTAATTGGTTGGTTTGGTATTAATAATTTTTTCCTTATAATAATGTGCTATAAAACATTTTCAAGATTCAACAAATTTCAAGATTCTAGTTCTACTGGAATTACTATTCAGGTTTTGATTCCCTTGCCAGTAATTGCGAGTTTGAAAATATGAGGCTTAATTTGCTGTTTCTTTTGATTGTGTTGACGTAGAAGTTAGATTTTTTTTTACAACTCCAAGGAACTGTAGACAAGATTATTTGATATAAATTTCAGCTTGATATGTCCACGCGTTCCTGAAGTATAGAGTCTTGACAGACTGACAGACGGACGGACAACAAAGTGGGTCTATAAGGGTTCCTTATTTTTCTTTCGAGTTACGGAACCCTAAAGATGACAATAATTTTTATTTTATTTATACTTACGGATTCCATCCAAGATCTTGTTGATTTATATATAGTATACCAGCCCTTGAAACAGTTGCTGGTGTAGCTGTCCGTAAATTTGAAATTTCAAACATTAGTCGCATACTTGGTGTTAAGGCTATCCTTTCGTTACTAGCTAAGGTTAAGATTTTATTATCATCCATGACTGTATTCAAAGATTCAATCCACATGGGATCTATGTCTCCATCTAAAACTATCCATTTTGGGTTTTCACCCGCAACATTTGCCTGGTCTCTCATTATAACTGAAAATAAGCCATCTTTCCATTCTCTTGTCGCGGGGTTGATTATACCAAACAATTCATCATTAGTTACTGCCTTTGGATTTAGATCATTAAACAATGGTTTCTTTTTTAGATTCTGGTAAGTTTTAAAAAGACTTTTCCAGACTTGCGTTTTTCCCGTACCCGCATTGCCAACAATAAACACAGAATGCCGGACCTCTAATAATTCTTCTAACTGAACCACTTTTAGAATAAAGTTATCTTCTGGCTGTAACAGTAGATCCATGGCAGCTTGTTTAACAGTTCTTTCGAATTCTAGATCCCGTTTTCTGGGAACTTCAAGAGCAGGAAATAAATCACCAATTAATCCCATAAATACAGGCATATCGTCGGTTACTATTTTGGGTATGTTAAAGTCTCGCAGTGTTCTCATTAAAACTTCTTCCTCAGGTCTTCCGGGATCACCTCTCTAATAAAAAACATATAAATATTAAACTATCAATCATAGCTTTATACTTATGCATAACCTCCAAAAATACCTTCAATGATCCAGCTACAACCAAGACTGATTTAATCGCTCGTAGACCCCAATCGTAATGGTCTTGTTTAGACAAAAGTTCTTTACACAGAGTGTATAAGGTAATAAATTTTCTAGCTAAGATTTTAGCATCTTGGAATCCTTCAGCAACTAACATAATTTCACAAATCAACTCAAAATCTGGTACCACCATAGCACATGGTCGGAAAAGAGCTTTCAAGTTTTCAGGCAATTCGGTCCTGCCCGCATATCCTGGATTCATTGTAATGAAAATTCCCACTGTAGGAACTAAGGATATGATTTCTCCCATAAAGTTAAATTTTTCTTTTTTATCCCTGAAAATTAAAATATTTTGATTAACGTTATAAAGTATAAAGAAAATGCGTAAATATAATAATACTGACCTTATAGCATCTTGAACAGATTTCACTTGAACTGCTACAACAGATAACACTTCGACGGAAATTCTATTAAATTCATCGAAACATCCCCATGCCCCAGTTTGAGCTAAGCCTTTATAAATATTTCCACAAGACTACAAAATAAAGGTAGAGAAAAAAACAATTAGAAGACTGATTACCTATAAACCAAAATAGATTAATTAAGAAACTTAAGATTGTATTACCTGGTAATCCATTTGTTCAGAACAATTAAAAACGTAAACCATTATGCCCAATGCTCTTCCTAAATCTTTTGTCGTTTCCGTTTTACCTGTTCCTGCCGGGCCTGCAGGTCCTCCACCCATTATCAAGTGAAGAGACTATAAACACAATTATTACAGTACCACCAGGCCCTATATTGGGCCGTTATTAGGCTGATATTGATGATGATGATGATGAAACCAAATTACTTACTTGGGTTAGTGTAATATAGCAACGATCCGTTAATGGTGTAATAACTAATCTAGGGGTATTTCCAAGATATTCGTAACTGTATCTAAACTGAGCATCGCAGATGTTAGCAAAACAGTGTAGTTCTTTTTCATCCCATCTAAAAAAGATTTAAAAATTATAACACTTAAGTAATGTACGTTTAATAGAACATAAAGAAGTTGCTGTACTTTTATGTATTTAAATATCAAAATTAAAATAAAACTATAACGTGACTGAACTCAGTAAATATGAATGAAAGTGGAACTGAAATAACTCTTACAACATTGTGCAGATGATATAACAGGGTTTATTTAAAACCTGTGTCTGAGCTGCGATTGCCACTGGAACGCTGATCCAGCTTCCACCTTTCCTTGAATTAATTTGCTTACGACGTCTCTTGAATGCACATCTATAGTACATATCGTCATTATCTTTTGACGATCTTGTTTACTAAGCTCTCCGATTAATAGCGTAATTAATGTACTGAGTTGTGACAATTGTTTTTTATAGTAGTCCTTAAGAGCATTATCATAGCCCTCTTCTAGTCTACCAAATGCAATGTTAACTTCAGATGTCCACCAAATTTGCGAGCAGCACAATGACACTTGAGCCATGAAATCGAACAACCATTGTTCACGTGACTTTTCTTCGTAGGATACAATAGCCTCTCCAAAACATTGTCGAATAGTCGATCTCATAATGTCTTGTAATCGGTTAAGCCATATTTCAACCTTTCAAAATACATAATTTATTTTTTAATAATATAAATAATATAATTTAAAATAAACGTTATGTTACTTACAGCACCAGTACAGTCGCAAGTACCATGAAACGGTACTAGTTCACCATCTTTAGCTATCATCCCAGATGACACTTTCTCACCCGGTGTTTCACTATCGATGAATTGAAGTTTTGCAATGGAATCAAAAAGTTTTGTCAAATGCCTAAAAATTAAGTTATTATCATTTTAAGTTTCATTTATAATATCATTTACATTATATTTAAACCAATTTTACCTTATAACGAGTTCAGCTTGATTTCCATTTGATAAAATATCTAAAAGATCAGCTGATGACACAAAATAAAATCTTGGGAATGCTAATCTTTTGGTTTCTAGATACTCTGCTAAAGCTTTCTCACATATTACGAGATCTTTTTGTAAACTGTCTAGAATAGCTACTAAACCTTCTTTGTTAGTACCTTTAACAACATTTGGTGTTTTTGACATGTCTTTTGATAAAATCTGCAAATAATATATAATTTTAGTACTTATACTGAGATAAAATTCGCCTAAAATAAGCCAAATACAGTAACAATACCTTAAATTCTGCATCAATTCTATCAAATCTAGCAGAATCCTCAGGTAATTGTTTTCTAATGTCCTCGGAACTCATAAATATACTTTCAAGGTGTGTCCAAGTCCTCTGTACCTCAAACCATACTGTAATAACTTGATCTGCTACTGACAGTTTTTGCTGCCAACTAGAAACTTCTTCAAGAAAATGTGCTATGAATTTTGAGGTAATCAAATTTTGTAGTTGTACCTTTAACACAATTCGTAATATTTATTTATACTTTTAATTATTAATACTGTATAAATATTTAATAACAATCAATTTCGAAACTACCTGATTTTCTTCAAGAGTTTCAATAAGTTCTTCGCTGGCTCTTAATAACACACAACCAGTTCTTGTATGCACTTCTTGTTCGAATTCCATTCCACTCCAAGTTGTGTTCAAATCTTTTAATATTTTCTCCATTGACATTTCTTTTACTGCTTTGTCAACAATATTTTTTACCTCTTCCTCAAATTCGTGTAGATTTAACGCTAATAAATCTGCTAATGTTGTGTTCACGTCCATTACTATGCGTACCTGAATAAATTACGATGATTAATTTAAGCAATTTATACTGGTGAATGTGCATAATAATACATAATATTATGTGCATTTTGTTGTGTTGTAAGTGCTGTAGCAAATACTTATAAGTATTTATCGTTTGCTCATGCCACACTTGCGTACATTCGCATTAACAACTACTTTAATTGTTGTACATTCTCGTAATATTATTATATAGATTTTAGTTTTAATATCTAATCCATTGTTTATTATACTTACAGTGAGTTCAGGTGGCAATGCAGCTAAGCTCTGTGAATCATAAATGTATTTACAGATTGAAAATATCATACATAACATACATTTTTAATATAAACTAGGTATATACAATTATTAACAATATATATTTGTATGCATATAATTAAAAAGGCAGATAGATCAGCATATAGAAACTTAACACATCCGATGTGAACATGCGGAATTGCATAACAATAAAATGTCAAACACAATCAATTGTAAATCCATTCAATAAAGTAGTGCCAATCAAGTGACATACATAAAATAAACACATATTATGATATTTACAGGTATCATTCATTTTATATCTTACAATATTAATTTTGTACAGGTTCATTATTTACATATTTTGTATTACTCTGGTATTTAATGTCACCTTTGTTGTTCTCATCAGTTGATCCCAATGTCTTTCTCTAATTGCAGGATTTTGTAACTCTGCAACTGCCCGCAAAGAAGTCAACATATTTTTTACTGTTGCTTCTAAATTAATATAAGTATCCCAACTGTAATAAAAATATTAGATACACTGTGCTATTATAGTTTATTTAGAATATTTATTTTAAGTCATTCACTGTCACAACCACATACATACATACCTTCTCATTTCTTTGTCCAGCAATCTTATTTCTTTTGCAAATTTCTTGCATTCTATGTCCATATTTTCTACATCAATTTTACGCCAAGGAGTTGTTTTCCAGTCTTCTATACTTGTTCTTACTATATAAACGTAGTCCCAAAGTTGCTGAAATTTAATACAAAAATAAAATCATATGGGTATTTAAATAAATTCCAAACAATATTAGTAACAAAACATTAAATACCTTTAACATTCGTAATTCTTTTCTACATTGTTTCAATAATTTAAACTCCGGAACGTTGACTTCAAACAGTGAACCTGATTCTTGTATACCCTTCATTTCTTCTTCCAGGTTGAGCATTTCCTTATCAACTCTCGACATTACCGCATACGGATCATCGCATTCATATTTAAAAAACTGTACAGAGTTTTATAATAATTTAAACGTTATCACTCATTTATAACTCAAGTTTAATATGAAGAAAAAACAACTCACGTCGTATTTCTTAAAAACCTCTCTGTAATAGGTAACGTGTGAATCAAATGTAGTTATTTTCTTTCTAATACCAGCTACTTCAGCTGCTTGTAGAGGCGCAACTTGTTGCTTCACAGTAAACGCCAATTTTTTGGTCGCCTGCCATTGTTCCGGTAATTCCTTACGCACAAAGAAAATACATTAAATAGTTGAATATAAAAATTAATTCGGATATATATTTATAAGTAGGTATATAATATATTCTAAAACATTATTTTTAAAATGGAACAACTTACTTGTAACAATACGTTTACTTCTTCAGGTATATCCATATCATAAAACTTGAGTAGTTCAATGGTTTCGGTAAGAGGCTGGAACATGTCATCAGTTGTGACGGCTCGATCTTTTACATTCATAAGATAACCCATTACTGAAACCAAAGCTTCATAACTCCCTTCAGGTACCGGTTGGAGAAGACCTGAAGTAAAACGTATTGTTTGATATTTATTTAATTATATATTTTAATAGCTAAGTCAAATAACAATCATAAAAACTCCCAAGTTTACCTTCGTCAGCTTTACGAATAAAATTTCCTAAATCACTGAGGCTTGATGTGACATTATCTACTAAATGCTCTTTATACATGTTGCCCCACTTTCGCACTGTATTAAGAAGAGCTTGTCTAAATGGTCTTATATCAACCTACAACAAACGCATTACATATAATATTATAGATCTATAAAAGTATATATACATATTATTTGAACTACGATTTACATAACACACATACGGTATAGTAAGTTACCTGGAACCACGAGTTAAATACTTTATAGGAATCCATATCTTCTATATCCATGAATAGATTTTCGTACTGGTCTATTTGTTCTCTAAAAGCTTCCATTTTAGGCGCACAAGGGGTAGGTGGTGTAACTTCTTTGTCTTCCGAGCCTATGAGATCAATTTCATCAGGAGTCAATATTCTTCCATAAGTAAGAAAAATTTCCATAATAGCATCACGCTCTTCGAGCCATAAATAGGAGTATGTTTCAAACGTTTTACAAAACTCATTTGCTTCTTCTATTACCTGTAATTTAAAAACTAATAAAAAAGAAATAAATTAATTTATTAATTAACAATAGGGTGGAAAAATAAATTTTTCATGATAATTTTACAGTAACATCTCATTTTCATTACTTTCTCAATCCCACTAAGAATTTCATCCTTCATCTCGATGATGTCCGTGTGACTAATAATTTGATCCGCATACGATTCCTCTTTTTTTGGATCTATTCGCTGAACAAATGTAGACATTTTTAAAATATCATTAATTAAGTTATTAATCATAGCTGTAAATCCATTCTCTTCGTTAGGATCCAAGCTTGGAGAGAAAACCATATCAGGTTCCAAAAGTTCTAATTGAGCTTCGAATAAAGGTGCAAGTTTATTTTTTGGATTCATATGTTCCGATACATAACCTAAGCTGAAATAACAAATTCAACAAAATAATATTACAATTTTTACAAATGTATATTATTAATTATTATTTTACGTGGAATATAACTCTTAAAAATATTACCTGCAAGCTATTGTCTTGAACAAAGTTTCTTCTACTAAACTGTCTATAAAAGCAACATAAGACAACCAAATATCGCTGTCCTGATTGTTTTGCATATTAAACAGTTCCATGTTTTCATTTAGAAGAACCATTATTCGGTCGGCTGTTTCTTTGATTTCAGTGTAACGTTTTGTAGTTCGTTCTTGCCAGTCATCTAAATTTAGTAATGTATCCTATGGTAGAAAATTCTTAAATGTAGCGAATTTAGATATAAATCATTAATTCCCAAATGCTAATAAAGAAGAACAACAATGTAATTACTTGATCATTACAATTTTACTAAGTGGTGGTACCTTTTTTTCTTCCTTTCTCTCAAATAAGGGTTGTGATGTCCAAGGTTTTATTATAGCTTTTATTTCTTTCAAGTTATCTTGTATTCTTGACATTCGCTCATATAAATTACCAACTAGTTTATGCAACTCTTGCAAGTAATTCCACAGATCTGCAATACCATTGTAAAATGTACTTTGAGTACTTGCCGCCTAACTATTTAATTTTTCCATTAAGTATGTTTATAGTGCAAATTAATCACCTTTAGAATTCCAATTTAATTCATTTTGCCCCATTTCGATTCTTTGATCTATTGCGTTTATTTCGTCTTCTACTAAATCAAATTCTACTTTTTGGCTATTTTTACGTATTTGATTATACCAATCAATAGTAATAGTAAGGTTAATACGATACTGCCTAAATATTTCTTGTTTTCCAAACAACTCTAAACTTTCCCTTGGCAATTCCTTTTTCAATTCTGGATTAACTCGTAGATGGTGAACTTCTTTCATTAATTCAAAAAGCTAAAATTGTCCACAACAAAATAATTCTAATAATCTGATCAGTAAAAATAAATGAATTTTTCAAATATTAACTTGATTTTACCGCTGGACTGAAATTCAGTACGAGGTCTGAACCTTGGCGCGCTAGTATAGGATTGTTAGATTTTTCCTCGATAATTTTTGGAATTGTGATGGCCCAATCATGAAAATATTTCTTTTTAAACTCATTGATGTCATCTATTAATTTCTCGTATCTGGTAAATAGCTTTTGTGCGTCTTCACTATCTTTGATCCTAATACCATAAAAAGAATCTTCATGTTATTAATATTAAAATGAAAGGGGACTACGGGTAAACCCGAAGGGTAAAGATTTTCTATAATACATGAAATAATAATTTACAAAGGAAATCACAAAATGTCTAAATTAATGAAAAACATCTTTATGTTAAACACTTCTACACGTTATCGTCAGCATCTCTATAAATACCTCCCGAGTGTATTTCTTCAGTCGCTAAAAAGCCACATAACCAGCTTTCGCAATTTGCCCCACCCAGATCATTAACGGGTGCGGCAAATTGCGAAAGCTAACTACAGACTATCATCTTCTTCTTTTCTTTAATGATGATCTGTGGTCCCGTCGATACAAATCATTTTTCATCTTTAGAAACTGCTGAAATATGACTAATTGGAAATGTTGTAAGTGTAGTTATTTTTAATAAGGCACTTTTTATAATTTAAATTTTTTAGTGTCTTACTTACGGGTGTTGTATATTTCGAAAACAAGATACTGGCTTTGTAACTCTAGCAGCTAAAGTCGTCATGTACAAAAGCCCTCCCGCAATGGGTGGGAAATATGCATCAATTTCCATATGGCCGTATTTTTCTTGCCGCGTACATTGTTCTTTAAATAGTTCCTGTGCAAAATATATTATAAATAAAATTGTATTGACTTTTAAAATTATTATAATAATCTATTGTGTTACTTACTTCACAGATACCTATTTCTTCGTCAAGCATAACAATGATTTCAACATATTTGGCAGTAAACTCGTTTTTGATAAGCGGTCGATCTAATACGGATCCGACAATGTCGATTAACTAAAAAAATCAGAAATTCAACAAGAATTTTGCAGTTTAAGAAATGAGACATAAATCATTTTAAGGATTACCTTAAAAATTCCTTCCAATGTAGAGCAGTTATCAAAGGACTCAACCAACACTGTCGATAATTTCAAATCTAAATCGATAATATTTTCTTGGAATGCTTTAAAATCATCGTTAAAAGTGTTATCATCAGGATCCAACACATCATAAGATTTAGAGGCAAAGCTATGAAAATATGCATCGAATTCAGCTGAAATATCTCTAATCTGTCCTCCGAGAACTCGTCCTTTCATTCCACCAATTTCTATCTTTTCCAACTTTTGAAACTCTAACACTGTTTTGAAAAACCATAGAATTGTATTCAGTCTATCTGAAAATTTATTCATTCTTTCAAAAACTACATTCGGATGAAATGTCCACGGAATGACTATTCGATCGATAAAATATTTGGGCAAATTTTCCTTAAAATAGTCAAATGTGGTGCGAAAGCTTTTCAGTATGTCGATTGTCAACTGAATTCTTTGTCTAGCTTCGTCTATGTCACTGTGGAATAAGGTGCTTGGGTCAAGGCATTTTTTGGCCTAAAAACAAATTAACTGTTATATTTATTAAGCTAATAACATGACAATTTTCTTACACAGCTTGCATATATCTCTAACTTACCTGGTAGATAAGTAAATTGCAGATTTGTTTTATTAGAACCATAAGCTTAGATGAGCTACAGTAATATTTTGAATCTCGCCATACTAGGCATATTACGTGAAAGAGAGGGCGAAACAAAGGTTTACATTCAGTGAAATCTGTATCTTCCAACCCCTGAAAATGTTTCTCTAAGGTCCTTAGGTATAAATCGATTTCACGCGCTTCGGCCAATGCTATAAAATTTAAAAATATGTGGATAAATTATACAGATAACATTACTTAAGAGTCTAGTATGTAATTTTAATTACCTACCTGATACAATATTTTTGAATAGCCTGCTAAAACAAGGGTAGTAGGCGGAGGTGGTTTTCTCTAATATCACAGCCATGCAGCGAACTCGGTCTGTACGTAGCTGATCGTAAATATAGTTTAGGTTACTCAGACGTGACCTCCAAAAAGCGAGTTCTGAAAATGCAACTTTATGACGACATTTTAATTTGATAGCAGGTACTAATATCGCTCATACTTGGTGAAGGTACTCAACATCACACCAGTTATCGTCCCTTATATTATTAAACTGACGCTATCGAGTCCTGTTCTCTACGGCTCACCTAATTTAACTAATTAAAAATTCTTACCAACACTTGGTAAAGGATTTTGGCCATTTTCAAATGCTAGAGCGGAGTCTTCCATCATGACGTCATTAATTTGCTGAGCCCACTTAATAACTACTCCCTCAATAGCACTTTTTAAGTACAAGTCTACTTCTTCTCCTCGTAGCAGCCCTTTTTCTGCATCATGTACCAGTTCAACTCCAACTGGCATCGGCAGAACCGTTTGGCCGTTAACTTTGCCTTTTACCTACAATTGGAATTAATTTTAATTCAATTTAATAGTCAAAACAATTATTTAGGCGTATAAACCATAACCACTAAACAATTAAGACACCTTACCTCATAAACCGTGCTTTTGAGGTTATGTATTTGCTTTAGGATGTCTTGAGAAACGACTAGAGGCCATCCTTCGTGATTAAGCGGATTTGACAAAAGAGGAACAAATACTTCGTCCACTAATGATGCCAGTTCATCAATCAATTTTGGTGCTAGGTCACCTGTTTACCCACAAAGACCATTAAATACCGACCGATAAGACATAAGGATTAAAATTTCCTGATCTTGCGGTTTTTTTTTCTATTAATAAAAATATTATTTCATACTTACCAAAAATCACCATTTCAGCGCATTTCTCCTTAGGAACTACATCGGGTTTCTTTTTGACGAAGTAAACTGCTTTATTTTTCAAATAGCAAGGGAAGGACACAACTGGTACAAGCTGGGCGGCATGTGTCAAAACGACCACCAATAGAATAGGATAAGGTTTGTCTAAGAACTCTTTTAGTGTGGTCCTGTGTTCTTCGATACTCAACACACGCATCCATTTCTCTGGTTTTAATTTCAAAGATTTTACCACATAGGATCCAATGAAATCAAACCTTGGGTCTTGATTTGACGATGATGGACCGGCTTGATCCATATTTGGTAAATTAAATGGTGTTTGACATTTTTGAGAACAAGTATTACGGTAAACTGGTAGACTACTACAGAACCGTTTGCTAGTCGAATGCTTAGTGAGTTGCGGCAGAGCCTGGCAAATGGCAAGTCACGCAAATCCAATGGTATGTCATTATGGAACGATGTCTCCTTTGTAAAGAGTTATCAATTTGAATACAAAAATAGGTTAAGTACGGTGTACGGTTGCCAAACAAAAATCTGAATTGTGAGCTATTATCGTAAAAGGAAAAGATATGAAAAGATAATAAACTGAGACAAATAACTCGAAGGTCCATTTATATACACCAATGACTAAGCACTCTTAAATTTCAGTAAAGATTAAATTAGATGGTTAAGGGGATGCTTATGTTGATGCTACAGAGATTCTTAATATTGAGTGACCGTTTAGGTATCGGGCATTTGACACTTAGCTAGCAGGTAACATAATATTAGAGCAAATACTCTCCTATTTATGGCTGATGTATATACTTTCTAAGCCTACGTGAGATAAAACTTAAAAACAAATAAGGATGAGTAAAGGTTTTTAGCATGTTTAGCTACTTTTAGTAACGGCTTTGCAAATCAAAAAAGTATCACGAAAACTAAAATTGCTTTTATTTAATATATTTTCAAGTAGAACATATAACATTACAGTACATAACTTTGAACATATTTAATTTATAGATGGTTCGAGTTTTACGGATGAGGTATCTACGCTGCGAACGGTACCATTTTCTTGTACTTTTCCAGGCGCGTACCAGGCACACAGCGTACCGCCCCGGGCGCCCACCAGATGACACTCGCGACGTCGCGAATAAGGTCAACTGTCGCTATCAAAGTTATGAGCACAAGTTATGAGCGGATAGATCATGCAGGGAAGCAGAAATACAACAACTCGTCCTTTTTCTTTTATATATAATATTAGCCAAATTTTCTATCATTTCCTACTAAAGTTTAATCAACCACAACAAATATCCCCGCATTCTCCACAGCGAAATGCTATTATTATTTCTTGATGTACACCTACCTACGTAATTCAAATAGGCCACATTGGGTTTTATAATGTAATTGCAGTGTGGTTCTCGGTAGGTTTGGGCGAGCGCAGAAGCTTTCAGAGATCTCCTCACTATGAATAAATAAAAAACATATTTCAAATGGTTTTTCAAAATCTCCTAGAGATCTCAAGCAGATTTTGCAGGTAAGGTTTAATAGAGAGCTTTTGAACGAGCGACATATTGCTCTTAGGGAATATAATTGGATAGAGACGACCATCTACATAAGCTGCTTTTGTTCAGGCCAAATTTCAAAGTTAATTCAAGTTTTGTTTACAAGCACCTTTGAAGTATTATTATAGTCTATTTGCATGCCACAGGCTTAAAACACGCAAACATTTTCCCATACCAATAAAATCAAATGCAGCCTACGCCCGCTTCATGTACCATCATAGGCTCCTAGGCATGAAAGCTCAGTGAAATGAAATAGTACTAACTGCCTACTGTCTGATCTATTTCACCTTGATACCCATAGCATGCCACACCGTCACTATAAAACGAATATGGTGATTGTAATGTTCTATCGTACTAATATTTTATGCTCCAAAAATAACGCGACATGAGACGACTGAATATTTTTACAATACAAACTATTGTAGAAAGGCATATAATATTTATAAGAGTTTATCTACGTAAACTACGTAAAAAATAAAAGTTAGGTGTAGCTGTGTCTGGGCCCACAGGCGTAATTTACAAGTACAGTACTTTTTCTAACCCCGTTGGTACCTACATAA
Organism: Mycalesis mineus; assembly: GCA_034621355.1. Taxonomy (NCBI): domain Eukaryota; kingdom Metazoa; phylum Arthropoda; class Insecta; order Lepidoptera; family Nymphalidae; genus Mycalesis; species Mycalesis mineus. The sequence continues at coordinate 16,931,179 of CM067881.1, forward strand.
AGTACAGACTTTTCACGCCATAAAACCAAAGCTACTTTACCTTACTATCTAGATATGCCAAACAACCGCTAGGTTATTTATCCTGTTTCCATTCCTCCTACAAAGTTATCTGACCACCCTACAAGTCCAAATAGTATAATAAGTGGCAACATTGAATCACATAAGACTCACTGGTTTGTGAACGTGTTAATAATCTAACTATACAGTCCTTACAGTCTTGGTCTAAAAGCCTGTGATGAACAGACTTTTATCATTTTATAAAAGCTGATAGTTTGTAAGCTTCTACCACAGTAAGCAGGCAGCTATGGAGCGTATAACATTGTGGCTGTAGCAAGCTAACTCACAACCGAGGAAGCAGGGCTTTCCTTAGATAATATAAGAATGATCTTACTATTTCAGCCACTAGACACTATTTAGCATCATAGCATAGCTAGGCACCAGTAAAGACACATAAATATTGAACTGGTACTTACCTATGTATTTTGCAGCAGTTCACTCGCGTAGATGCGATCAATCGCGAAATCTGATAGCTAACATTTTCTTTTGCAGGTTTTAGAGATCTTGTGATGATACTTCAATTAGTCGTCAGTATTTGGCTTATCTATACGTAGATGTATTTCCGGCGAGGACATTTTTTACCTCATCATCACTTTCTTTCGATGGACATCCACTTCTAGATATAAGCTTATTAAGGCTTTGTTGCTCAAGATCGTGTTGTCCTAACAATATGACCTTGAGCAGCAAGGAGCCGCTGGGTGCAGTCATGCATTTGATATCATCGTTTCACCTCGAAGTGGCTTGACCAACAGGTTTCGTTGCCGACCCCAGCATTGCAACACCGTCGGACCCCAACGTCCATCAACTCAACAAGTTATGTCCCGCCTATTGCCATATTGCGGCATTTTGAGCTAGAGCTATCTTTCTATTTTAATGTCCTGTACATTATAAATACCCACCTATAGTTTGCTCATTTTATTAAAAAACGTAAACAAAGGAACTATAGTTAGTGAAAGCAGACTAGTATTATCTCTGTCCTTGTCTCTCGTAAACAATAATGTTAATTTTTCAAGGATGACTCATAATTTCAGGTTAGGTTGCTGTAACGGGGCTCATCCAGGGAAGCACTACCGCCTTGCCGGTGTCTTGTGTAACTATACCGACGCATGATTTTAACAACTATTATTGACCGCAGGATTTCGCGTAGTAGAACTACTTTAGTCGAAGGTTTTTTAATTGACATCGGTTGGGTCATTTCATTTGCTTATCTTGTATCTGTTTGTAGATTCAGTTTTAGGTACTAACTACCTGCTAGATTATTTTAATAATAAAAACAAAAAAATCTTAACTGCGTTTGTACTATAAATATTAAACAATAGCGACACAATAAAAAATTTCTCTCTTGCCTTAGGATGAAAGAGAGAACTATATTTCGTCGTATTAATTGGTATTAAGCGATGTTTGTCATGCAGACACATGTATTAACGCAACGCAGGGAGAGGCGTAAGAACGCTCGTCATCATCTTTAATATTGCAATCTGGTTTCATAGGCCTCATTAGGCATATGCCAACTAAAATTGTCGAATAACTTTGTATGAACGTGTTTATACGAAATCGGGAAGTCAAATCATTTAAAAAAATTAAATATGACGTTATTTATAAACAAATCCTTTACATATAATTACAAAATAGTATTAAACATTCTGGCAGCGTACATAATAAAATGTTTAAAGAAAAATTTGACGCAATTTCTACGAAATATATTTGGAAATATATTTGGTAGAAATCTAATTTATAAAATTTCCCTATCACAATGTTAGTTACATTTCTCCTCCGAAACGGCTTTACCGATTTTTACCAAATTTTTTATACGTATTCAGCAGGTCTGAGAATCTGCTACAATCTAATTTTCATCTAAATTTTTTTTTAATTTTTAATCCAAAACAACGTTTGCCGGGTCAGCTAGTTTTTATATAAAACAAACATTATAAACGATTACTAGTTGTTATAGTTTTGTATCGATGTGTCTCAAAAATCAGATTCTTCAGATCACGATTAATTGTGCACGTCAAATGACACATTCTAAATGTGGCCTGTAGAAACAGGATGACAAGAATTGGTTAGATTTCCCACCAAAACTCAACAACAACGCAGATAGATAGCGATTCTTTGATTTCACACACATGCTCACTGTGTACACCTTCCTATTACAACCAAAGCAAACTCTTCTGAAAATTAATAGTTACGTTAATGTCTATGAGGTTTTACTATATTTCGACTCATAAGTCGAACTAAGGATATTATTATGCATTGCAAAAATAAAATAAAAGATAGTCAATTTGTAAATGAAACAAATCATTTTATTATACATTTATTGATAATGACAGCGATGGTTGACTCGAATCCGCTACTTGGCAAAAATATTTCCACTAAGAAGTGAACTATTTTTGTATTTAAATATTAAAATCTCTTTATTAATAATGAATGAATACGCAACCATCTATGCTACCAAGTAGCTGCCTAAACTAATTGCTTATCACATAAAAAGAAATAGAAATACATTATTTTGATTTGTGATCTATAATAATTATTTTACACAATCGTAGAGGACTGGCAAAAACAATGACCTCGTCTCTAGTCTAGAAATGAACGTCATAATACGAAACTATACATACAAATTACATGTCGCAAAAGCTCATCGAATTGACTGCAATAAATACGAAAATACTACGCAAATATAAAATAATCAATTAATTAATTATTATCATTAATAATATAAAAAAACAATTTCATTTATCTAAAAACTAACGTTTAAAACAAAAGCACAGCACATGGTCAGCTTAATTTCTAAACAAAAATTAAATTATGAGCCTAAGAGACGCTCGCTGTGTAAAGGTCACTATCACCCTAAGCCTAGGAACCTAGTGCGTATCGTTGCGATGCTCAACACCCTGACTAACCCGCGTCCCTCACTCCGGCAGGTCCTTGTCCGTGTTCTACCAAAACTACAGGACAAAAGCACATCGAGAGTTTCAAATACACATCCTACAATATATTGAAAAACGTTTTATTTAATTTTTCCTTTAGACTTTAATAACGTCGACTACACATTGAGCTGTCCTAGTCGAGGCCAGGTCGATTACGATCTGTTCTAGGTTACTGTCGAACATTTAAAAAATGAAAATACATCATAATGCATGAACTAAAATGGAAAACATCATTTAGATATAGGTGACGCCACGCATCTTAATTCAGATTAAATTTTTAACTAGTATGAACAAATAGTGCCACATCGCCTGTCATTGGATTGTGTGATTTTAGACTTGGACTCAATTTAGATTGGATTGGATTGCAGACATTTCAATCAAGATGAGTGGCGTCAATGCACATATTCAAGCGACGTGCAGCCAAAGTGTTCCCGGCTCAAATCGAGTTTGTCTACAAAATCTAACTTAAAATCTACGCCATGTCCGGTAGAACCATAAAATGTAATGCAAAAATGGAATGTTTAAGTACGACAGTCTAATAAGCATTCAGGGACAAAACATGACGTCAGTCGAGGCTTACGAATGCCAGCAACAAACTAATAACACATCACACGACCCGACGCCACGATTCAAGTCGTAGTATGTTCAGAAACATACCAGTGTTGCCTTCTTTTGATGAATATTTCCTACTATTTGGTTAGCCTCAAGGCTGACGGGTCGCGAGAGCGGTTACTGAATGTTCTGGCACATAACACTAAGAATTGGTATTAATTCACTAGTGCATAGTTCAAAATGGCTGAATATTATTTTTTGATAAATTTTATAATAATTATATACTAAAATTACTTACAAGTAAATGTTAATATACAACATAGTGTACAGGAATGGAGGCAAGTGGCGGGCTATGATCAATGTACGCGGAAAGTGATACTTACAAACTCTAGTAAATAACGAGGCGCTTTTATATTTCTATTTGTGTACTCATTAAGTGTACTTATACATTAATTCACTAAGATGATGGAATATACATTAGGTGAACTAGACTATGCCTGTCATGTGGACGTTCCCTAAGGCCGCTATTACACTATCATATATAAAAGGAGTTTCAAATACGAAAAAAATTTTAAAGGTATACATAATACGAGTATCGATATTTGCTTTAGTCAAAGATAGCATAGGTAGTTTACGGAATCTAAATGTGGATCCCGTTTGCTCATACTATAACATTTTTGAGAACATTATTTTAAATGGAATCCCAAACCTCAGACATCATCATGTCTAAGCTTCTTTTTGACCTTACTGTAGTTAAAGATTTTTGATCGGAGTAATTAGATATTCTTTTAAAAAGCAGCGGAAAACATCCATCTAAAATTTTATGCTTCTAATATAAGTCTCTTTTATATTAAATAAAAATTTATATTATGATAATGCAATAGCACTCTTACCAATAGCTTATATGCGTACTACTTTGCTATATATTATGTATTATGATATTCACTTCGCCTGTCGGGATACCGACAGCTACCACGCGATTTTTAGACTACAGAGAAGAAATATACAGTTTACCGATTATTGTTCAAATGTGGATGGAGATAATAACTTGAGGACAATAAATTACTTCGATAATGATTTCTCAATGTAATATACAACTTGCCAAAAACCACTACAAACACTTATGTTACATTACATCTCAATATTCACCTACACAACCTAATCGATATAAAGACATGGGCCCAAATGTCGAGCAAAGAAGATTCAGCAGCATTGTAAACGATAAACTTGGCAATACATTGACAACACGCCACCTTACGCGGTGCGACGCCATCATTGTTGAAGTCTGACTACTTTGTTATTTGTTTACTTTCAATGTAGGCGCGTAATTTGTTTCAGAATATTTGTCGAAGTGAAAACTTGTTTAGGCCGCTTTGCATCCCATTGCTATTTTGTGGACATAATCATTGAACGGGACTGACCTGTCACACTCGGCTATGTAACGCCCTTATGAATGAAGTATACGCTGCCATGATGAAATTTTCACTTGTCGTGTGGCCGCCTTACATCCCAATTACTTATTTAGTCATGTACAGTGGCGTGTTGCGCATACGCCCGTGCGATAAATGTGTCAAAAGAGCAATCTATGATACAAATGTATACGAAAATAAGCCTCGTCTATTGAAGGCGGAAGTTCGGTCGACACTTGAGCCGTACAGAGTCAGTGTTTTGGGCATCTTTAGTCCGTGACGAGGCTTTTAATGTACTAAGTACAAGTCTTATTTAGGACGAAGATGTAGCATTGGACGATTTCGTAAAATTGTTTCAAAATTAAGAGGGTAATATTAATAATTTTTTAACGTAAAAAAAATAAACTTCTTAGTCTCGTTAGCAAGAAACTATCACATAGAACTGGCAACAACGCCAAATACGCGAACGTGTAAGCATTTTGGGGTAACGCAATGAGCTTTAGATATTAACTGTTCAAAGTGAAATGAAAGTACGTTTTCTTGTAAAAAAAAAATAGTATACGGGTAAATTTGCAGAATCCTTCCAGCGACAAATCCACTTTTTTCATTATATTTGTTTGGGAATTTTTAAATTATACTGGCAATAATTAAAATATATTAAAATAATTTTTCTTTTAACCGATATTGACGTTATTTAGTAAGCTAATTTCTAAAGCCCAGAAGCGCAAAATAAGCTCCTTATCGAATTCGGAATGGTAAGCATTAAGTAATGAATGATTAACACTTGTCATAATAAACTGCGAAAAATTTTTTTTTGCGATTTAATTCAGGGGACCTTCGAAAATGCTTATAGGAACTAAATTTATTAAATATTGATGTTACCTCTTCACAACATCGTACGATTACATAGTGACTATAATCTCTAGCATTTATCTGTTGAATGGCAGTTAAGACTGGTCCTGATGTTTCAGACAGTTATTAGCCGTTGAAAGTCGGTACAGACCCACGTTGCATCACAGCACAGCAAATTGAAATGTGAGCTTTAAGTCGTTGTCATTAGATACATTTTCCAATCACAGAACTTGCGGTCCTCTATCCACTTCGACTTGTCACTGATAAATGACTTCTAATTACAAGAGCTAAAGTTCATATTAGAATGCCGCGGTACAGCGTCAGTCTTACACTTTTAGGGTTAAGATACACTGAGAAATATTTTTGAACATTTGTAGAATTTTTAACGTCCTATGATTGCATTACTATGCATAGTTACTGTAAGATTAGTTATTAATTCAATTTAATTTCATGAGAGTAGTTTTCTTTCGCAATATTTCTTAACCCTAATATCAAGTTTCGTTGCTGGAAATGTACTCCATTGATCGCAAGATGTAAGCTTCACTTTCAGTTTAGGCCATTTCATTCAATGATTTAAACTTTACCTAAGATTCAGTTGGAATAATTTTATATTCACTTCTATTTGTCGAGTTTTGTTGAGTTCAAGGTCACGGAATGATCCCAAATCGAAAGTGTAAACTCCTTTTACGATCCTATACATAAGTTTAGAAGAGTATGAAGCTTAGTGAATGAGCTAAATACATAAATAATTACATTACGCGTAACGTCTACACCACAAACTATACAGTAAAAAAATTACTATACAAATAATCCACGCAATTCTTATCGATCACAAAGAATTCATTGGTTTCTCTCTAAAACATTATTACTCATTAAATTATTATCGACATAAAACATACAAAGATTCACATATTTACATTGAAACGTAACAAAATTAAAATCACAATAATCGAATTAATCTATTTACAATTCCAAATGTCAATGAATGAAATTAAATAAAATTGAATTATAGGTCATGCACCAAAACATTTTCTATCGAATCACCAAACAACAAATTGAGCTTTTGTAATAACATCCTTACAACCCAACCTTTTATATCCTTTCTTGGATTAATTAATTAATAATTATATAATGTCAAACATTAAAATTAAACTTGTCATCAATTTACTTCAACTACCACATAAAACCCAGTTAGGTATACCATCATTCAATACTTTAAAAAATCCGTCTAGAAAATAATCTTGTGCAAGACCATTAGTACAACAAATGATAAAATAAATTACGTTGTGTCAAAACGCCGTCAAAATGTCTCAAAATCGTATGGAAACGTGGTCTTCCGTCATCATTTCATTGAGCTGGTCAACAAAGGTGAGGTAAACCGTTTCCCAAACATCAATACAACGCGTAACATGAAATAACTCTAAACACAGGGAGTAAATCAGAGACGACGACTCAAGAATCATGCTCTAAAATATTGAGGTTTGGAATGCATTTTTCCAGTCTATAAAATATCCTTCGGTTATGATTTCACCAAATCCACCATTGGCCAAAGAAGCTTGTAGCCTGTTCTTTAACATTCGTTCATTTCAATCAACCAATTCCAGCTAACGACGTCGGAGGATACCTCAGCCGAAGACCAATTTGGTGTAATCACATAACCCATTTAATACATCGTTGTCTGAAGTAAATTACCTATTTCAAAATAGTTAGCTTATATCTTTCAGTACATTGAACATTTGATTTACACCCCGTATAGTGGAAAAATATTTCTTCAAAAAATGGTCAACCAATTTTGTTGTGGTCAAAACAGTTAACTAAATTGGCAGCACCGAAAGTAAAGTCAATTTAGTTAAATTGTGACTATGGTTTCAACAAAACTGACCTCGATATGAAATTATAGGCGTGACTACAGTAAAATATGTGGCCTATTTCAAACAAGTGTAAGATTTCGTTCTGGATTTTATACGGGTTCATTTAGTGATAATTGTTCAAAATTATCAAACATGCCTGTACGAATACGTTCTAAAAGCTGTAAAAAGTAATATTTATGGTATACGAGTATATTAGTTATTCATTCAGGCTTGAATATGAGCACTTATTCACTGTAATATTAAAGTCGTAGTACGTATAAATGTGACGATGTGCCAAGCTTTTCTGTGTAACCTAGTGCTAAATAGGTATTCTGTAACAAAATTCGCGTAGCTCGACTGTGTTAGTTTCGAATTAATCATCACTCTGTCCAACTCGACACTCCTAGTACTTAGAGGGAGATAAAGACGAACCTGAATCTCTCTCGGAATCCCATACTTGTTTGAAGTAGACGTAAGCACCATACGCGTTACAGGATTGCAACAGAAATAGACGTGGACGTAAAGTAAATCCGGTCCGGATCGGGCGGCGGTGCGGTGGCGGGCCTACTTGCCCCGTACCTTGGTGCCCACTGTATTTATACTGTCGCCGCGACTCCTCGCCCTGTGCAGGTTGTGTAGGCCTTCACCTAGAAATAATACAATATGGACGTTTAAAAACCGGAAACTATTAAATTTGTATTTTTTATAAAAACCAATCCCAGTATAAGCTTCTTCCACGCTTAGTTAACATCTTAAGTTCATACCCATGTATGTTCCATAACAAGTAGCGTAAAAAACTACTTTTAAAAGTTACATGAACACGCTCATCTTGCACTCAGGACAAATTTTGAGTGTTAGTTTTGTGCACTGCGATACAGCTGCAGTACTCACCCTTGCTGGCGGCGCGCTTGAGCTCGCTGTCGCGGAAGGCGCGCGCGGAGCGTCCGCGGCGGTCCTGCACCAGCTTGTCCACGCGCACGCAGCTGCCACGCGCACGCAGCTGCAGTACTCACCCTTGCTGGCGGCGCGCTTGAGCTCGCTGTCGCGGAAGGCGCGCGCGGAGCGTCCGCGGCGGTCCTGCACCAGCTTGTCCACGCGCACGCAGCTGCAGTACTCACCCTTGCTGGCGGCGCGCTTGAGCTCGCTGTCGCGGAAGGCGCGCGCGGAGCGTCCGCGGCGGTCCTGCACCAGCTTGTCCACGCGCACGCAGCTGCAGTACTCACCCTTGCTGGCGGCGCGCTTGAGCTCGCTGTCGCGGAAGGCGCGCGCGGAGCGTCCGCGGCGGTCCTGCACCAGCTTGTCGACGCGCACGCAGCTGCAGTACTCACCCTTGCTGGCGGCGCGCTTGAGCTCGCTGTCGCGGAAGGCGCGCGCGGAGCGTCCACGGCGGTCCTGCACCAGCTTGTCCACGCGCACGCAGCTGCAGTACTCACCCTTGCTGGCGGCACGCTTGAGCTCGCTGTCGCGGAAGGCGCGCGCGGAGCGTCCGCGGCGGTCCTGCACCAGCTTGTCCACGCGCACGAAGATGCCGTGCCGCGCGCGACAGCTAAAGTACCGCGTGCCACCCACGGACCCGTCGTTCTTGCCTACAAAATAATAAAGCCAGTGTGAATAGAAAAGTACAGCCTTGTCAGTAAGATAAATAACAAAACCGAAAGCAATATACGTAATAGTACCAGTAGGAGCGTCCAACTCCACGCCGACCCACAGGCCGGGCGCGAAGTGCGTGGGGCCGATATAAGCCACCACGCCCGTACTGCTGCTGAGCCGCAGTTGCACACTCTCGCCCACCGTCAGCCACTCAGGCACAGTGTACACGCGCCCGCTCTCTGAACACTCTTCTAAAAGCCCAAAAATGTGAGAATTAACAAGACAAAAATATAAATATTTCCATTATAGAGCATTTTTATGTTAGAAGAAGTTTGAAACTAATTTTGTATTTTCAAAATTAGTTTGATGAGTCATAAAATATATAAATAACATTTACCATCACCAATCCGTTCGGTGGAAGACGCGGGCGTGTCTCTCAGCGCGCGCACGTGTGCGTGTGTGGGCTCGTGCGCGGACTTGGGGCGCGCGGCCGGGTACGACTGGCGGCTTGCGTTGCGTGCGGACGCTCCCGCGCGCCGCCTTACCACCTGGAAACACATTAATGAAGGAATGAAATAAACTCCTGCAAAACGACATTTAAGAAAACAATAAAAAAAAGTCACCTGATGTCATCATCATATATATCATATCATCAGGACGATGAATCGTGTGATTCGAATTTGAATCAACGGACAGGTTTAAGTTTTGTAACAATAGCTATATACATTTCGCTTACCTTCCCAGCTGGTAACGATGTGTTGACGATTGGATCTGTTCCAGGCGAATCACTTTCTCCGACAGAAGACGCTTCACGACTTCGCGTTTCGTGACTTGACTGTTCCGAACTTTCTGACTCTACTTCTGCCTCACCTAATTAAAATTAAAATTTAATAATTAGTTTAATTATATATCGCGTTGTGTATAATACTTTTATCAAATGCTCAACTCACCAAAGGACGTCTCGCGACTTTGTGGCTGTTCCCCATTAACTTGTAATGGTTCATGTTTGTGTGACTGACTAGATAACACGGTGCTTTCGACTGGTAACGCTCCTAAAGGATCCACCATTTGTTCGCTTTTGGGAAGCTCCTCACAGTCCCGTAAGAACGGATTGATACGATTCCTAGACCCAGGCGTTAGAACCGGAGTCTTCGCTTTCGAATTTTCGAATGAGGTCTCTTCTAATTCGTTCTTCGATTCGACAATTTCGTTCTTCAACTCCGTGATATCGTTCCTTAACTCGGTGATTTCATTCCTAAGACCCGCCATGGACGTTTTTGTCCGACTGAGATGTGAATAGTCCATAGTTTTATCGAAATCCGGAGTGTCGTCGACTGACATACTCCTTATTGAGAGTGTATCGTCGTTAGTCAGGTTTGTAGAAGATACTGCTTGTGAGCCTGTAAAAGATCGATCGTTAGAACGCGTGCATGAACATAAGCACTTTATATATTTCGTAGATAATCTTACCATATCCACTAGACGATATTGAGGGTGAATTCTTATTGGGAACTCGTTCACAGGCAAGTTCGTGCAGCGAGTCTAACGTCTTCGAAGTTGGTAGGAAACCACGTGAAGATGCCCTGGACCGTGTGCGCTAAAATATTTGATGATTGATTGATTCAATTACGATTCAAACATTAACAAGATCTTTGTGATATTCCTTACATCCTAATAGTGTCGGTAGCTTTTTATGTTGAAGATTCAGACATTTTATATGCTACCCAAATTATTATATACATAATACAAAAAACTTATACAACTTTAGTTTTTATGGATTAATAATAAAATTAAATTGAAGGAAAGTATAACTGTTTGGAGTTATTAATATTTACACTCACTTATTTTACAAGTTATGGGGCAAGTGTTCGTCCTGACATTATAAAGTTAACTTATTTATTTATTATTATTAAAAGGACTTTTAATAACTTATGTTATTAAAAGGTCTTCATGAAGTGATAAAATCTCTTATAGCCTAATAAATGTATATCGGCCTGATGTTTATGATCAGTTTAATTTACATTTTTACTGTATTTGTTTTTTTTTGCGCTTTCTTTACGTTATTTGTGAATTATGTTTTATTTTCTTTTTATGTTCCTTATTTTGTGTACCCTCACCCTCTATTTAATTATTTTCTAGTAGTAGCTTCTTATCTAGGTTAGCTTATCTGGAAGAAATCGCCAGTTGGCGATAAGGCCGCCTATCGTGCATATTTATCATTGATAACAAAGCATATTTTCTTTTAATTTTTAATAAACTCACGTTATTAACTTGACATACATGTGATCGTGGCGTGGTGATCTCGTCAGCGGGCGCGGCCTCCGGCTCGGAGTGCGAATCGTCGTCGTTCCTGCGGCCCGGCTCTTCGTGCAGCGTTGTCATGCGCATACCGAGTTTGGCACTCGCTGGGGACGCTACAATTAATGTTGTTCTTTTAATACGTAGCACGAGATTACCGAGCTTCGCTCGATTTTTATTTTGAAATTATACGTTTTTTTATGATTTCATACTCAATTCGTGTTTGTTCGTTTTATAAAATGTGTAAAAAACGAGATTTTTTCATTGTCGATATTTAAATTTATTATTATGTGAATTAACATTATTTATTATAATATTCTTTAAGTCATGTCATGAGCAAACTAATTTGTGCTCTGTGTGATTGATTATAGGCAGGACATAAACTTGAATATAGGACAATTGGATACATAAAAAATATTTTGCTTTTGAAGAATATTAACATTGAAAATATTATGCTTAAGATCATAATAGAAAATATCTGTAACCTCGCGCGACCGTGATCAACCGTGGTGGACCGCGGCGATGATTACGACGTGGTCTCAACGCGCGGTCGACCCCGGTTGGTCAACCAACTTAAAACCGTGTTTTGAATGACACAGACTGTATTTTATTATAAAGAAATTTATTGTGTTATGTGTATGTTTCACCACAGTAATGGTATTTTTTTTTAAATTTAAGGACTCTGGGCTTAGCAATATAACCATTTATGCTATATTTTTGAAAAACCATATGATATAAATCATAAAATAGACTAAACTGATAGCCCTAAAGCGCGAAACAAAATTACTACTTCTATTTTGAAAAACTTCTAAATGAGCATCGATACACGAATAATATTATTATGATAAAACTTGCTTCCAAATATATTAGATTCCTTTTAGGCTACAAAACAGTTCTTAAATATAATTAAACATAGTATTACTTAGAAATAATATTTACAATTACAATTTTGTTTTAATAACAAAAAAGCATTTTACTTAAAATTAAATGAAATTATTTATAAAATAAATTAAATTCTACCTTTAATAAAAAAATTTGTGGCTACTTGACAAAAGATCAGAGCGAAATAAAAATTCACTACAAAACATTACAAAAATGTTATAAACAAATTTAGAAATTTTGATAAATGCAAATGATTTTCATGCCAATTTATGAATAAACAATTCAACACACGCCTAAAGAGGCATAGCAAATAAACATAAAACCATCAATGATACTCCTTTGAACACAGATAGACATTTTATTTACATGTGTACTTATTTGAGTTTCACTTAGGCTCACCGTACACTGACACACAAGCCACGGAGCAGAACCCATTGCCATTCTATTGATATGCAGGCAGAGCAATAGAGGCTCTCATGAGTCTTGACTTAAGGAAGCTTTTGGCGTGAGACGGACGTGTTGAGTAGACAAATAGTCCTCATGTTCATCAGCCTACTACACGGCCTGGCCTGGCTCCATGTAGGAGAGGGGATATGGAGTGTAAACTCCATTCCGCTACTCCAATGCGGTTTGACAGGCTTAGGGTGAAAATGTTTCATACATTAAAGATCACTATCAGATGTTGATGCTAGTGAACGGACCGATGATTTAACGTGCTCTTTAGCACGTGCTTTATAGCCCTCTCTTCCTTTGCGTTGTGGCAAAAGAGAGAGCTATGTTTCAACAATATTTCGGTTTCTCTACAAGAGATATCTCTTAAGGCGCATCTTAGGCCTACTTGTCTTGATTTGCTCCGTGTAACATAACTCTAAACCTGCTCAACACTAAACTTCGTTGCTTGGTTACCAGTCTACGTTTTGCCTTAACGCACGTCACACTTTCTAATAAATAACTAGAGAAAATGAGCAAAACCAAACAAAAGTATAGAAACAAGCCAATCTAATGATTCTACGACTTAATATCGTAACGTACACTTGTTTGGCGTCTGCAGTCGCAGTGAGTTCAGGTTCAAATTCAAGTTTAGGAACGTTGGTCGAGCTGAAATAGAAATGTTAACATTCTTAAAACTAAAAAAAATTGTGGTGAAAAGAGAACAACAAAATGCGCTCCATCCATTTTTATATCCTAAACATTCAAACTTTTTGATGCAGTTACAAGATTGATGAATATTTTATTTCGAAACGAAAATGGTAAACTATAAAATTATATATACCCTGAAATGTTAACCATATTTTCTTATTGAACATTGATGCAGTAATTATTCACGAATATTTAGGGATCATGAATTTATATTGTAACAAATCGAATTTATATAATGTTATTTATTGTGATCTGTGCAACATCTTATCTCATCAAATACATTTAATACAAGTAAATCAAATCTACAATTTATTTTAGTCTAAGTCCATGCGTCGATTACATAGTATCTATCCACAATACAATATCTCGTCCAATGTATCAAACACACGTTTCATTTCGCTACTTTACATGCATCTGATACCTAACACATACACAAACCTACGGCCAATTATTTTCTATAACTACTTTTTCTATCTACTTATACATAGACACAAAACTGTCTTTTAAGTTTTTAATTTTTCCTCAGTCCTAAATAACGGGATATATTTATTTTGGCTGTTAAATAGTATACATTCTTGAAGAGAACTTTTTACTCCATAACATTTTTAAGAAATTTCCCAGAGTCACTGTTTGGTTGATAATTTCCTAAACGTAAAGCATTTGTTGCTGCAAAGTTCATATAGAAAATAGTTCACGTGAGGGAGTGAAAGGAATAATTACAGGTCATGCTTTTCCCATGCAAATAAAAGAGACACGCAAACAAACAAAGGGTAAAACAACAACAGAAGCAGCTGGATGCTCGAAGCTCGACATTTTCACGACATTAAAGCCGCAGCAGTTAAAGTAAATTGTTTCTATTGATAAAACTTTACAACTTGTCACTCGACTACATAGTCTTATACAGAAATAATTGATGTTGATAATTTACACAGAATTGGTCAAATATTTCAACATGATCTATTTGTCTAGGCGATATTACCGGGTTTCCTAGTTAACATTTAACATTAGTTATATATAGTATCACAAGAAATTGACAAACACAGTTTTTGTCTTTATTTTGATGTGGAGACATTTTACGTGTTTCTGATTGAAATCCAAGTAATTATTACAGCCAATTAACAAATGAATTCGAGTGTAATTTATTACAGCACAACTATTTGGTTCCAATGTTGCATCAAACAATAAAGTCTAATAATTTTGCCATACAGTTGCCATTCCGAGTTAGTATCATTGATTTTCATCGGTTTACCTGATAAAAACGAGCCTGAAGGTTGCGAGGAATCAAGATACAAAAAAAATATCGTTAGTTGAAGCTGGGTCCAAATGTTATGCCACCTGGCTCTCGTAGTCACTTATAGTGTAAAGAAAGCACTATTTGAATGTAATTCCAAGCGACTTAATGTCAGGACACACACGTGTGTCTCGGTGCGATCATTTCAACGTCGTACCAAATATTACAGAAGTAGAAGTAATTGGTAGCACGTACGCGAACGTTAACGCAACCGCAGCCGAATTGGTGTAGCCTTCAGTTTTATTTTATAGAAATGGCTCGCACATGGTAATTGTTCGTAAGCCAATTTTTGAGCGTATTCTTTCGCCACCACTTTTTCATTTTCTCATTTTAGCAGCACATTAATTACACATAAAAGGAGCAAAGACTTTTCGCCTTGTTTTGCAAAAATTTAGTAGTATGCTATTAATAGTAGAGTTTGATAAGATAAGCAAAAACTTATGGAATTCCATTCAAATACATACTTTGCAAAAATTTTGATAAAGTTATTATAGAGACGATTTCGATTGAAAAATAGTAGAGAAGAAATGGGAAGAGAATAGTGATAGTGTATGGAGCATAGCATCGCCACGAAGCAAGTGGAACGAAATGTTAAATCATAGTGAGGGTATGAAGGTACATGTGGATTAACTGTTAGGTACAATCTGTGAAACATAAAGTGATCGTGTTACTATATTCTGTGTAATGTGTCTGTTTGTCGAAACACATTTTTACCCTTTTCTATAAACAATTAATTAGCTACTCCTTTCGTAGTAAACTAAACTAAATTCTTGAAACTACCAGTATAATAACATCGTGCATGTATTTTAATTTTATTGTAAACGCTAGTCTTCAAATCATATACTACTTGGTGCTCAATAGCTAAATAATTTGCTATTTTGATTTTACTTAAAAATTGTTGAGGAGACTATGATACATACTAAATATTTGGGTTTTGTGTGTACTGGGGAATTAATGAGTTTATAGGAATGACGGAAATTAGAATTCGGTTTAGAGAAGAGGTGTTTAGATTTTATGATAGTAAAATTTTAAACAAACTGAAAAGAAAGATTTTATATACTTATTATAATCTCTAACTTAGTTCAAAAATATTAGTCCTAAATATGTATAACATATCATGTATTTACAATTCTGCATGTAACTTTTCTATTAGAAATACATTGAATTCAGTAAAAAGAAATAATATATGAAATGAACTTACTCATTGATTACTCCATAATTTTAGTCTTTAGTAAATATTGCAAAGCAAAATTACCGAACCGATTTTCATGACAATTATCTAACTACTTGCACAACATTTTTTTCTGGTAATGTACACAGAAAAGTTTATCTAAATAATTTGAGATCCCGCGAGTGTAATACTGAGTATTTTTATATTTAATCGATCAAATGAAAAGAAAGATTCGCCATTCCGTCCTCGTAACTTACCCAGGCCGAAAGGTTTAGTGGGCGTGGCCATGTCGGAGTCGTTGTGCGCGGGCGCAGCGAACGAATGGCGGTGCACGGTGCGACGCGGCGTTTCGTCTGCTAGATCAGCGACACTGCCCGACCGCCCGCCTGCCAGGCCTGATAGCGACTCGAATGACGAGTCCAAGCGCATGATCTGTAAAGCATTTTACTTTACTCAACCTGTGTATGTAATTTTGTTTTACATTAAATGAAGAGACATTGGTGCTGATCGGTTGTAAACAGAATTTCTTTATATATTCAAGAATTATGACCCAACAATTGAAAACCGTGTACTTCAATTCTTAAGTGTAATTAAAAGTAATTTGCCTCAACTTGAGTTGTATTGACGTTGATATTATGTTTGAATTATTTCAAATAAGTTTTGATTTTGTAAACAACCGCCAATATCCAGTCAGTATTACAATACTGTCTATTAAGACTTATGACAAGCAAAATATCGAGCAAATAGATCCAAAAGAAGAAGAGGCGCATGGTATTCGGCATTCCACATTCAACATAAAAGTTCTGAATAATTTTAATGATTACACACAAATTCATAACATTCCAATTTTATGTTATTAACGAGGGGCTTGCCAATTATATAGCTATCCAAAGTATTGCACCTGATGTCCTCTAAATACTGAAAAGTTTGGCATTGATTTTGACATTTGGCATTTCTTCAGAATAGCGTCAATGACAAAAACAAGCAAATGTTTAACACTCAAGACTGTTTAACCATTGTATTTTTCTTTTTCAGTGCTTAGCCGTATGTGCATATTGAAGAATTCTTATAACTTGCCCATTACCTAAAAAATTTGAAGGTGTCAGTGCACTTTTATCCAAATATCAACTTATTTTAATATAAAAATTCCGAGGATTATAGTGTCACCAGATGTCAGCTTGATAGGAAAGTTTGTGCATAATTTCTATCCTTAACAAATTTAGAAACTAATCAATTAAAACTTCAACAAAAGGTCTTATACAAAATTTCTTCTGTGTAATCCATAGCATTTCATAATTTTGGCATTTAATCTCTTCAAAGAAAAAATTACTTCTTTTTTCAACGTAATGACATTTCCAAGAAAATGTACAATTGCATAAGCTATGATACAATCAAATTTCATGATGATATGGTATAACAACACAATTAATGATCATAACTGACTATATTATAGGAAATTAATTCCATACAGATAAACACATCTACATTGTATGCACAAAAACACCATATTAATGATCGACTTATACTAAAATAATCGTAATTTCCAAACGAAATACCAAATTATTTAACCTTGATTTTCGGCAAAAATAGACATGCTTATCTGTTTGGACATTATGAACACATTCAGTTTAACGTATTAAGATGATGATGATTCTGATGAATTCTAACATCTAATCTACGACTTTTCCACCTAAAGATAATACAATATGATTTATATTTACAGTGCCCATAGAACACCCTAGCTAAGAACAGATATAATTGCAACGGAAAGGATAGCGCGGCTAAATGTAGGGCCATGCTTAGACTCACGTTCGTCCCGTTCTTGGCCGCGTTCTCGAGCGCCTGCGACAGCTGTTCGCGTGTAGCACAACACACACATTAGATATTGTCTACACAGGCTAGTTTATTGACGCGATCCCTTAACAGCCTTGCAACGACAAAGATCAGTCGACGGAGGTTATGCGATCACTTATGCAGGACATAGACATTCAATTTTGATCAAACAGGCTGCTTCAAGCAATTTTATCGAATGTGCATGAAGATTTTTGTGAAAAATTGATCAAATGAGTTTTCAAATTACATGAAATCGATCAATCGCTTTTCAGATCATGCCATCATTTGATAAAACTTTGATTTGACCTAATTACTTGAATTTTCATGCCGACGCGTGGTGCAGCGTTTTTGTCTCTTAAAAGAAATTAAAACAGTGTGTTGTAGTGCGCTTTTAAGGACGCAATTACTTAAGGAGACCTATATGTTTGTCATTCCTGAATTACGGCTCCGACTTTCAAAAAGTTCTTAACCCATATAATTTACGCGGGCTGATATCGGACTGGCATACTATTTGGCCTTTTTTCACATAAATAAAGTAAACTTTTGTTTGAACAAGTTTTGACCATGAAGGAATTTAATACTCTGTTCATTGCAAGATCGGAAATGACAAGTTCCAAAGGAAAAAAAACAAGTCAGATTCAAGTTCAAATACCAGCTACAGAATTTTGCCAATTTTATGGGATTTCTTTACTAATATCTAAGGAGCTCAATATGTTTGTTAGCCTCCATACAGATAATTTTTCGTAAATTTATCTAAGAAGGGCATTATACATGACAGATGCTCTGGACATTATTATAGGCATTTTTCTGAAAGGTAACGAATAAACATTAGTGACTTTTCAGTCAGGAGACGGGTTAAAAATGCCCTGTATTTGTAAGATGTATAAACGACATAGCATCTTACACATACAGGTCTTTTTTGAGAACCGTTTGAACGTTGATGCCGTAAATCACGACAAAATGAAACTGGAATATATTTTGAACATTTCTACGTCATTCAATTCAAGGAATAAAATACATAGTTGGCGTCAATATCATGGTAACTTTGGACCGAATGGATATTAAATCGGTGCCATGCCGAGTGCACAACCTCCGTCTTATGTTTTTGGATTGTAAATCGCATCGGATAAACTGGCTCGTATATGCAATATGTTGGCAAGCAATATTGACATAATAAATTCATATTAATTCTAGCGTTGCTGCTTGTTGCGTATTTTGTGATATCTGATGACTGATTAGTCTTTTGGGATATTTAGATAATTGTTATAGGTAATCATATATTTATGCTTGATATTCTTATGAAAATCTTAAAAACATATTGGGAATGGAATGAAATAAATAATGTTGGCGAATTTTTTTGTTGTAAATATCTGTGTAGTACCAATATATATGTATTTGTTTCTCTGTTCTCCGTACGCAATTACGATTAAGTTCTTGATTATTTTAACATTTAATTTACTAGACGTGCATGGAATACGTTGAATGTGTTAACGGTTTACAATTTACAATGAATTCATGAAAACGTGTTTTCATTAATTCATTTTTATTCAACTTGAAATTCAATTTTGATTGCAGAAAGTCCCTATTAGATATTGACCGTAAATAATATACATAAAATATGACATGTTAATTTGTTAGTCACAATATTGATTACCAGCCAAAAGCAATTAATTTGTTTAGTTAAAGCTCGCTCGCACGTTCATATAATTAAAATGTGTGAAAAGCTTCACAACATCGACTCAGCGCGTGTGGAAACGACACATAAATCTAATAGTTCGTGAAAGGTAACAAAATAGTGCCGCATTAGCATTGTATATATTGTAAGCAGACGCAACATAATGTATTAGGGTATTTTCTCACCACGCTACGCGAATCAACGATTCCTTGATCGATATGCACCGAATCCGACAATTCTGCACCTTGCAATGTTGATACGAAACGTACAACATATTGCGTTGCGTTGCATAAAGTTTGTAACGCATCGCGTCGTGAGAAAGTTCCCTGAAAATACCATCATTACATACTAGTGGCACTTCGGTACGTTTCTATACTGTTATACGTCTGCCTTATACGGTATTGTGACGTCACGTATTCGTATGTTAAGCTGTGATTATGTGAGCAAAATAAAAAATTGTTGATTAAATTAAATATTCGATTGGTTTTTATAATGACATGTCATACTGATAAAAAATCATTGCAATAAGCCGAAGTTCTATTAATTATAATTTACGATTTCCAATTAGCAGTTTACAGTACGTGCGTGACATCGAATTTTAAATTCATTTTGTTTGAATACAATCATAGAGCAAATTTGTATTTTTATTTTCTTTATTAGACTTATTTTACAAACGAACTTAAAAGATATATTTGTAGTACTGCATTATATTGTAATTTGTTTAATTTAAAAGAACCACAGACAATGATTTCTCATCAGTCGAGAGAGCTAAGTGTACCTACTTTTGAAATTTCGAATACTCATTTCATTATTATCCTGTGTTTTGCCAAATAAGGATGTGAGTTATACAAATGGACCGAAATAAAAAAATGAGTAAAATCGTCAAAATGCAGACTCACCTGTGAGAAGTTAGGCACGGAGGCGGTTTTCCTCATCGTGATTGGTTGTCCGCGAGCTTGTTCCAACTCCTTGACGGCCACACTTTGACGTAAACGATCGAGTGTGAGTATGCTCTCTACAGCACTTACGCCGCGCGTGTATTTTTCTGAAAAATTAACGCGGCGATTTAAAGAGAGCTAAGTTCAGTATATTGTTTTTTTTACTAATTATACTTTATTTAACAATTGCAATGAATGTTCGACACCACTTTGGACTATACACTAATACAAATCTATATAAGTTTTATCTTAGATGGCTGCGATCTGCGCTAAGCTCTCGCGCTCCTCTAATTCTTCAGACGCTTTGGGAATGTTCGACACCAGTTCGGACTATACACTAATACAAACCTATATACGTCTCTCCGTCGGCCGCGCTGGCCTCCTCCCCCGTGGCTGCGATCTGCGCTAAGCTCTCGCCCTCCTCTAATTCTTCAGACGCTTTGGGAATGTTCGACACCAGTTCGGACTATACACTAATACAAACCTATATACGTCTCTCCGTCGGCCGCGCTGGCCTCCTCCCCCGTGGCTGCGATCTGCGCTAAGCTCTCGCGCTCCTCTAATTCTTCAGACGCTTTGGGAATGTTCGACACCACTTCATAAGTCACGCCCGTTGCTGGTAACTGATCGCTTCTGAAACGAAAAAGCACGGAAACTGCAGTGTTGATCGATCCTCCATTAGGTGGACTGGCGACATCAAACGTGTCGCAGTGAATCACTGTCTGGAAATCCCTAAAAAGGCCTTGTCCAGCAGTGGACGTCCATCGGCTGATGATGATGATGATGATCATGATACAGATTTGACTCTCTTCGATTCTGTTTTTATAATGGTGACATTGATAAATAAGAGATGATTCGTATTCAAATAATAAAATCTATTCCAATACCTGACAATCTTTTTGCGTATTCGGTCAGTGAAGCTCTGTCGCTTGTAGATGTTGAGCGCGAGCCGCTTCCGCAGGATGAGGTCCATGGGCGCCGGATGCGACAATCGCACCGTCGTTTTTAGTATCAGGTACACGCGTTCGTTCGCTGCACATAGAAATGCATCTCTGTTAATCAAAATATTATATGTGTAATATTTACGTGTGTTAATTATTAAAATTCAAAGTCATTAAATATATAGTACCAACCTGTATTGTTTTTATGTACCTCCCCCCCTCGCAATACGTGCCGTCTCAAAAATTATCACCTTTTGTAGCTGACCCTCGATTAAACTTAAGATATTGTAGGCCTAAATATTTGATACAAATTTCAGCTTGATAGCTCCACGCGTTTCCGAGAAAGAGGGTCTTGACAAACCGATATATAGACAGACAACAAAGTGAGTGCGGTTTCCGTTTTTTCCATTCGAGGTATGGAACCTCAAAAAAACACAATCATCGACGATAGCAAAAGTTACCTTCAGTGATGCGGTTGAGGTACTGCGAGTCGTGTATGGAGGAGTCCCAGGACGCGACGGCGGACACGTCCTTGTCGTGGTGGTGCAGTATGGTGAGCTCGTAGAACTTGTTGCCGTGCTCTTTGGGCAGAATCGAGTGCAGGCCCGCTACCGTCACCTCTTCGCCCGACGAGTGCGTCGTGAGGTCATCCGCTGGATATTAAATGTTTTTTCACTACTCTTGCTCTATCAGTTCGTCGTACCACGATTGGACTAAATTTTCATTATGTAGAGGCTCAATTAAATATACTTTTTTTACAATTTTTGTCTGTTACGAGTACCAACCCACGTTTTTCACGAACAACAAAAAAGGTTTTATTGATGAAAGGAGCCTAATTAAGATCCCAACTGTTTCTCTGGATTGCGTGCACTTTTTTGTTTGATTTTTATTGCATTGCAAGCTGCGGGTGTCTATATAAATAACAAAAAATAGCAAAAGGCGAAAAGTTTTGTAATTGTAAAAAATGCCGCTACGAAAAACATTTTCGTAGCGGCCTCCTTGGATTTTAAGCTTTTCATAGCATTTTACTAGTCATGCCCTTTCATTTGATACAAATATTTAGGAAGTAGTGAAAAAGTATGAAATCTCAATGAAAAATCACCACAAAACCTCATCGAAATCAGTTCATCCTACAGACAAACAAACACGCACGTACGCACGCACGTACACGCACACAGACAAACGACAAGCTTATAACACCACCTTTTATTATAAAGTACATACCATTGAGATCTAAGAAGAGGACGGGTATGTGTTGCTCCATCCCCGGCGGCGGGTTCCAAGCCGCCGGCGCGCCCGGTATAGGACTGCCAGGACTAGGCACCAGTACCTGAATTACATAATTAAAAATTAGATATA
Source organism: Mycalesis mineus (assembly GCA_034621355.1). Lineage (NCBI taxonomy): Eukaryota > Metazoa > Arthropoda > Insecta > Lepidoptera > Nymphalidae > Mycalesis > Mycalesis mineus. Next base: position 16,953,944 of record CM067881.1, read on the forward strand.
TCACAAGTATAAAATATACGGCTCGCAATTTCATAAAATAATTGAATGTATTCCCTTTTATGATTTTAAAGAATATGCTTTATAGGATTTTAAAGAATATATTACTAAAATTGAACTGAATTTCTGGAACATAGTCATTAACAAGATGATGTTTATCAAATGTATAATTAGAACGTGTAAGTATATAGTAATGTGTATGGTGTATCGCTTTTGTCACGTAAAATCTTACCGCATTCCTCTCCTCCGTGAGCGAGACCCACTGCTCCACGAGCGACTGTTCCCGCTCCGTGTCTCGCTCGCTCTTCATTGACGGCGACATGTTTACTAATTTCTAGCAAAACAAAATATATTAGAATAAGAACCCAAAACAACTCTATATAATATTCTTCTGTCTCTTATGTTTGAACCAATCATTTTTTAATCTGCTGAATTGATTTTCATTAAGATTTATTAATTAATGAAACATCATCATGTCTTCTCATCATAAATAGTATAATATAGCTTTAAATAAAATGTTTTTCCAAAGTATGAAAATGTTTTTTAATCTAATACAAGTTTATAAATAAGATGCGCGTAGTGTATTGTGCAAGTAACCTGTAACTGCGCATGTAGATGTTGCCGGCGGCGAGCGAGCGCGTCGTTCCACCGCTGGCGCAGCACCGCTAGATCCTCTTCCTGATATGAATCTAACGGCTTCTGCAGACGCGACCTGATATCACAAGAAAGTTAAATGTGTTTACTATATGCAGACTGGTTGCAGTATTAACTCATTATTGATCTAGACTAATATTAAATAATTCTACATAAAAATAGGCTATTGTTTTGCTGGAATCACGCCAGATAGTAAGCAAAATTCGAAGCAATACTATTTCCTGGCATTACTTCGAATTCTATTCACTCTTGAATACTACACACGCTCTCGGTACACTCCGTATGCTATATTTCTCTCAGCCACGCGATGGACCCGGCACCCGCATGGTGAATCCATGGAATGCTAAGCTATTCGTCTCGTCTCACTGCGCGGAGTCGTCTTACGACAGCCACTCACCTGACTGTGACGGAGCCCAACTCCACGCTGACGATGTGCTGGCAGATGATGGGCAGCGTGCCCGAGTTGGCGACGGGGCGCACTCTTACGCCGACGCGCCTCTGCTGCCCTTGTCGCACCTGGTACACTCCGCCTGTCACAATGTCACTGCGCGGAGTCGTCTTACGACAGTCACTCACCTGACTGTGACGGAGCCCAACTCCACGCTGACGATGTGCTAGCAGATGATGGGCAGCGTGCCCGAGTTGGCGGCGGGGCGCACTCTTACGCCGACGCGCCTCTGCTGCCCTTGTCGCACCTGGTACACTCCGCCTGTCACGATGTCACTGCGCGGAGTCGTCTTACGACAGCCACTCACCTGACTGTGACGGAGCCCAACTCCACGCTGACGATGTGCTGGCAGATGATGGGCAGCGTGCCCGAGTTGGCGACGGGGCGCACTCTTACGCCGACGCGCCTCTGCTGCCCTTGTCGCACCTGGTACACTCCGCCTGTCACAATGTCACTGCGCGGAGTCGTCTTACGACAGTCACTCACCTGACTGTGACGGAGCCCAACTCCACGCTGACGATGTGCTGGCAGATGATGGGCAGCGTGCCCGAGTTGGCGGCGGGGCGCACTCTTACGCCGACGCGCCTCTGCTGCCCTTGTCGCACCTGGTACACTCCGCCTGTCACGATGTCACTGCGCGGAGTCGTCTTACGACAGCCACTCACCTGACTGTGACGGAGCCCAACTCCACGCTGACGATGTGCTGGCAGATGATGGGCAGCGTGCCCGAGTTGGCGGCGGGGCGCACTCTTACGCCGACGCGCCTCTGCTGCCCTTGTCGCACCTGGTACACTCCGCCTGTCACGATGTCACTGCGCGGCGTCACCTGGCCATTATTATTTTATTAGACTCCTGGTCCGAGATGAACAAATGGGCAGGAAATATAATACAATGATTTCATACGCACCTCGACGGGCGCGTACTCGCCCTGCTCGTTGAGCTCGTGTATCTCGACCCAGAGCTCGATCTTCCGCGTGAGCTCGGCCCACCGGTCGGCCAGCGAGCGCGCCTTCGCCAACTGTTGCTGCTCCACCTCCCAGTTACCGCAGGTCCGGCTGAAGCCCGCCGATCTGTGGCCCCACACCTCGATAGATAACGCGCCCTCTGCGAAGCAAATAGATCGTCGGTAACTGTCAATTAAAGGTAACACAAACGTATGAAATGTGCAAATAGAATGAAAATAGGTGATAGAAAACTTCCAACTCTTATCTCAATCTACCAAAAAGTCATCATTATCAGCCTATTAACGGCCCACTACAGGACCAGGCCTCCTTCCTCATTGTAGAGGGGAGCCACTTATTGGTAGGATGTTATTATTAGTAGGTACCTATTGCCTCACCACAAATATAGCAAAATTTTTCCGAGGCTTTCCCACATCTTACTAAGTTACTTTGGTCTGGAAGAGTCAGTTAAAAAGCATTAAGATAGAGTTTCAATAGGCTAAAAGAGACTTAAAATTACCTGCACAATGTTCAATAAACTCCTCCGTCAGTGGAATAGTAAAGTCGATCTTGTGGTCGAATCTGAAGGTCATGAGCTGGTGCCGCGGTGAGGCGGGGGAGGGGATGGTGGCCGGGGAGGGGGGCGCGGGCGGCGTGTCCGCGCTCACGTGGGGTGCCACCACCACCGGCTCCCCGCCACCCCATAGCGTGTACTGACAGAACACGAAGTTGGACAGCGACGGGGGCAGACCGCTCGCTTGTTTGATCACCACGCGTATCGTTACCTAAAAACATATCCATTTTTAAACGATGAAAAAACGGAGGAGGTTCTCAATTTCACTCCTGGGAAAATCCAAAGAACTATTAAAACTTTATAGGCAAGTTGGTACCAAATACCTGTTGCGTAGCAGGATCCAAGGCTTCGTCATCGTCACGCATATCTCCAGAACTGTCGGAACCAGCTTCACATATCCTGTCTTGCGGAAACTGACCACTCACTCGACTTATCTCGACCTAAAAATACATGAATTTTATACCTTCAAAAACTTTCAAATAATTCTCAATATTAAAAAAAAACTACGGTCGCTTATGATGAAACCACCCCAATAACATTCGTCATTCGCCAAAAAAATGTTTTATAGGTTATCTTTCCGAATAGCTATTAAAGAGCGAACGACATCCGTTAGGTGACAATACCATGGTCTTGAACCTCCTGAGATTATTGAATTAATATTTTTTACACTAACAATGGCTGAAGAATAATCTACAAATACTTAACTTCTTGATGCTTTCGAAGAAACACGTTTGTTCGGCAATTCCATTGGGCAAATGGGCACAAAATTCCAGGATGTTGATAGGGCGACCTTTATATTTAAGTAAATACTATGAGAGCACATCAATACGAGTCAAAGTTTCGCAGGCTTACCTGTAATCTACCAGCCACTTCACCCTGCTGGCTTATGATGGGAGTGTGGTAGTCGAGCGTGACGTCATGAAACAATGCCTCCAGGAATATATTTGCGACGCCGATCAAGTTGTGATTTTCTTGAGTTTCGTAGAATGGATCCAGAGCTTTGTCAATATGTTCCTACACAAAGATACAACACTCAAAATTGAAGACCCGTTTTTGAAAAGTACTAGAATTAGAAAACGAGAATTTTTTTAGTCCAACGCTACTAATTAAGTTGCATTTGTTCATTCCCTTGTACAACACACATGTACAGACAAAGTAACATTAATCAGTTGTGAAAAAAAAGAAATAATGTTTATGCCAGAGTTAAAACTGGAAAAATAATACAAAATATTTGCACATAATTCACATTTTAGTTAGATATAAGCTTAAAATAGTTACTTTTATATGCAGATCAAAGACTTGAAACATCAATAAAATGAAAATTGGGAAATGTGTGACTACGGCTACATTTTCAATAGGTAGAAAAAAATACGCTACCCAAAGCTACAGTAACTTTAAAAATTAGAAAGAGTTATTACAATAAAAGCGTATCCACCAGTCCGCAGTTGCATTTAAATAAGCATCATACATCTTAAAAATGATGACAAAGATATTAAACATTCCCATACAAACTTGGGCCTGACGTTACAGAGCTGAAAATTGGCCATAAATTAGAACATCTAAGAATTTCGACAACGGTTTTTTCTGTCAAAACTCGTTTGTAGATGTTTGAGGCGAACATATATATACATATCATAGGGAGATTGTTTCAATTTATGTATAGTTCAATCGATTATTCTAGCTATTCTTTCTCTCAAAGTGTCTTTTTGCAAATGCACGCTGTCAAGATACGGAATAAACATTTACAAAGCCAGATCAGTACCTATAATAATAATGAAATCTATTTCTGTTGGTCATTGCTTATGCAGCATAATAGCTGAACTATTTATTATTCAAATGGGCTAATCTCGTAAAATATTTAAAATGTTTAGTACTTTTTTCATTTCTGTAACGTTGGGTCCCAATTTCGGGTTTATTATTTGCACGCAATCGCGAACATATAGGTGCGTCCCTTAGATAATGTACAATGCGTAAATATGTACAGACTGTAATAAAAAAAATTAAGGCCATAAAAAGCAATTGAAATGCCCGGGAAAGGCTTAAACTAAAGGTTGTTAATGTTAGCCGAACGCACCGGTGGTGTCTCGGGGTCGATTGGTGCCACGTCCTGAGGACAAATACGTTAGTAGGTTCAAGTGTTAGTACAAAGCAGACTTAGCTATTTGTATGATTTATTGCATAGTTTATTAATGTAGCGTAAATAATAGTCATATCTCTATTATAATCGTTTGAAAAATAAATAAAGAATAAAGTCAAAATAATTTAGTACATTTTATAAACCTCAAAGGGTTGTGTCTTCCATTAGTTCGTAGGATCTTTTTTATACATTTCTTTTTAATTTTAATAGTATTAAACGTATATTTCACGGAGGCAATTATTACAAACATAAAATATACATAATAACGTACATCAAAATATTGTAGCGGGAATTATAATATTATGTTCTTAATAATCGCCAAGCAAGATAAAACCGATGATTTAAATTTAAATTATTCACGATTAACTTCTACATATCTTTTCACAATGTAATATCCTCCACCCGTTAATACTTGAGGTTATTTAATATATCTATTAAAATAGGCGTAAGGACATTAACTCACGTTCTCAATAAGATCGTCCCGCTGCTGCCTTCTTCTCCACTCGTCGTACATATCTCTCATGTCCACCAGTTTGTTCTCCAACTTCTCCATGGACCACACCTGCGCGCCGCGCGTTGGACGCTTCACCATTATCGCCGGCTCCGATACGAACGCGCCTCGCTATAACATTATAACAATATCCTTATACATCTTATATATAAAATTCTCGGGTCACAGTGTTAGTTACCATATTCCTCCAAAACGGCTTGACCGCTTTTTATGTAATTTTATATGCATATTCAGTAAGTCTGAGAATCGGCTACTATCTACCCATCATACCCCTAAGTGATAAGGGTTGTCCACCCCTAACATTGTTTTTAATTTTGACAATTTTTTTACAATGTGGCGTTAAAAAATACATACAACTAAATTTTCACCCCTACATGATCAACCCCTATGTAAAAAAAATGTTTTCTAGAAATAATATACATGGCAAAACAACGTTTGCCGGGTACAGCTAGTATTATATATGTAATGTTGTTCCCGATAGACAGAGTGGCTCCTGAGGAAGGTTTAAGGATATAATTTGTTGAGGTTTTGAGTGAGCTGGATGAAATATGACGATAATTGGTGGAAAAGTCAGGAAATTTAAGCCGCCTTGAAGCTTTCATTAAAAACGCTGCTTTATATATTTGAGATATAATGAAATAAAGTATGGAAGAATTGTTTCTCCGCGATGGCATTTATTTTTTATTAATTTATTTATTTACAACAACTTACGTCTAGCTTCATATCTATGTTTTAATGATATTCTTGCTATACCCATTTTTGTTATTCTATAGATATTTTTATTTTATTATTTTTGGAAATTTGAAACACACTATTTACTTTTGTCCGCTAGTTAAAAGTAAACATGACGCATACCTTTCTATTAGGGCTAAGGTTCTGCGGCGGTATCTGCAGCGTGACGCTGAACCTCGTGTTCCTGCGCATCTCCTCGGCCAGGAAGTTGGCCTCCTGCACCAGCGCGTTGGCGCGCAGGATGTCCGCCTTCAGCCGCCCCAGAGATCTCTTAAACGTATCGTCTCTCTCCGCCGCCCAGCGCTCGACGCGCGCCGCAGTGGTCGGCGTGCACGCTGTCATTTTACCTGCGCAATAAGGGAACTTTGATATCACCTTCTTCGGGATCGTGTTAGAACTGATATAAAACGCTAGGGAAATAAAATTTGTAAAAGTCGATGCCATCCAAGTTTAAGAAACGTTTATTTAACGAAGTAACTGTGGGTTCTAGGTAACATCCTTATACTTAGTAAAAAGTTAAAATAAAATAAAAACCACGTTTTTGTGCACGTACGCCCGAGTTTTCTGTATATTTATTTCTTATTTATTAATAGTTGTCTGATAGAGATATGTACAATAAAGTATATTTCTTATTATTATTACTTTTATAGTTTTTATACAGTTGTACAAGTAAATGTGTAAATCTCACCTAGTTTGAGCGGATCGTATGAGTACGGCGGGTAGGGTGTGGACGGCGACAGGATGTTTCGGAGCTGCTGGAACTGTCGCTCGTACTCTTGTCGCTGCTTTTCTAGCGCCACTGAAAACATTTATGAATAAGACGCTTTCCTTCAACCTTAATTTGCATTCATTACGATATTCACGATGACGCATAAAAACGTCATTACATACTAATAAGCACTGATATCGCTACAAAACTTATTTACGCTTTTCCAAATATAACAAGTTTCAAATATCGTCTAGAATTGCGTGATATACAATTGTTAGGTACTATTGAAATTTTGTTTACAGGTCAATAAAATCAATGATTCCAACTGAATTTGAACTCCAGACACCTCATGAAGTAATTAAAATCTCTTGAAATGGTAACCGCTGACTGATCAGTACAATATTTTCTAAAAATAAAACCTAGATAGATATCGATTATTTGCCCCCCAAACCCCCTGAATATAAAATTTTATTAAAAACGGTTTTCGTAGCAAGAATTGCTCATTTAAAGGTTTTAGAATATATAGATTTTCGATTTATTTGTCTTTTTGAGATCGAAGTTGTAGGTATATTTTATTTTATAACGTATTTACCTTGCTTGTCCTCTTCATGCTGTTTCTCTAGTCGCGAGATGGCGGTCTGTATGGGGTCGTTGCTGAGCTCGTTGAGCATGATCTCGTCCCGCGCAAAGTTGTAGTCGATCGGTTGCGCCGGCGTCTGCGGCTCCGACGCCGCCGCTGCTGACGAACAAACAGTTCATTGATGACTAGCAGAAGCCCGCGACTCCGTCCGCGAGATATCATGATTGTGATAGTCGACAAAGAGTAGCCTATATCCTTTCCAAGAAACCAGATTACTTCATTTAAATAGACAAATATGAACGGCTAGTACAGGTAAAGCGCTATAAGAAGGCATTGCGCATTTATGCGAGTGCTGTTAATTCGAAAAATTTTAAACGCAATTTTATTATACAGCTTGTTTCGAAAATTCGGATAAAAGTACCTTGAATAGAAACAATTTACGTGAGAAAAAAGGAGCTGGATATGGTATTTAACTGAATAGCTGATTAATCCGTGTAATTCACCTAAAATTACTCTGGATTATACGTCTCAAAATATGATATTTTAGAATTGGTTTCCTCAGGACAAATAACCCTAAAGAAGAGATGGTTAGCGCACAGGTAGTGGTGCCCGAGACGCACCCGCGACACGTGTGTTCCGTTCATAAAGTACCCCACCCCTCCACCGGCTCCATGTGCTAACTGCCACCTCCACCAATATGTCTTAAACTCACCAGTTTCCTTAGGACAGTTAACCCTGAAGAAGTGATGGTTTCCCCACAGGATCCGGTCCCCGTGACCGAGGCGCACCCGCGACACGACGGGCGTCCCGTTGACGAAACACCGCGCGCCCCCCACCGGCTCCATGTGCTAACTGCCACCTCCACCAATATGTCTTAAACTCACCAGTTTCCTTAGGACAGTTAACCCTGAAGAAGTGATGGTTTCCCCACAGGATCCGGTCCCCGTGACCGAGGCGCACCCGCGACACGACGGGCGTCCCGTTGACGAAACACCGCGCGCCCCCCACCGGCTCCATGTGCTAACTGCCACCTCCACCAATATGTCTTAAACTCACCAGTTTCCTTAGGACAGTTAACCCTGAAGAAGTGATGGTTTCCCCACAGGATCCGGTCCGCGTGACCGAGGCGCACCCGCGACACGACGGGCGTCCCGTTGACGAAACACCGCGCGCCCCCCACCGGCTCCATGTGCAGGCTGCCACCTCCACCAATATGTCTTAAACTCACCAGTTTCCTTAGGACAGTTAACCCTGAAGAAGTGATGGTTTCCCCACAGGATCCGGTCCCCGTGACCGAGGCGCACCCGCGACACGACGGGCGTCCCGTTGACGAAACACCGCGCGCCCCCCACCGGCTCCATGTGCTAACTGCCACCTCCACCAATATGTCTTAAACTCACCAGTTTCCTTAGGACAGTTAACCCTGAAGAAGTGATGGTTTCCCCACAGGATCCGGTCCGCGTGACCGAGGCGCACCCGCGACACGACGGGCGTCCCGTTGACGAAACACCGCGCGCCCCCCACCGGCTCCATGTGCTAACTGCCACCTCCACCAATATGTCTTAAACTCACCAGTTTCCTTAGGACAGTTAACCCTGAAGAAGTGATGGTTTCCCCACAGGATCCGGTCCCCGTGACCGAGGCGCACCCGCGACACGACGGGCGTCCCGTTGACGAAACACCGCGCGCCCCCCACCGGCTCCATGTGCTAACTGCCACCTCCACCAATATGTCTTAAACTCACCAGTTTCCTTAGGACAGTTAACCCTGAAGAAGTGATGGTTTCCCCACAGGATCCGGTCCCCGTGACCGAGGCGCACCCGCGACACGACGGGCGTCCCGTTGACGAAACACCGCGCGCCCCCCACCGGCTCCATGTGCTAACTGCCACCTCCACCAATATGTCTTAAACTCACCAGTTTCCTTAGGACAGTTAACCCTGAAGAAGTGATGGTTTCCCCACAGGATCCGGTCCCCGTGACCGAGGCGCACCCGCGACACGACGCGCCCCCCACCGGCTCCATGTGCAGGCTGCCACCTCCACCAATATGTCTTAAACTCACCAGTTTCCTTAGGACAGTTAACCCTGAAGAAGTGGTGGTTCCCCCACAGGATCCGGTCCGCGTGACCGAGGCGCACCCGCGACACGACGGGCGTCCCGTTGACGAAACACCGCGCGCCCCCCACCGGCTCCATGTGCAGGCTGCCCCCCTCCACCAGCAGCATGCAGTGCTGGGGTTGGATCCCGAGGCCCGACAGCTGAATGTCTGCCTCGCTGTCGGCGCCCACTAGTGTCCTATCCTGGAAATGTTAAAACATAATATAAATATCACAACTTGACTCACTGGGGGATCCGCATACACTAATATTATAAATGCGAAAGTAGCTCGATTTGTTTGTTACTCAATTACGCCTAAACTACTAAACCGAATTAAATTAAATTTTGTACAGAGATAATCTAGAAAGGATATTGGCTACTTTTTGTCGACCTACTCGTATCACTAAACATAATTTTTTGTGGACGCAGTCGCGAGCGTCCACTAGTATATAATATGATAACTGGTACCACAAGTGTGGAGTCCTGTTATTGCAAAAATCTCCACTGTCTGGGATAGTTCGACGTTTTATTATTTTTTTAGAAAAGTGTACACATTTAGATAAAATAATGTTTACCTTCAAATAATACACTAGCAATTCATTCAGCGACGGATCCGCGTTCAAGTTAACCAGATAATATTTATTCTTCTCCACTTTGATGCCGCTCGCCTGCACGCTGATACCCATCTTCTCCAATGCGTGCTGTCTTTCGCTTTGTATTCGACCTATTAACAAAATATACAATATCTTTTTAAGTCCAATTATCATATTTACCAAAACATAAGGTTAACAGAGGTTGTCAGTAAAAGGACAAAAGGTGACCTTTTATGTTCTACTTTTTAGATTTCAAAACATCAAAATGAAAAATCAGAAGCCGAAAAGTGATTAAAGAAGTGAAGTGATTCCATAATCACTTCAATTTCCATCTGATGGTCCATCTGTAAAGACCATTTTGTCAAGAACGTATACGAGGTAATACTGATGTTACAATACGTTAAAGAAGTTAAATAAGAACAGGGCTGAAAACTTTTCTACCGTTTTATTATAGCGGTTTTACATCAATAAAATGTATTCATAAGAGCAAAGCCTGCCTGTTCAAGGAACCGAATAGACCTGAAAACGATTAATAGGCCGTAAATACACTATGATATACTGACCAGTTTCGACTAGTTTTTCTTCCCACGTTCGGGACATTTCTTTCATCAGGTGCTCACTTTGTGCCAACTGTTCGTGCACGTCTTCGCCCACAGGAGAACCCTGAAATAGATGAAAAAAATCATAACATGACAAATTATATCATCAGTCACTAGACATTTACTTTCGTGGCAACCATTTACCTACAACCTTTCCAAATTCAATCTTAAGTATAAGGTGTTTGATGACGAGTTACATCGAAGCTGGTTTAGTCAAATCGTAAATTCATAATTACCATCATCATCATCAGTAGCAGCCGATGGATGTCCAACGCTGGACATATACCTTGTAGGGATTTCCATACACAATGATCCTGAATTATAATCAGCCAATTTAAATGGCTCACTATTTGGACAATCTTAATAGAATTTTCTCCTTATAGTTAACTATATGCATGTTGAAGTGTGTTCTCATATTATTTTCGACGACCTCCGTGGCGCAGTGGTATGCGCGGTGGATTTATAAGACAGAGGTCCTGGGTTCGATTCCCAGTGGGGCAGATTGAGATTTTTCTTTACTTGTCTTGGTCTGGCTGGTGGGAGGTTTTCGCCGTGGCTAGTTTCCATCCTACCGACAAAGACGTACCGCCAAGTGACTTAGCATTCCGGTATGATGTCGTGTAGAAATCGATAGGAGTGTGGATTTCATCCTGCTCCTAACAAGTTAGCCCGCTTCCATCTTAGATTGCATCATCACTTAACATCAGGTGTGATAACAGTCAAGGGCCAACTTGTAGTCAATAAAAAAAATATCTGCTAGCCGTAATTGCGTAATTTCCTTGTGAGATTAGGGGTATGGAATTGAAATAATTTACATATAGTATGAGGATTATAATGTAACTTTCTCAGGTTTCTAAGCCTTTTATAACTATAGCAACCACCGCACCTTCAGCAGGGATAATCCGTAAAACACGTTAGGGAGCTGAGGCGTCCCGGCGAATGCTAATGAGATAAAGGTATTTGTGTCGTCAGCCGGGTAAGAGACGTTCTTAAACAACAACAGCATTAGATCGATTTGAGATTATCCTTCGCTAAAAGTAAGTAAATACCAAAGAATAAACAGAAAGAGGTGAGTTCTTGTAATGAATAATAAATATAATTTAAAACATTGGGTATTAAGGTTAGCAAAATTTAATGTAAACAAAAATTGCTATAGTTTTTTATTTTCGGCGTTCAACCGAAAAGTCTAAACATTTCCTAAAAATGCAATTTCGGTATCAAAGTGAAACATACGTAGAGTTATATGGGTCGGATGGCATATCAAGGCAGGAGTTATTCTCCGCAAAAAACACGATTATGTTTTTTGCGGAGAAAAAAAATATATTAATAATAAAGTTAAATTAATTATTTATTCATTATACTTAATTTGCAGAAGGTAACGCCTTCTTTTTTATAGACCAACATGTCCAACTAGGATTAACCAATTACATATCTATTGTTAGCAATCTAAATGACCGCAATTTCTTTTATCGCGCAGCTGTTTAATACATAATTCAGTGTTACCCCAATTGACTCAACACTCAATACTAGAAGTTTTGGCAGACCTACTTTTCGCCAGGTCGTATGATTTACGTAAACCTGCAGTTTCTTGTTACAGTAACCCCTCTCACCGCAACACGGTTAGAGGGACCTACTTTTAGAAATACGTGCGAATATCTTTCGTGTTTTGTCCCAAAAGACTTTTTACGTAATTATCCAAACATTCCGCTTAATAATAAATTCTTAAAGAAATTAACAACATAAGCAAAATGCCACGCTTGAAATTTCGCAAGAAATTTCAATTAAGTTCTCCTGGGCCACATTACATGTAGTTTATAAAAGTTACCTACTTCGGGTACAATTGATAGCTGTGTTTCCGTTCTAAATCTAAGAAGTTACAATCCTTGGCTTTTACGTAACATTATGTATAAAACCTATTTTTTACTTTACCGTTTTATTTTACCACACGTTAGCACTTGCCTAGATGGCTATGTATTGAAGCTGCACAAGTCATAGTGGAAGGGAATACTGTAGCCGGAACAGTACTTTGTAAGAGGGCAAACGAGCATGCGAGACGCCCATATACCTTAATTTGCAACACTAGAGTCAGTGCTAATGCGTTGCGGGCCTTTGAGAAGTATGTTAATTCGCCCCTTGAATATTAAAGTTTTATAAAAATTACTTAAAAATATTATATTTTTTAAAAGGTATTGTGGAAAAGATACTGGGCTGATATATGTAGATCGTTGTTAACTACAGATACATATACCTTTAATTTAACCTAAGCACTAACTAAGCACATAAGTACTGAGTTGAACCATTAAGTACAAATCCGTTAACTGTTACTCGCGATACAATCTCCTTAAGCGCATTAACCTCAGCGCACTTACTCGACTTTAAGCTCGAGTGTATTGGCAGACCTACTTTTATAACTACAGTTCGGTGATTCACTTAATCCTCAAAAAACAAACTAAACGGAAATAACCGGTTACCTTCTGAAAACATCAGATATATTTTTAATTTTATTCAAATACATATACTCGGACCTATATTTTATAAATTAGAACCCTGGATTGGTCTACGATATATTGACCCTCAGTTGTCGCCCAAAATTTTCCGTTTTCCAAATGAAAGTTGATGGTGATACATCCCCGTGCTTCGAAGAGCCGTTAAAGCAATTCACCCCAGTAACATTATTGTTAACATGTGATGGCTCAAGACCGTCAACTGGTATTGGAGCAGCTTCCAAATCTACCTGGCTTTGTTTAGGGCTACTAAAATAGGCTGATGATAGTGACGAAACAGCTGTTCAAGACTACTTCTTAATATAATCGCGAAGAAAATGAAACTCAAGTACGTAAGTCGACAGGTAAAGCATAGTCTAGCTATGCGTTTAAGCCTAATGAACCCACCGTAGCGTGTTTGAGCATCTCCTTGAGCGCCTCGACCTCCTGCCGCAGCTCCCGTATGATCCTCGCGTTGGGGTCCTCGTTGACGACGGCGTGATTCACGATTCGTTTCGCGCGATCTGCGTACCGAAGCGTGGACAGTGTTTCCTCGTAGTTGTCCGCTGCTGGAGATATTGTGGCTACCTGCGGAAGATTTTATTATTATTATAAAAGAATATTCATCAAAGTCAACTAGCTGAATATTTTCCTGAAACTAGTAAATATTCTTAGAATTTAGGGTAAACTTGTAGAATACTTCTTCTATTGAGATATATGTGGTGTTAAGTTCGAAACGAGGCGAATCGAGCAGGTAGAATTGAACCCTTTAAATGTTGGTATTCTATCAAAGGTCAAGTCACCTTACAGAGGCATACAAAGACATTTACTAGGACTAATAGTGACCAACAGCAAAGATTCCAATTTGCACAAAACTGCCAAACACGAACCGCATTGAATGCATCAAGGAGTCTGGACATTGAACGTTGGGCTTCTTCCAAACAGGTATCAAATTGAGGTACGAATATTGATTGATACTCAACGATTCATCTCTGTATACCGTTTCGGAGAGGTTTGCCAAACCCCTTACTTTGTGTAATGAAATAGGAAGATATGCTACGGTACAAATTCTAAAGTTGAATTCCGTCTCTTGGGTTCACAGGATTAAAACCGAAAACTTCGTCTATAAATAGCGAAATAATTTATATCATCATCATCATTATCAGCCTATTAACGGCCCACTATAGGGCCAGGCCTCCCTCCTTATAGGAGAGGGGATATGGAGCGTGCACCCACCACGCTGCTCCAATGCGGGTTGGATTTATAATATACTTGCTATTCAAGTAGGTTGGTTTGGAATGTTTTTGTGGTTGAGTGCGAAATGATTATGCTTTAGGAATACAATAGATTTCAAATAACAATCTAAAATGGCATATTAAGAATTGTGGAAAACTAAAGTTAAATGCCTGTGTGTATATACAACTTTTAACCTCACGAAATATAAAATTTAAAATACGTATTTATGTTTAGGGAGCGTTTAAAAACGGCTTGAACGGTGAATAGTGTTCTTAATGGAGAATTGCTTTCACATCTGAAAAATTAGGTCAGTGTGTATGTGACCCAAATATTTTGTACGATCACAAAGAGAGGGAATTTGTTTATTGTTTTGCTAAAAGCTGTTCCTAGAACAAGTTGAAATACTTGAAATTGTTTGAATATTCCCGATTAATTTCGAATCTATTAAAGGTTTTCTCGAGGTTATCTTACAAAATACGGTTAAGTAAGAGCTTAGAACTTGCTGAAATCATATCTTTGAACTTTTATTTATAGCTATAATAGCTACAATATAATATGCTTCAGCGCTTACTCGTTGCGTTTCGTTGTTTGTTTAAAACCGATAAAATCATTTTACAGCGTGGCCTTAAAAAAATTTATTCAATGGGTATATAACACCGTTGTAATTTTATAATTTGCTTAATTTCATGATCGTTTGGAATTCGCTACAATAAGAAAACAATCAGCGTAGACATTGCTAAATGCCTTGATAGTCGTATTAAAATGTTAAATGATTACTTCTCGCATGTCATCCTTTCACTCGCACGTAATAATTTTAAATCACAAATAAATGTAGAGAATATTAGCCCGGGGCGAACGTTGCTCTGATTTACAATATAAAAATATAAATGTTATTTGGTTTTCTGATATAAAATTCTATTTTATTAGCTACTGTTTGTCTTTATGTATTTATTTTGTATACGAGAGATATTTAATTTCAGAAACAATTTTTGATTGCCGCAAAAAATATTTGTAAGGATACTAAAGAACGCTCGCGACTTGGCTTGGCTGAGTGGGATTTAAATATCACTAACATAAATAAATCTAAATATGATCTCAGTATCTCTTATCGGATTATTGTACCTATTTAAATTTAAGTTGTCCTATTAATAAACAGACTTGTGCTAAGTTAATTTGATTCCAAGTCTTTAATCTCTAAGTACTACAACGCAGATAAAATTAGGATATTTAATTAGACAGTATATGTTTGTGTAGGAAAACTAGTTTATTTTGTGCGCATTTACAGATCTAGTGGAAAAAGAGATACGAGTATATAGAGCATGTAAAAGTATACTGTAATAATTTAGATTGTACCTATATGTAGGTACAAAATGTATACTAAAGCCTAACTCGATTGAGAATGCTTGTCAACAAACAAATTAAAAATGAAGGTAGAAATCACTAGTCATTTTATTCCTAATTTTTTTTATTAACTAGTTAATGACGAATTCATGACATTAAATTAGATTAGTAAGCTTAAACTAATTAATATATTCAATATCTTTTAAATAATATTTTATAAATATACAAAACATAATTTTATATTTACATTATTATAAAATGTGTTACATTTTCTACCTTCAATTTAAATTTGTATGTTGACAAGCATTCTCAATCGAGTTTGGCTTTAGTATAGTCGGATTGTTTTCGGGCAACAAAAAGTATAACAGTATATACCTATAGAAATATAAGTTTCAAAGTCTGATAGTAAAATAAATTACCATAACAGTTTTGCTGTTGCCCCCGAGATTGTCCTTCAGCAACCACGTGAGTACTGAATCTCTGTAGGGCACGAACTTGTCCTTGTTGTTCTTCCCCGACGACTGGTCCGCTAGTTTTGATATCACAAGGCCCAAAGTTGTGAGCGATCTGTGGACGTTACACAAAAATGTTTCTCAAAGTATATTTAAGGCACAGTTATTTACAATGTGTGGAAAATACAATGGAAAATAAAATTTCGTTATTCGGAGCTTAAACTAAGTTCCAACATTTCGTTAATGAGAATAATATTTGAAGAACTACTTGTGCTCTGCAGTCACCTTACACACAACACATTAATTTTTACAGCCGAATATAGATAGATAACTAAAACCTTCCTCTTAATAAGCTATCTAAC
Organism: Mycalesis mineus; assembly: GCA_034621355.1. Classification (NCBI taxonomy): domain Eukaryota; kingdom Metazoa; phylum Arthropoda; class Insecta; order Lepidoptera; family Nymphalidae; genus Mycalesis; species Mycalesis mineus. The sequence goes on from CM067881.1 coordinate 16,970,391, forward strand.
CATTGATATTTTTTCGAATCTAAATAGCGTCCTGAAGTTACAATAAACATGACTATAAATAATGAAATGATGTTTTGTTATAGAAGAACGACAAGCCAAACTGTTTGTCTTTCTTAAATTGTTGTTTTATCTCGTTGAAGAGAAGAAGTTCAAACAGTTTTTAAGAACATTTTATTGACAATGCTTTGTTGGTATTCGTTGGCATTGCAAGGACATACATTCACACATAAACTAGTGAATCTAAATTGACTATTAACTGGTAATTTGTCTCTTTTATGGTCTCTTGTTTATATAGACCAGACGTCGCCAACGCAGCACAACTATCGGCAAACATGGAATTTTAAACACATTTTCAAAATCTCAAGTTCTATTGTGTCGGGACAAAATGTATTCAGTAGGTATGTAATGATTTTCTGCTAATTATTTGCAGAAGCTTTGCTATAAAACGGGTGATTATATATTAAAAGTGTTTAAGACAACAGCTGCAACAAACTGCTGCAGCTGCTCATAATTTTCAGGTCTACAAATAAAAAACACTACTATTGTATTAATTTATTGATATTTTGATACCGATTATTTTTTATCATGTCCATTGTCCGTAATATAATTTTTATTAGACTAACATTAAAGGCTGGCTATAACCAATTCATAGTCATAGGCAGTTAAAGGAAGTCCATAACCATATAATAATTTGTAAGTAAAGCAAGTTACTCACTTATTGATATTGGAGCCCTCTTTCAACCTGTCCCCAACGGCGCCAGTCTTCACAGCGCGCTCCGAGCCAGCCAAGTCGACGAGAGAGAGTCTGGCAGCCTTTTCACCAGAGACCCCAGTGGCGGCGTCGGTCAGGGTCTGTGTTAGTACCACGCTGAAGACCGCGTGAGACCGCGACGACTCGCTGTTCATGTTCGTGGCTGCGACTGTTCGGGACTTGTTGCCTTCCGTCATCAGATTGTCGATGTCCTGTTAGCCAAAAAGTAAATATATAAATTGACTGTGTATGACTGCGTAAATAATGAATTTGTAAATAATTATTATTCTTAGAAGATTTTCTATGATTAGAGATGCCAGGATAATGATTTCACATTCTTAACATTTTTAACTGACGAAAAAAAACGGAGGAGGTTCTCAATTCGACACGTATATTTTTTTTATGTATGACCACGCATTACTTTTTACAGAGTTGTCCGATTTTGCTAATTCTTTTTTTTTAGAAAGGGCACACTTCCAAGGTGGTCCCATTGTCATCATGTTAGGATCTGATGATGATATCCTGGAGAAATTGAAGGAACTCTTCAAATATTATAGGCACACTTGCAGCGATTTCGGTTTTAGTGTAAGTTTTATCGGTAGCTTTTTGGCTACAAGTGCTATACAATATACTATGACAGTATAGTGCGAGTACGTTACGTGGCGATAAATCACTAAAAAGTAAAAAATAAAAATTTTTAACAAAAAATATAACCGACTCAAAACGCACTAAAAAGTAAAAAATAACTGTGTCATTTAGTTGCTTTAATTTACTGAAGCATATCTAGGAGTCGGTGCCAGTCAAGGTTTCTACTTTAAGGACATTACCCAGAACCCACAAACTGCTTTACTACGTTAAATAAATGTTCCTTAAACTTGCTGGCACGACTTCATAGTTATGCTTAAGTAAATTAAAGCAACTAAATGACACAGTTATTTTTTACTTTTTAGTGCGTTTTGAGTCGGTTCTATTTTTTGTTAAAAATTTTACTAATAGAAAATGCTATTAGTAAATAATAACAGTAAAGAAACATTCGAGCTCTATGTGATAGAGTTCAAACGGGAAAGTAGGTACTGATGCCATACTAACTTCTGTCGCCAAGCAACCTTGCTCTGGTCCAATCTATGGCTCAGAAATGATGATGAAAATAAGAGCACATGAAGCTTAACCACTTTTTTTGCGCTTGACAATCATGCTCAATGAAAAGTCTAAAATGGAATTCTGATTCTAGATAGATGCCTATTCCGTTGCTCTAAAGAAGGTGGAAGTACACCGATGAGTTAGATGGGACATATACCTACTCATTATGTTTTGCTCATTTTGCTGGCTTTTCTCAGTAGAATCGGCCAGATCCAAACCAGTAGTAAAGCCACTATATATCGACATTCTCGGCATTTTAAAGTTCTTGTATAATAGTTTACTTGTAATAAAATAATTTCAATTTCATTGACAAGTAATACATATTATACTTTTAATTCTAAATGTGATATTGACACAACTGTATTTTATGCCACATTTTTGTTTACAATGTGAGCAATATCAGTGCAAGTCCACTGCTATATTCAGATCAAAACAATACCAGTTAGTTATCATCGAGATATGTCACAAAGGAACAATGGATCTCGTATGGACATGTCCATCGCCTGGAGAATTTATTGAACATGCATTTTCATCTATTCTAATGTGGCTAATTAAAGTTGCAACTATAAACGTGATGGTAAATAATTTATTTGTGATTTCAAACTAAAATATGTACTTAGTAGAATAATTTAGGTTTTAGGTGAGGTTTAGTAAAAGTACAGCCAGCATCGCATTAGCAGTACCTCTGGTACTGAAAGTGGGCAGCGTTAATCATTTAACATTAGGTGAGCCGCAATCATGTTTGCCAGCTATTACAGCGATAAAAATCGTGAAACTATAACAATTTATATAAGTATTACTGTAGGTATGTACTATAACATTTAACACAGATTCAGGATAAACTTCTTTATTCCACATTCCCGAATAACAGGCAACTATCTGTCCAATTACCTTAATTGGCTCAATTAAGCACACAATGCCAAATGGAAAGCAATTAATGTAATCTGCCATATTTTAGTAGAATAACATTAAATAGGCAAAAGAAAAGAAATTCATGGAACTGTAATCAGTAACAAATTAATTTTGTTCAAGCAATACAATTAGATATCGCTATAAGATAATTGTAAAATGTTGACTAAATGATGTACACGACTTTATAGGCGCGGTGTTTTGTCTTCACTTGAGGTCCGTGTTTGACTCTCATGTTCGTAAGTCTGTACGTGCCCGATTTAAATTTTGTAATGAAAAAAAAATTCTCATGAATAGTTTTTTTATATAAATATATAGTCTAATAAATTATTTGCTAAAATATGTAATTTGAAAGCGGTTCGTCTTTTTTCAAAAAAATATGTCTAACCTTCTCTAGCAATCTTGAAATTAGTAAAAGAAAATATTTTCTCCGATAAGCAAGTTAAAAATTGCTAATTGATAAGAAAGAGGCAAATGTTTGAAATTTTATGAACATTTTCTCGAATATGCAACGTTTTATTATAAATGCAACTTAATTGAACAAATCCGTATTTTAAGTTGAAAAAGTTTTATTAGCAATTTATGCTTTATTTAAATCCAATTTAATGAGTAGCTTCATACCTTTAGAAGTAAATTGAAAAGTTAACTAAAGTCAGTCATTGCATGTATTCTTCACGTCAACGTTAAGTACAAAAGCTATAGGTACTCGTTACTTGTAGTCTGTTACTCAATATACTTCTTATATCTCTATGTTTAGTTAATGTAATCTCTGAGCAAGGATCTAGACTGCAATTCCAAACTGCGTTACGTACAAGTTTTAGCAATCAGTACGTAATAGAATGACGTCACTAAGCCAGAAGCTCGGGTACCTTAACAAATCTACACCTTGAACTAAGTTCGAAGGGGAAATCAAATTATGTACACGAGGTGGAAACTTGTGCGAAGTTGCGGCCCAACTACCTCGCCGGCCGTCATCACGTGTACTCAGAATATTGGAATCTTAATCAATGTCTCACAAGCAGAACTAACATGGTAAATACATTTCATGAAACATGTAACAAGTAATGTAATTATTTTTTATAAAAAAAAATATTGAATCCCGTTATTTACTTAATCATATTTGTTGAGAGACTGAGAGTTCTCGTTATTCGTTATAACGAACCCTCGTTATTCGGAACTTTATTACTATTGTTATAACTTATAGGTCCAATAAGGCAATTACTGATATTTAAAAATAAGTAAGGAAAATCTGATAAGCCTGATTTAATATTGATCAATCTATTGGGCCAGTAGTAGTAGTATACGATCAGAAATTAAAATTTTAGATCTAACTTTGCATTTTGGATATAATGTAGTCCTGTCCTAATGAGAAATAAGTGTTTTTTTTTTACAATTAAGTGAAAACAGTTACGAGTTAAAAAGATTATAGTTAAAAGTATTGTTTTCCTTCAATTAACTGAGTTAGAGAGGATTTAAGTTTAAGATAACAGTAATAAAATATATTGACTACATTGCGACAAATTACATCAAGTCAGTACCCAGTTAGTGCTTAAATAAATCACACACGAAAGTTATTTTCACGCTATCTCCCAACTTTCCGGCGTAGCATCAAGATGAAACATAAATCAGTTTCTTATCCCGCACTCCAGCAATACAACGGCGAAGTCATTCTGCGCTCTTACATATTTATACACTCCTAGTCCAACTCCCAGTACAAGTCTACATCTTGCAACGTTATTTGGGATGCATGAACATTTTTTTTTTATATTAACTATAATAATACTAGACGATCACGGTTATTATGTACATATAAGCATTACACTTTTAATGTTATTAAGTTACCCAAAAATAATTATTAGAAAATAAAACCGACTTCAAAACGCACTAAAAAGTAAAAAATAATTGCGTCACTTAGTTACTTTAACAATATTTATAAAGTCGGTGCCATTTTTTACATACTTTTTAGTAATTTATCGAAAACGAACATAGGAAAAACCTACTTGTACCTACTAAAGTATACGCAAGACACTTTAAACAATACCGACATCGCTGCAAAAGTGCCTAGTTTTCATAATTTTCCCAGAATCCCATCATCAGAAATTAACATTATGATCATAGGACTATTTCGGAAGTGTACCCTTTCTAATAAAAAAAATATCTTAATCGGACAGCTGTAAAAAGTTATGCGTGATCATACATAAAAACATATACGGGTCGTGTTTTCGTCGGTTTAAAAATAAAATTAGAATTTTGTAAAATAGGTATTGACTTTATTTGACGAAACTTTTTATTTATTTATAGATTTTATGTGAATACTTACAAATAAATTACTGCTAATACTAGCGCTAATAAATTAGTAACTATACAACTATAACTAACTAGTGGTTGTAAATTACGATGCTAAAAACAGGCTTATTCAGCGGCACGGAAGTTCTATTCAGCCAAACATTAAATCAACATCTAAACGAAACGAATGAAATAAAGACAGTCGAATTAGATATAACTACAGTCCAGATCAAAGCGGAATCAAAGCGAGCCGACACCTGATTGAACATAGAGGGTGAACAAAATAAAACGGACAGGGAAACGGGTCACGGACGCAGCAAGTGATCAACTGCATAATCGATACAAGCACGGATCAGTGCCCTAGCACGTATATCGAAGACTTTGACGAGCTTCGTGATGTTTCTGTCGTACATCTGCCAAAAATGGAATCAGTTACTGCATTCGCCTTACCCACTCGGCTCCGAATTTACGTATTTCGCAGAACCTAGCCTTTATTAAACTTCTATAGAATTGTCGGTGAATACTTAAAGTCAAGGGTCCTAGGTGCACGATTTGCTCGCAGTTTATATACAAAAATTGATAATTAAAATAACATTATTGTACGTGCCTAAGCATAACTAATTTATCACTGACCTATTTAAAGTTAGATTTCCAGATCGTGTTCGGATTGAGTTTGATCCTGTAGTATGTAATCGTTCGGTTAGTTTTCATTCTACCAAATATATGGAGGCACTGGTAAAAAATTTAGGGATCCGGTACAATGTGATCCATAAGCCTTTCAAAAGTGGGCACAAATTTATCGATAATTTGGGAAGTTTACAGTTAGTAAACAGAAGGAACTTTTCGATTGGTTTAAAAAATTAGTATACTTTCGCACTAGGGGTAAAGAATGGAATAGAATATTTTATTATACTTCAGCACTTTCACTTTGTTTGTTCTAGTTCTTGTAATCGATCGATACAATAGAACAATAGATAATTTATTGCCTATAGTTTATGTTACAAACATTAAACAAATCTGAACATAAACTTCAGGTATATTTCATACCGAACTACAGATTAGACCAAACTTGGAAGCTTAGTTTAGCCTACGTTTTGGAATTTAGATTGTCGTTTTAGAGTATTGTTGGACTTAAAGTTTTAAGTCTCGAAGTTTATTACAACGCCCTAAAGCAAATTTGTCCTCATAATGTCAAAGCAATTTTTGACACCAATTTGATAATTGAGGTTATATTGTCCAATACGGAACTCAGATTAGTAAAATCCAATGAAAAATATAGAGTACATTATATGAATGAAAATGACTTGTCAAACATTTGTTAATACCTATCTCAATATCAAATACAAAGAAATAATCACGTCGAGAAAAATATTTTGTAATGTAAGTACTACTAAAAAAGGCAATCGAACACCAGAGGAACGCGTTTAATTTGCCTACCTTTCATCAGCAATTAGCGCATTCAGTCTAATATAATTCTCAATTACGGCTGCAATCAACCGCGCTTGTTTTTGCCCGAGTGCTATATGTTACGTGTACGTATAATGGTCGCAATTTGAAAATATCGATTCGCTCTCGGCGGAGTCGTTGATTCGATTTGCGACTGATGAAACGACGGATTAACGCTTTGTAGTTGCAATATCGACGAATTACAACTAGAATATTACACTATTGTCATTATGCTTACTAACCTATTAAAGGGCCGGGTAAAACACAAATCCATTTGTGGTTTGGAGCTTAGGCTGCTCATCGCTGCTTCAATTAATCAAAACGACTTAACGTGGTTTCCGAAGCATGGGCGCAATTTTAATTATACCAATGTATAAATTTGAAACCTCAACAGAGTGATCCTAAGATTCTCATCCTTTGGACTCTAGTCGTGGTCACTTCTAACAAAGCATTTTCATTTAATTGTGTGGAAAATATGAGCCGTTAAAAAAGGATAAAAATACATATAAAAAGATATATGATAAAAAGATGAAAATCAAGTAATTTAATTACTTTATGGTATAATATTCATATTCACAAGAACATGAAATTGTAGCCAGTATTAAACTAGTTGGCTGTAACTTTCAGCCGTGTTACATACGTATGTCATTATTTTAAAAACACTCGCAGGGTTCTAAAATAATAAAAAGTTAAACATGAAATTTTTCATGCAGATAGGAATATAAAAAGATTTTCACTTTTTAAACATCGCAGTTGTCACACATATTTTCTAGAGCGGAGGCTTTTGAATATAAAGTCACCGGAGATTACAAAGAGAGAAGAGCTTTTAATTTAACATAAATAACATTTTTACATTATTAAAGTAAGATACGTTACGAAGTATGTTGGTAGAGCTATTCGCTTAAAGATTTTTCTAGTGTAACAACATTAAGCGAAAAACTTAATACGAAACTATAATAACATAGTTTCCAAAACAAAAAACATTTTTTTTATTTTAAAGGAAATTATTTAAATTTGATCCTTAACGTTTTTTAGACAAGCCTAATGTAAAAAATTAATTTAACCATCAAAAATGCCCTTTTTCTAAATCCAAAATTACATAAACTAAAATAAACAACTAACCAATACATTTCTCACCTTAAATACACTGCCCATGAGATTTAAAACAAATTTTCAGTATAACTAAAATAATAAAACAAAATACGCACTAAATTAAAAATCTCGCACTTTCGTTAACGATATAAAATTAAAACAATGCTAAACATTCCAATTACACCTGTACGTTGTTAAATGCATCAATACCACGTAATGAAAACCAAGTAATCAAGTCAACAACACACGCATTTAATCTGTCAGTAAAACTAAAAAGTCATCATCTTTTCTCTATACAGACATATTATGCACTTTACTCATATAAACCATCATTTCCCAGCATTCACCAACACTTGGTCGACAGCTGTAAAGAGCCGCAATTTAATCGTTCGCAGTGGCTCCTAAATTTGAATCAAAGTAATTAAACATAAAATATGCCTTCAATTCGTGAAATAATTTGATCAAAGACTCCATTTTATTGTGTTTCCAGCAAAATCAATTCTTATATTTTGAACAAGAGTGATTTTACACACTTATAATAAAGACAGCGGTCTGTGAGTATGCCTTAAACGCCGCAAATACTGAAGTAATTGATCTGAAATATAAATTTTAGACTAGAATAACACATAACCAATTAATCCCAAAACAAAATAAAAGGTTCACGTGGAACAGTAAAAAATTGTAAAACCTTGCAGAGTGAGGGCATCAGCTAGCTGACAATAATTGTATGAAATATATTTTGAATATATGTGACACTTTGATATTTATAAAGATTTACAAAAACCTAACACTAAGTCTTTCGAGGTCTGTGCCCATACATGCCTTAATTCCTAGGACATAAATATACAACAACCAATACTGAAAAGTATACACTTTAAGAATTTTTAATCAGACAAAACAATACAACGATTCACTATACTACAGTTTAAGAACTTAAAATTTTATTAGACGTAAAATGTCAAACAAATAGTTAATCAACCTTTCGGACTACCTAATAAGGGTACTAAATTGTGTAAAACGGCCCGTGTTTAAACGTTTTGCTGTACAAGCCAATGCTTATAAAGTCAAATTTTCCCCTCGGCCAATCCCAATTGATTTTTCCCGGGCGTTGTGAATGGTCGTAATTTAATGTTTTCAACCTCTCTCCGCGGAGTCGTTATTTCGATTTGTGAGTGATTAAACATCGCGTAATTTCGCCGGTGTACGTGAAATGAATATTTTATGTTACATCTATCTTTTTCATTAATATTACAAAATAAAATTGAAGATTAACTGTTACGTTCTCACGCTAGTAAATCGTAACAGTAATGAAACGAAGTCGCTTGCCTGCGTCTGTTTTTTGTACGTCTGCGCGTACATATTTAAATCGATTTTCATCATAGATAGTAGTAGAGGAAATTAATTTATTATTTATACAGATCATTTAATAAAAAATGTCATCGTTAATGGTTTTTACGCGGACAAAGTGCGGGCATATTTTTATTATTTGATAAAGACAGAATTACTCTGCTCTATACATAATTTTATTTAGCGAAAACTATACCAATATGTAAAATGTAAAAAACTGGTTCTATTAGCTAGAAGTTCAATGTATTAATTAATTAATCAAATAAATAGGTGAATTCGAAATGAAGTCCCATTAGAGCGTGCTATTTTTATAGTTCATAAAATAAGACTAAAACTGCATATTCTTAATTAAATCCAATGTACGAGTAATTTTATGAAAGCAACGAAATTATTGGAAATTAACACTTAATTATAACAATCACGAATCATGGATAAATGCCCGTCGGATTTACGAGAAAATGAACGAGTTGCAAAGAGCAAACTCAATGGTAGTTTGCTCTCTGATATAACGAATTAATTATATCTATGTGCAAGTAAGTTCGAACATCTTTCTAAAAGAAAAAGCTTTTGAAAGGTAATATTTTTCCATCTTACGCATTATCTTTGAAAGGGGCAAAGGGAATATCTTTTGCTCCTTACAAAGATAACAAAAGCAACAATAATATTATCTCGACATGAACATAATATGGAGTAAACATTCCTTTCAGGTATAAATAAAAACCTGTCAAACCAATAATATGCCGAATGTATTTCTAGCTAACAAGTAACCACGCACTAATTACGCTACCATGTTTTTAGATCACGAAAATATCTCAAGTATGCGAGAAGTCAGAAGGGCTTAAGTCTCTAAGACCAGCAAACCTTACAAGCAAAAGGGTGAGAATTTGGAAAGATTTATAAACTGAACCCGTCTGAAACCTTGTGAAAAGGTTTCCCCGCCTTTATAAATCTAGCAAATTCTCAGTGACAATCTACGAGATATCTTTACCCGCCGAGCTCAGATTCGTTTTCGTTTCATTTGTGTGTGCCTCATTCAGTTTCCTTATCCAAGACGCAAGTAAGACTCCAATCTTTCTCTAACCTAAGGAATCATATGACCGTCGAATAAAACAACGAAGGGTTGAACAAACCTAGGGTTACGTCAGCAATAAAAATCAACGTTCTTCAACCCGATAAGCGCCAACAATTCATCACATTTCCATCACGCTTCCTACGTCACACATTGCAAGAGCCACCCGTGGTCGACCGAAATTTGAATCGAATTCCGAGATAGATTGTTTTTTTTTTCTTTCCAAATTGAATACGAAAATAGTGATCTATGTTGGACGGAGTAATGGTTTTTTCTAGTCTTTGGTACTGTGACATTTCGAAATGCTCTTTGCACTGACCGCAGTATGTTTTGGTTTTGCAAGCTTTTTTTACATACCCATCAAAAAATTATAATTTCATGGTCGGGTAATTATTAATATTTAATCTGCAATTTCACAAATGGGCGGCTTGAATATAATGTTTTTAGATGACCTGCCTACCGCTTCTAATTTTCTTGTTCATCGAAATTACGTGTTTGATCCCATGCCATTTCTTTCTCCGTGCGATGTCTTTGTCATCGTATTTATCATTAGCATATAATTATGATCGTCTTAAACTCGCCAACCCGCATAAGATCAGTATGGTGGTTAAAAGTGGCCTATGCTCTATATGCCATTCGCAAAGAGCGATGCCTGGACCTACAGTGGGCCATTGCTGATGTGGCTAATGGTTATGATGAATAGATTGCTCTAACCATAAGGCAATAAAGATTTTATATATAACTGAACGTAATGTTCAATTATCAGAGCTCACCAAACAAACGTAACAAAATATAATGTAGCATAGACAGACAGAATACTATTTTATTCTACTAGTTACCACAAAATCTTTAAAAGAATCTAAAATTAACACAAACGAAGTTGCAAGCATCCTCTAATACCGCATAGATACGAGTAATTTAGCAAATTTACTTTTTACCACAATATGGTATAATAGCAAACATTTGAATTCAGTAAGTGCTTACACACTAATTAATATCATATTTAATAATTAAAACCAACACGACCATTTAATCAAATTATGATCAAGTAAAATTGAACGCATTAATTTAAAATGATGCGCTCGATGCCATATTTACCTATAAACGGTATTTGTAAATTGTGAAAATGTATACATATATTTCAATATAGTAGAATAAGCAGACATCTAAATCAGTAAAAAATACTTTTTAATAGAAATTGCGTCCGGCAAAATTTTAGGTTGTAAATGTACTTAAAATTCACGTCTTATTTCTAAGCGGTTCCTATGAAACAAACTAAATAATGTACTTGTTGTAAGTTTAAGACAAGGGCAAATCCATTTTCCTAAAATAAAGATCTCAACAAACAAAATATTAATCTCATTTCCCAACCTAAGCCGAACTTAATAAGCAAGAATACTGTTATCGGATTTAAACAAATTGAAGATAACAAAACCCGAAAGTGGCCGAAGAGAAACCGATGAATCAGCAGGCTCGGGTTGGCGAAAATTAAACATTTCTAGGGCAAAATCAACGCCTAGAGGGCGTTCAATACGAATTGGGTGAAATAATGGATACCGTTAAGCTTCCGAACTAAGGGTAATGAAGCTGTCGAAACGGCCAATCTTCGAGAAACTGACGATTTCATCTATAGCGTACCAATTTTTGATGTTGCCAAATGAAACATTTGTTTAACAGGCATTTTCTTCGCGGATAATAACAAAAAACGACCGCTCGTAGCTACGGTGCAAATTGGATTTCAAGTTTATTTTAGCAAACCATTGAAAGATGGTAATCATTTAATTACAAGCTGTTATTTAACTTGCCCTATTAGTATTAAGTGGAAATGTGATCCAAATCTTAGAAGCTAAAGTAGTACTACTTCCGATTGAATTAAAATATCAATTATTACCAATGATAACGTATAGGTAATGATAGACTCAGGAGGTGGCCATATTCGCGAGCGAAACTCGATAAACCTATCGAGTTTGAGCTCATTCCCACACCCATAATCCGATTGGAAGGTACACCGACGCGGCCAAAAGGATAACACGGCGAAAGACTTACGGTTTTACGTGCTATTCGAAACATGCTGGTAAAAGACTTTTTTTTATTGACTACAACTTGGTCTTTGACTGCTATCACACTGATCTTAAGTGATAATGCAATCTAAGATGGAAGCGGACTAACTTGTTAGGAGTAGGATGGAAATCTACACCCCTTGCGGTTTCTACACGACATCGTACCGGAACGCTAAATCGCTTGGCGGTACGTCTTTGTCGGTAGGGTGGTACAAGACAAATTAAGAAAAATCTCAATCTGCCCCGCGGGGAATCGAACCCGGGACCTCCGTCTTGTAAATCCACCGCGCATACCACTGCGCCACGGAGACTAACACCGATTTCCAACTTGAGGCGTCACTGACTCTTTACTCGGATAGAAATCACAATAATTGTTTGTATTGGCCTAACCCAGGTCTCGGATTGTAGACCTCATTATAAGTAGCCGACCAAGTAAAACACTGGATCAATGAAACGTATGCAATATTCTCTTCTCTTACAGTAGATACTTTGCAGACAGTTCATGTCCCGTGTAACTAAAGCGTGTAGTGTATCTATTATTTGTTTAATGCAGGAGACTACGCACGTAGCTGAAAAGACGTGACGAAAATCCTCACCATCTACGTTTAATACTCCGTACGTACTTTTAAACAGTTTAAAATTAATAGTTATTTTACACACGGTAAAATTATATACTTATGAATAAAATAATTTAAATCCAAATTCTCACATAAATATAATATTAACCTTTAACTATGGACGCGCGGTCTCACAGACCGCTCTCGTTCCTGAAAATTGTATTTACCCTACTTCCCCTTATTCCCCGCTCTTGTGACGTTTAGTAGCTTCGACTTTAGTGGCGAAACGACTGCGAAGAGTAGAGGTTGCGTCGCTGGTTGCAATTTGGGTGAGAAATTTTGTTTTAAATTTCGCCTGCGGTCTGTGAGACCGCGAGTCCACGTTTTCAATACAAAAATTTATTGGCTGCAATCATGTTTTTTATAGGTTATAAGCAATAAAAATGTCAAAAAACATAAAACCGAGTACTTCTGAAAGCTGACGTATGTTGGAACCGTGAAAAAAAAAAAGAGGGACCTTCCAAAAGAATTCCAGCCTCAAAAGTGCCGAGGAATTGGTTCCACGTTATTTGGATTTACAAAAGACAAGACTATGTGTTCATATGTCCCAAAGTTGAATAAAGCAGTTCCTCAATGCATCACAGCAACACCATAGATGACAGCACCAAAAAGAGGAGTAGGCAAGACTGACAAGAAATGTTCTGTATGTAGTAGTAGCCGTAGAACAAGAAGGTGGCCTATGGTCATTTTCTATAGGATACTGGACTTGTGTGGAGTGAATGCTCACATTCTACATAATCAACATCAGCACAAAGCAATAGAAAGAGGGGATCTTCCTTGAGAAATTAGCAAGATCCTTGGTCGTACCACATATGCAAAGACGTGTAATCACCTCAAATTTGCCAAAGGAATTGCATATGACATTGAAGCGCGTTTTAAGAGCAGACCTGCCTATTGTGGAGCCCCCTACTTTAGAAATCAAGTGTTCAAAACGAAAGACCTGCGGAATCTGTCCACCTAAACTAAAGAGGAAGACTAACTACACTTGTGTTGGTTGTAAACAAGCTTTATGCCTTCGGTGTTCTAAGCCTTTTTGCAACGACTGTCAATAATTTTACTGATATTGGACCTTTGTCAGAATTTTTATGTTCCAAGTTTAGAAGTTGATTTTTTGTTTTTTATGTTTGGTATAGTTTATACTTACAAATTAATCTGTTTTTTTCTTCATGAAGTTATTTTATTTTAAGTAGTAGTCTTTAATTTGATTTCAGGCAATTTAAGACTGAAAAGTGCCCTAAATGTGATTTACATAATTACTTAAAAAAATAAATGAATATAAGCTAAATACATATTATAATATTTTAATTTAATAATCTTTAGGTACGTTAAAAATAATAAAATCAAATAAAATGGTAGTTTTCTTAAAAATATTACTTTAAGTTTGAGCGGTCCGTGAGACCTCGCGTCCATAGTAGTGTTACAATATATTGATGTCCACAGTTAAAGGTTAATGGTAGGCTGGTTACGGCAAACTTATAATAGTAATTAGTGTCGATATCAGAATCTCTATGCAGTGTTGAGGCATGCCTCTACATTTATCTTTATACAACGCTATACACACGCCAGATTATATCGAATGAAAGACACAATGTAATGCAATGAAAGTCACAACTCGGTCGACAACAGGGATTAGAAGTTATTGTAGATTATTAAAGATATATAATTATTTCACCTACGTGGCGACTGTTTAATGCGTAACTAGTTTTTTTCTATTGGACATGATCATTAAGATATAACACATACCTGAAAAGACGACACTGCAAGCTGTGATAGGCCGTCCACATACGGCCCTAGAACTGCGTGCTCCCTTACTCGCAGCGACCGTCGCGTCGTCTCCGGGTCGAGTAGATCGTGTACGCGCTCGTTGTAAATCTCCATGTATGAAACTTCCACCTATTTATAACAAGACAATGAACATTAAAAATATAAAAAATATACTTGGCTTGACTTGACTTGACAATAGAGCCTTATGGTAACATATAGCAGCAAAATGTACCGGTGTAATAAAATTATAAGTCGCAGGCGTCTGCTACTAAATAACATGTTTAATACCAAACATAAATATCTGTGCCTATTAATTAGAAGAATTGTCTTTTTTACCTATATTCTAATATTAATCTACACTAATATTATAAAGAGGAAAGATTTGTATTTTTGTATGTAACGAATAAACTCAAAAAGTACTGGACCGATTTTATTAATTCTTTTTTCATTAGAAAGCTACATTATCACTGAGTAACATAGACTATATTTTATATTTGTATTGTATATATTACCCGAGTTATCAGTTTTTGTCGCGCGATCGGACCGTGAAATTTACTAAATCGGCGTAAATCGCGTGCGCTGTCTTACCTATTGGATATAATTGAAAACATTGTATGAAAACTTTATGCATCATTTATAAATAATTTAATATTCAAGACTGTCTCAATACTTGATGATTACTTTTTGAATTATTGAAATCGGACATTCCATTCAAAAGATATCATGAAATTGTAATACTGTTTCGTATTTCCCGGCCATCCACGAAAAGTTTAAGGAAGATTCAATATTTTTCCTAAAAAAGAAAATCTTGGAACGTTGATTCATGGTCATTTTAATTAGCATTTTAATTCTGTTTATGTCTACCCGTGCGAAGCCCGGACGGGCCGCTAGTCTTAGATACTTTGCTAGGAGTGAATACGTCAATAGATGACAGGTAGAGTAGAAATAAAAGCCCAAAAACTCGTATCACGTATTGTGTGGTTGTCTAGCCACACTTTCATAAAGCTGTTGAGGCTCTATATTCAATAATTATTACGTACTACTTTAACTATTATGTTTACTCCAAATTGTCTATAAACGTGTATATTTGTATATAGGATAGTTTCCCATCCGTAGTGAGCATTGCTTAAGCTGCGCTTTTTGTGTCATCTCCTGTTCTGGCCATATAAAAAACCTGCATACATTTTTTACGCAAAGCACACGACGTAATCGTCTACGGTCATTTTTTCGCAGCACTGCAAAATACTGCAGATTCCAGTTGATGAGAACATTCTAATTTTTTTTGCAACGTTGCGCGACATAGTTCAACAAAAATATTCACATTCGATCTCTCCCTAGTGCTCTATTTCTACGAATAGATAGTCCACCATGGACAGTCCAAATTTTGCATACGGTTGATATTAAAATTTGATTTTATAGGCCTTGCTTTGGATTTTATTTATTGGTTTACGCAGCGCATGCCAATAAAGCTCGCTGACGGTATAATTTATTCCCAAATCTTCAACAGTAATGTGAACTAATTTACACAAAAATACTGAATACATTTGGGAGTGTAAAAAATACTTAATGTAAATGCCTCCGCCAATACGAGAAAATGGAAGAAGCGCAGGCTACTGGCCAGTACACATATTTTTTCGAAGCGTTTTGGCGTATTATATAATAAATGGTAGTAGTTTTTCTAATTTCGGTTCAGAGAGACAGACGATTTCGGATTTGGTTTATTTTTATTTTTATTCATTTACGTATGCTGTATAATTTTTTTTTTAATGAATTCCATCGATATTTTAGCATTTTAATATAATTGCCTTACCTTATAAGTAAGAGCCGGAGGCGACTGCTGCCGTGCGATCCTCTCGAAGAGTGCATCGCACAGCCGCGGTATGATGCCGCCTTCGTCGGGCCCGGGCGCGCCCATCATTGTGTATGACTTGCCGGAACCTGAAACAACGAAATTTATCAATAAAGTTAACAAATTACAACATATCTTTCAATCTATTCATTTATTTACAATTCAAAGGTAACTAATGTTGTAAACATAAAAGTAACATTATTTTTATTTTACCTATACATATATAATCTGTGTAGATTATGATCTTCAAAAAAGGACTAGAAAAGCCACTTATCATCGCAAAAATAAAATTCTTAAAGTGATAAATGGCCAACGCAATTTGTTTACCACCCTTAAATTTTCAAATACATAATTATTTAATTAATTAAAACATTTATTATCAATCGCGCCATACCTATATGACCGATATGTTACGTTACCTACTACTGGCTATATAGTTACATCTGTGCGGTTATCATAACGTTGAAACGTGAACCATTTTATCAAAAAATATTACAATAAATTCAAAAGTACCGGTTTTCCATCTAGCTTTCTATTTTACATATCATATGTTATATTTACGAACGATATCTATCTCGGCGGTTGTCATCGCTTCAAAATTTACGTGCCGTATGGCCCGAATGTGTGCATTCAATATTACACCCCTGGATAGAATAGATTACCCACAGATGGAAGTGGGACGGGCGATTTGGAATTTCAAATTGATAGTATTATACGACACAAAGGTGCGACCCGAATCGTTCAAATAATATTACTCGTATAATAAACGTTCACTGCTGCAGAAAAATCTTTTAGGTAAAATTCGGTTCCAACTAAAATAATACTTCTTTTCAAACTAGGTTACATACATGGTCGGGTATTATATATTTAGATTTATAGGCTCACCCTTGACCATGATTGTTAGTGTATTTATATTATAGCTATTGGGAATAACTACATTTAGATTAGTAACAGGATCATTCCTAGCAGCCTAAATGATGCCTATTCATCTAAGTGCTTTATCGATTCGATTCAATTGCAAAAATAGCCTAAAACTGTATAAATTGTAGAGTTGCAAAATCAGTTTTTGGTCGTCTTTTCAACCTCCAAAAAAATAAATATAACATTTAATTTAAATCCTACACCCGATATCCGTAATCTCACGATGTAAATATCGCTCAAACTTGGCTTAGAGACGCATGCTCGATATACGATATATTTCTAGTTATAGGTGTAGAAGTATATCTAAGTTATATGTATCATCTATGTTTGCCAGCATCGTTAAAAGTTAAGAACATATTAGCAGTCGGCGGCACGTGGTGGAGTTAACGGCGATGTGTGCGTGTAACGAGCTTAATGCGCCAACTAACGGCGACGCGATGCACCGCGCGGCGCACGGCGGAGCAGAGAGGCGCATTAAGATAAGTGCTCAGTATGAAAATGTAATTTAAAGCCGCGACTCACGGCACGGGTGCCCTCTACTCTTCAATTAACGTCGCTGAAAACACCTGCTTTGTGTATACTAGAGATGCTACATAGAATTAGGTCAATTGGTTTAAGAAACAGGTAACTAAAAATACAATTTTTAATTATTTCTTCTTTACGTGAATACTTTTTTCCAGATTTCCAATCGTTCTACTATTATATATTCTGAGGTAATAATATAATAAACAAGCAAATGGCCCACCTGATGTTAAGTGAAAAACCATTATGTATAAAAAAGCAAAGCATACCTAGTACATACAAGCGAAACCTAATACAAACCACCCGCACTATACTTAACTACTTGAGGCTTAGGTGTTAGTAGCTTAAGTCTCATGTAGTTAGTTGCCTGTAATTTAACGAGCAACGCTTTTCTTCGGAAAATATCAATGCAGTAAGGCGACAGATATAAACATGATCTCTACTTCGCAAAAGCTCTATTATTCATCGAGTCAAGCCAACCTGTATTAATATATTCAGTTAAAAACCGCTCAAAACACCACCTATCTGAATTATAAATTGACATACTTGAAGTAATAGAAAGAACGTGTGCGGTTCGGAACTTTCGACAAAAGTGATAATTTACATACCGCTAGCACTGTGGATGAAAGTCAGAGAGAAGGAGCCTGTCTACTCCTACCGAATGCGTGAGGGAGAGAAAAGCCAGACAGACTGTCGCCGTACAGCGTTACGTAACAAAGCGGTTTACCTTCCCATAAAAAGTTATCACTTTAATATTTTATTAATTAATACTGTATATAGCGCCCTACTTATGCATCTTAATTCAACAGTTTCATAAAGTAAAGTCTTTCTGAAAGTAAAGACACTGTAGCCTTTGACTACAGTCCTTTCAGTCGAAAGATCAAAGTTTCTCAAAGCTTTCATTTGATGAAGCCTGCATCGAAAGCTCTGATGAGATTGATAACAAGGAGCGCAGTGTTTTTATCAACTATAGAGTTTCACTTTCACAACGTTGACATCGATTTCCTTTGACCGAAGTTGTACTTTTAATAGCGCAGCTTATATGTATACTAGCTGTACCCGGCAAACGTTGTTTTGCCATGTATATTATTTCTAGAAAACATTTTTTTACGGGGTTGATCGTGTAGGGGCAAAATTAAGGGTTGTATGTATTTTTTAATGCCACATTATAAAAAAATTGTCCAAAAAATTAAAATACAATGTTAGGGGTGGACAACTCTTATCACTTAGGGGTATGAAAAATAGATAGTAGCCGATTCTCAGACCTGCTGAATACGCATACAAAATTTGGTAAAAATCGGTAAAGCCGTTTCGGAGGAGTACGGTTACTAACATTGTAACGGGGAAATTTTATATATTAGATAAAGCATTCCAATCAATTATGACCTACATCTTTTATTTCGTCGTTTATTCCCAAATAGATAGATAGATAACATATCTATATTAAACACGAAAACAACCAGGAACATACAACTGTTGAATATTAAATTAATTTCATCACCGAAACAATGCAACATCCACACCAGAATGTGCAGCCTTCCAAATCAAACATTGTAGAGTCAATATTTCCTAAAAAGTTTAGTTTCAGATAGCCGCAAGTGATTCTCTGTTTCGAATTTGTAAACTGCAGATCCAAAATCTCGATTCTCGTTGATTGAAAACCAGATGAAATCTCCACCCAACCACGACGTCAACAATGAAAAAGTCGACTTATCACCGCGTGTACCGAGCAACGATGACACGCGCACGATTTGTATTTGATTGATGTCCCTTATAAAAGGTTCTCGCAAAAACATGCGTTTACTATCGGGGCGATGTTCGCAAATAAAGGAATATTTTAGAAAGCGTTTTTATGACCTTTTCCTTTACAACCATCAATCATCTATTTATAAGTTACCCTGTGTCAAACTTAAAAATAAAATAATCATTTATTTAAATAGGGAACAATACTCATACTAGTTTATCTTCAATAACACTTGGTTGTATTAAAAAATGTCAGAATTACCAATGATAGCCCAATTTATTTGGACATCTAGATTTGCGAATAAGCGTTTTAAGCCATAATATTTATAAAAAAAATCTTCTCCATTTGCGGGGCCTTTGCAGGCCCAAGCAACCGGTGGGCTGAGGAACCTCCTCACAATACGCGCCGTTTCAAGGACTACTGCCTTCTGTATCCGAGCCTTGATCCAACAATTAAGCGAAAGCTTCTTAAGGTGTTGGTCGAAACTTTTCGCAAAAAGACCATTGACTGAAATGACTATCGGAACAATAATAGTTGACTCAACATTCCACATAGCGGTAATCTCGTGAGCAAGGTCCAAGTATTTTGATACTTTTTCCTTTTCGGCTTTCACAAGGTTACACATTACACTTATTTTTACGTTAAAGATAACTAATTAAATGATGAAAGATTTTAATAAACAAGACAAGATTGAATAGACATATCTAAGACAAGGGCGAGAGAACTTTCTCACTTATGACTTATGTGGTCTTACTCGTAATTTTCATCAAATCATTGCTGTAAAACTTAAGGAACAGTAACAAAGTTTTACATAAATAGCTCCTCTACAAGTTTGATTTCTCCGAGTTCAGCTTGAATGGAGAAAGTTTAGATATTTAAGAGGTTCAAGTAAACTCGCTAGACCCCATAATGCAAGTGCGGCTCAAATTCAGCGGTTGATGGGTTCGTCAGCGTTGGCACGTCGCCAGAGTCGAGCCGCGCATTCGGCGTTCATCATAGGGCATTGTTGTTGGGGAATTGCAAAAATTACTATTAATGGCCCGCAAGCGACGTGAAAACAGTATGATGAGATTTTTACTGGAAATAACTTTTCCAGAATTTTTTATTTATTCATTAAAATCAAACAGCATGGGTATAAAACAAAGTCACATCCCGCTTCTCCGCTTCTGTACCCTTAGTAATCAATATTGATTGATGTGTGTGATCAAGACGAATGTTACATATAATTTAATAAATTGAAAGTAGTGCTTGATGTCGCGAACCAAATCGTTAGTATAAATATAAATAATAATTTAAAATACAATTATCTCTAAGCTACCAAAAAATTTTTAATAAAAAATTAAACCGACTTCAAAACGCACTAAAAAGTAAAAAATGAATGCGTCATTTAGTTACTTTCATTTACATAACCATATCTATAAACTCAAACAAATAATGGCTCATGTGAACCAGACGTCCGCAGAAGGATCGAATGGCCAAGAGTGCCAAGTCTCAGCTCCATAAAACATGGAAAGACAGGAGAATCTCTCTAAAAACTAAGATGAGACTAGTAAGAGCACTGTTCTTCTGCATTTTCTTGTATGGAGCAAATTTCAAATTCAAATTCAAAATCGTTTATTTCAAGTAGGCTTATTACAAGCACTTTTGAAACGTCAAATTGGACTATTTGTAGTGACTCTACCACCGGCTCGGAAGGCAGGCCCTGTTGAGAAGAGCCGGCAAGAAACTCAACAGTTGCTCTTTTTATAATATTATCAATTTTACAATATTAAGTGTGTTGTTACATAAAGTTATTTATTTTACTTCCTGTGTGAAGTTGAAAGCCTATCCAATTGTCTTTGAACATCTTTGTCATTTAAAAATTCATCGATAGTATAATAACCCTGACTCAGTAAGTGAGTTTTAATACATTGTTTAAACTTATGCAATGGCAGATCTAAAACTGAATTGGGCATCTTGTTGTAGAAGAGTACACCCAATCCTACGAAAGATTTTTGTACTTTTCGGAGGCGTTAAGCTGATATGACTAACTTATGTCCATTTCTAGGAAGACGGTCGTTTAAATCCTTTTTCTGTTTATACATATTTATATTTTGTTTAACATAAACTAGGTTATTGAATATGTATTGACAGGCTACTGTAAGAATTCCTATTTCTTTAAATTTGACTCGAAGGGACTCGCGTGGTTTAAGTTTATAAATCGACCGAATTGCTCGTTTCTGAAGTATAAAGACAGAATTTATGTCAGCAGCCTTTCCCCACAACAAGATGCCATAAGACATCACACTGTGGAAGTAAGCAAAATAAACCAGTCTAGCTGTTTCTACATCGGTAAACTGTCTTATTTTTCTCACTGCAAATGCTGCTGAGCTAAGTTTAGCTGTCAGTGACTCTATATGAGCGCTCCACTGAAGTTTACAGTCCAAGGTCACTCCTAGAAAGACTGTAGAACTCTCCACCTTTAGCGTTTCACCATTTATCATTAAAGACTTATTTATTTTTTTTACATTCGGTAAAGAAAACTCAACACATTTAGTTTTCTTTGCATTTAATAGTAAATTATTAGCAGTAAACCAATGCGACACATGCGATACAGCACGGTTTACATCGTCAAAGTCACTTTTATTTCTATCAGTTTTAAAAATTAAAGATGTGTCATCAGCAAACAGTACAATTTCACAAATGTCGCTAACATGGTATGGTAAATCATTGATATACACTAAAAATAGAAAAGGACCCAAAATTGAACCCTGTGGAACGCCCATTTTAGGAGATGAGCCACGTGACTTTACATCATTAATGCATACCGTTTGAGTTCTATCACTAAGATAAGGGGCAATGAGATTAAGTGCAACATTTTTAATGCCATAGTGGCTTAACTTAAGCAAAAGAGTTTTATGGTTAACACAATCGAAAGCCTTGGACAAGTCACAGAATATGCCAATAGCATTCTTAGACCTTTCCCAGGCATCAAAGATGTGTTTTAATAGTTTTGCACCTGTATTGCGACCTTTAGTGAAACCATATTGGTCAGGATGAAGTAAGTTATTTAAGTTAAAATGACTAAGCAGTTGATTTAAAACTATTTTTTCAAAGACCTTACTTAGTGTTGGCAATATTGAAACCGGTCTGTAATTATTGAGATCTGCTTAGTCGCCTGATTTAAAAAGTGGAATAAGTTTTCCATGTTTCATTAGGTTTGGAAAAGTACCTGAGTCCACACATTCATTAAAAATAACAGCTAAGTGTGGAGCAATGATATTTATTATATTAGATATTACTTTTACTGACACCTGGACCTTAAGATCCGCAGATCGCAAACGGATTGATGCTTTCGAGATGTGGTGCTGGAGACAGCATTTCGGACAAACGCATCTATTCTGACTAAACTTAAAATTAAAAAAAGGCTTTCAACCATTTTCCTGATTCGAATTCTGGAGTACTTCGAACACATTGCCAGGAGACATGGAGATAATCTCTAGAAACTAATAGTTACTGGCAAAGTGGAAGGAAAAAGGCCGCGTGGCCGCAGCCCCATGCGTTGATCTGATCAGATCCGCACCACACTTGACACCACGGTCTACGATTCTCCTTGGACAGCAGAGGACAGAGCAAAGTGATGTCACATCTCAAATAGAATCAAAGATGGAGGTGGTCACGACCCTTATCAATGAGGAAAACGACTCAGGAGGAGGAGGATCTATAAACCCGGTGCCATCTTAAGTTTAAGGAAAGTTTATTCAACAAAACAGCAAAGCATTTTGTGTGAACTAGGTATCGTCTTCAAAGTAGAAAGCTTACAGATGGCACCGACTATGTATACTAAAACTATACTACTATGTATACCAATACATATTCAATAGTAGTAGATCAATCATGAATAAGTTAGGAGCTAATTTTCCTTTTCCTTTAAATTCTGGTGTTTATCTTAATATATAAAACTCTTCCGTTACTGAGTGATGTACTGACTGACAGACAACGCACAGCCGAAACTACTGGCCGTAGAGAGCTGAAATTTGGCACGTATATTTGTTAGGGGGAGTAGGCATCCACTAAGAGAGGATTTTTCGAAATTCCCCCCCTAGGGGGAGAAAAAGGGAGAAACCTGAAAATTTTAATTTTTTAATGGATTCACTTGAAACTTTATATGTAGGTTCCACCAGTGACGCAAATGACCACTGAGAGAGGATTTTTGGAAAATTTTCCCTCCTAAGGGGAGAAAAGGGGGTGGAAATTTAAATTTCTTTATGGATTTACTTGAAACTTTGTATGTAGATTCCACCAGTGAAGCAAGTGAGCATTGAGAAAGGATTTTTGGAAATTTTCTCCCTAGGGGGAGAAAAGGGGGGTAAATTGAAAATTTTGATTTCTTATTGGGTTTAGTTGAAACAATGTTTATCAAAAATGTAGATCTTTAGTACACGGAACGGGACGGAGGATATTGCTTCACGGGAAACTATAAAAAAAATGAAATTGAGAGGGGACGCGGGAAAAGAGCACACTTTGTATGAAAGTGTGTCTTTAAAGTTAGAAGGGCACCAAAGAAGTTTTCACGCGGACGAAGTCGCGGGCGACTGCTAGTTATGTATAAAACGAGTTCTGCACTTCTCACATATATACAGCTACAAAGTTGGCTCGGAGCAACTTTAAATGAACCCTGTAGCCCGCTCAACTTTTAACAATTCATTATTGTATAATAATAGGGGTTAAAAAATGAAATTGCCGTTTTACTGTAATAGGTACTTCGAATTGACATAGAACCTTCATGGTTTAAGATTTTAAAGTGAACCTTTTTCATACGGTACCTGTGTAGTTCTTCTTTTAAATGTGCAACATTCGAGTATCAACTTTCAGTTGTTTTTTTTATTCAGCTTAGACAATAAAGATGGATACTTCGAAAATTCGTGTGATTTTTGAATACGAGTTCAGACGAGGAACTAACGCAGCAGAAACAGCTCGCAATAATAATGTTACGTTTGGAAAGGGGACTGCTAATGAACGCACTGTGCGATTTTGGTTTAAACGCTTTCGTGATGGAAACTGCGATTTGAAGAACGATCGTGGAAGACTGCCCACACAGGTGAATAACAATCATTTGAAAGAGATGGTGGAAGCCGATCCGAGGCAAACTACCCAGGAATTAGCGGCATGGTTTAACGTTACTTTAATAACAATATTGACACATTTGCGTCAAATCAATAAAATAAAAAAATATGAAAAATGGGTGCCTCATGATTTGACTGATCTGCAGAAAGAAACGCGTGTTGAAACTTGCGTTGCCTTGTTGAATCGATACAGAAATGAAGGAATATTGGATCGAATTGTGACATGTGATGAAAAATGGATTCTTTACGATAATCGTAAGGTCAAGGTCAAACGCCGCAACAGTGTCCTAAAGCAAAGCTTACCAATAAAAAGGTAATGTATGTTTGGTGGTCTCAGCGTGGTGTTATTCACTATAGCTTTCTCCGATCTGGTCAAGCAATAACGGCAGATGTCTACTGCACCCATTGACATATTAATACTATGGACTTCGGGTCTAATGCAAAATTTACGTCAAAAGTGTCCCAAGATATTTTATACATACTAGGAAGTATTTATGTTTTTATACACAAAATAACATTGTAATGTATGTCTTATCGTATTGTTATACAGTCTGATTTGCAACGGTCTAATTGCATGCAATGAGTAATCAGCTTCGATTGACGGTTACCATGGCAGCCTTTTTTTGACATGACAGCTTCCCGTGAAAATAGGACAACATAAATGGTGTGGAGTCGGTAGCTTTAAAATTTTTTTGGCATCTTATATTTATATATTATATTTACAGCAAATTTTAATTTATATTTACATATCCCTGACCTCTATATGCTGGGATAAATCTTGTACCAAATAATAATTGTTGTAATTATCTTGTATAAAATAATAATTAGTTATAATAATAATTAATTACAAACCAAATCCACTAATGTACAAAATGATATGCCACTCGACATAGTTCTTTACTTTGAAATTTTAAGTTCTCGATATTTTCCTCTTTTTAATTAAACTGAAAATATATTTTTTTACTTCAATGACGTTAGATCACTTTTTTAAATAACTGTTCCTAATTTCATGTAGATAATTCTTATAGTTATCAAATTAATATACCATTATGGTAAAAGTCATTTGATTAATATTCATGACATAAAAAATAAAAGTTGACATAAAAAATAAAAATTTTTGAATTGAAAATAAATTATTTTCATTCAAAAATTAAGTAATTAAATAATTCAAATGTTAAACAACAAAATAACTCTATGCAGTCGTTGTTCTGAAATATTCTATTGCTCACGGCAGATCCGAACTAAATGTGGTTAATTAGATAAACATATTGCACTCCTTCTATCCTATACGCGGGTAGCGTATGGGAAAAGGACAGATAGATACTTTTGTTCATTTTGGTTGGTTATGCAATTCGTTTCTATAGTTTATTAAAATTTTAATAAAATAATACTTTAAAATCATCAGTAAATATTTACTTACTGAAAATATGGTACACCGTCTTCTTTTCTCACCTTACTCGGGTAGTTCTTACAAGTTTTTATAACACATTACGGCATTATTGACGTGTATTCTGTCAGTCAGCTAATATGAGACTGAATTGCGATTGGAACTCATTTCGCGTTTTGGCTTACTTTTGGTTCGGACACTTTTTATCGTTGACCCGAAGTCCATAGTATTAATATGTCAATGACTGCACCGAACTCCGAACAATGATAGCGAAACTAGCAGTGAAACAGCCCCGACTTATGAATCGATCTTCACCATTATTGCTCCATGATAACGCGAGACCTCATACAGCACGACAAACCGTTTTAACTCTACAGGAACTGCAATTAGAAACCATGCGTCACCCTCCATATACGCCAGACCTTGCTCCAACGGACTACCATTTTTTTCGTGATTTGGACAATTTTTTACGTGATAAAAAGTTTTCTTCTCAGGAGGCAGTGCAAAATGCTTTCACACAGTTTGTCGAATCTAGATCACCAGAGTTCTATCGCAAAGGCATAAATGAGCTTATTATTAGATGGCAGCAATGTATAGATAATAATGGTAATTATTTTGATTAAATAAATATGTTAAATTTAAAAAAAAAACGAATTTTTATTTTTCAGTACAAATCGGCAATTTCATACTTTAACCCCTGATATGTAAGTGCAAATATAAATTGTTTGCATAAATGAGACCCAAAAGTTTATAGATATCATTATTTAGCTTATGAGGCATATCTTATAAGTATTTGGAAAAAAACGAACTCCCAAATTTGCGAAACGCAACCGCTAAATAATTATGTATATAAAATTAGAAAAACGCTAATTAAGTTAACAAATAGTAAACAAAATTTTATATGTACTTTAATGCTCTTATTTACTGCTAATTTAGTTTCATTGTCGCAATTAAACATATTATTTAGTAAATTTTGTTCATAAAAACTAATCAAAAACATAATTAGTGAAGTCTGCGAACGCTAGCGGATTCGCAGCACACTGATGCAGATAATAAGCAATATTCGGAGCACCTGAAGCAGCACGTCACGGCCAGCTGAGCACATAACGTAATTACACAGCGCAGCCTGTCAACTACGAGTAAATGTAACAACAATAAAAAACAATAAATAATAAATTCACAATTTTGTTTTTTTAAAACCTGAAACTCAAGAAGTGTTAGGTTTTGAAATGATATGCGCATCTTAACTCTACAAAGAGATACCGTGAATAGACACGTTGTCGCCCAATGTCGAAAGTATTGC
The DNA here is from genome assembly GCA_034621355.1 of Mycalesis mineus. Lineage (NCBI taxonomy): Eukaryota > Metazoa > Arthropoda > Insecta > Lepidoptera > Nymphalidae > Mycalesis > Mycalesis mineus. Next base: position 16,997,703 of record CM067881.1, read on the forward strand.
TCACTTTTTGGCCCTAACGATTTCGATTTCGAAAAAAAGAGAAAGTTGTATTTTTAACTAAGGCGCTCTGTCGTGCTATGACAGGACACCATATATATATGCAGTTCATGTAAAGATAGTGTTTGTTATAACACGGCAGCGTTAATTGAGCGACGATCACGACATCTCTTCTTACAGATCCTGTTGGTGACAATTACCTGACTTTGGCTGCAGTGGTTAAGTATACAGACAACGTTTGTTTTGTGTGTAATAAGTAAGGGGCAGCAAAGAAGAAATAATGTTAAATAAATGATCATGAGTTGTTTGGTGGAAAATTGGTTGCGATGTCGTACGACTTCATGTAGGTAAAATATCGATCTAAATAATGTTTTATAGTGTATCTGCTGTGCTCTCATTCATTTAGTTTACACGATAACAAAAAAATACACAACAAGCATATTTCAATATTTTTGCATTACGCAAGCCATCTTTATTTTCCATTTCCATCGGACTTAAGAAAAAGGTCTTAGATTTACTTAGTTATTTATGTATATAAAATAACAAACAAATATTTAGTTTTAAATAAATCATATTAGACAATTTAAACATTTAAATTGAAATACTTTAAAATGTTCTTTCTGTTCTCTTCCGTGCTCTTTTGTACAGAAAATATTATTTTCATACAAACAACACATTAAACGGATTAAAGCACTTACGAGAGGAAAGCATTCATTTTATAGCTGCATTTGAAAGTGAACAGCTTTTCTAAACAAAAATAATACCTATTTTGTTTGTTCACCCTCTCGCAATAACAACTGTTTGAAAAGACCTAATAACTACAACGGTTTTAAATAAAAAAAATGCTTTATTCTTTTAGAGATCGAAAAATAAAGTACACACGGCAAATGTGATTTCCTCATTTAAGTTAGAAATGCTAACATTTATCTCAGTAATTTCAAACGACAAATTAAGTAAGAGCTAAAAGCTTTTGAAGTTTATCCAGTTATCTCTTCTGAGTAAACCTATAAATGAGAACTTCAAACAAAAATAAATAATTGTAAACTTCCAATTTGTAGCTATAATAAATTTAGGCTATAATAATATCTTAATCGACCAAAATGAAAACAAACACAGTGAAAACAATAGAATAAAAGATAATAGAAGATAATTTCATAATACCGAACATTTTAACGGCCTCCGTGGCGCAGTGGAATGCGCGGTGAATTTATAAGACAGAGGTCCTGGGTTCGATTCCCGGCGGGGCAGATTGAGATTTTTCTTAATTTGTCTTGGTCTGGCTGGTGGAAGGCTTTCGCCGTGGCTAGTTACCACCCTACCGACAAACACGTGCCGCCAAGCGATTTAGCGTTCCGGTACGATGTCGTGTAGAAACCGATAAGGATGTGGATTTCATCCTACTCCTAACAAGTTAGCCCGCTTCTATCTTAGATTGCATCATCACTTAACATCAGGTGTGATATCAGTCAAGGGCCAACTTGTAGTCGATAAAAAAAATTCTATAGGTAAGGTTCAATATGTATGTATGTAAATACTATATTTAAGAGAACTCAAGCACGTAAACTATTTTAATTTAAAAACCTGGGGCGGTTTTATTTACCCATAGTAAACCTCAGTAGTGAGCAACATAGAACGCAGTTGGGTGTTAAATTAAACAGCTTTATTTTATCTGAGAGTAGAGGCGCGTGGGCGTCGTAGCACCTTTCTACGTCGCCTACGAAACTACAATGACTCGTAAGAATTGCTAGTAAAGTGCACTTAAACACCGACATGTTTTATGGAAGGTTAAACTTACTATTGTTTTATGGCGGGACTAAAGCTTTTCGTTTACATTTTTACTTTTTAAAACTTTGGGTGATTGTTCTAAACGATGTTTTTCTTTCAAATAACGTTAATGATAGATACAAAATCTGCTTTTACCTATTATGTAACCACAAGCAGTCTAGATTTTTTTAACAAATTTGAAACGAGACAAATGGTAACAGGAAGGCTTAAATCGAGAAGTGAATTTTTTTCAAAGAAAATCTTCCAATCCAAGAACTATCCTTAGCTACTAAAGTAGGTTAAGGTAAATACTGTCAAATAAGGCACGGATTATCATAAATTTTAACTTTATATATGTTATTTCCATAAATGGAAATCAACTTACAAGTTAACAGTTAACATTCATTCCGAAGTTTAGGAGCATACTAATACAAAGTTTTCAAACAGCATACACAACTTACGCGCATAGCTCTAATTCCTGGGCCACGAAGTTGTTACTTTTTTACACGACTGCCAAGAAGAGTTATATTTAACGTGTATTACTCTAAACTCCATAAAGAAAACAACGCTGCAACGTCACTGGCGGATTGGAATGAAAGAAACTGTCTGAAAACTTTCTCCGAGGAAGCTTCAAAACCACGACTGTCTATTAACTTTTATACACTTTATGATACCAAAATAAAAATATAGAAAGTAATTTTAAATCTTTTCAACTGTATTAATGAAAACGGAAAAGAAAAAATCGCTGAGACGTCATCGGGCAAAACTACTAGTCGCGAATACAAGGTTCACAAACGATACTTACATAAATTACAAATGGTAATATTAATGGGACTACCAAGTGAGTGGCATAAATGCATACAGATCCACTCCAAGCGAATATTAAAATGATAGCATTCCAGAACATATTACGCTTTTTTTAACGCTCGACGCTGACGCTTGCAGCACAAATGCGATACGAATCTCGTGGTCACCGCTTAATATCAAACTTTACATGACGTTTACATTTTGAAACTGTTACGAATGTAGTGAAATGCGCGAATTTATGTAACGTGTTTCAAATACGAATAGGGTATAACGTTGTGTTGTAAAAGTTCGTATACATATACTACCATTTTGAATTTCAAATTCTGATGTACTATAACCAATTATCGTAAGCCGTGCGAGAAAGTACAAGCAAATTAAAAAAAACCTGTTTTGAATATATAAGTAGATTACCTAATTACCTACAGACGCAGACCGCAGACCTGGCCTTAAATTTCTGTCTTGCGTCCTTAATATCCCTAAAGCATTGGTCCTCAGCCTAGTGCGTCCGTAATTTCATCGGTAATCTAACCATCTTGGTGGTAGTAATACGAATAGCAGGTACACTACTCTTACAATAAATTGTTTGTCAATGAATTACTACAAGAAGCCTTGTCAATGAGAGAGAGCTTTAGAAACGATATCGTAGCAAAAAATAAAGCTTTGCAATAACTAACACAAATATTTCAATTACAACCGAATACGGCATTCGTCCAACATAGCAAATAAATTGAACCGAATAAAAAATAACGAATGAAGTTAGTCTCCGGCATAAAGAACACTGTAACTTTTCCACTTTAACTTGCAGCGCGGCGGAGTTCAAGAACAATGCAAACTTAACCTCGCAGGTTAACATTTCGATTTTAGGGTCTATCGTGGATTACAGAAAGGTTAAACTGTTAATTATGTTACTTTTGTGATACTTTAAATACAAATCTTCGAGTTAACGGAAATTTAGTTTTAATGGAAATTCACACGATTTTATTCAACACCTCCAAAGTAGGATTAATGTTTATTGTTCATATTGAGTAGTAAACATTTTATAAAAAATAAAATAGTGAGTGACACCGAGTAGGTATATCGCTGTCTACAAGTGAGCGTATCTGCGATATAATGAGTCATTTCAAAGTTTATCTCCAACATCCACTATCAATACCTACAAATTGCTAGATTAAATATAGTTTGTACCTACGTTTTAAATTTTGGAATAATCAAAACGCAGACAATCTTAATTTAATTATTTGGCCATTTTAATATCAAGGGATACTAACAACATCAATAATTTTAAGGACTCACTGACACACAGACCTCTTCTCTGTTAAATGTATACTTAGCAAACTGCTGAAGTATTAGCGGGCAAGAGTAAAACACCTACCATTAATTTGCGCTGAGGGAATAAACGCCATTTTATACTATAGGCGTATTTGGCACATAGACGGTTGACACTACACAGCAATCTATCTATGTGTTCCAAAGCTCATTGTGCGAAATGGCTTTAAGCAAAGCGTCCTTTATCCCGTACATGCGTCCCCGTGGAACAATTTCTACACCGTTGCTTGTTCCCTCTAAAACGACGGTTTAGAGGAATGTTGTCTCTTTACGTCGAAATTAGGCAGATTTCATGAGGATTTTTCAGTACGCCGTAAAGTAAATTAGCGTAGGTATTCTTGAGTAATATACAAAAAAGAATAATTTGCGATGTTTTTATCATCTTTGTGTTCCGATAGCCTTTTTTCAATACTAATTAACAATTTAATTCCACACAAGAGCTCGGTCTAATCTTAAGTTATTGAGAATTCATTACTCAGAGTCAAACTGAACAAAACTTCAACAAATAGGAGATGAATATCAGTATTCGTCTCCTATTGAAGTTGAAGTTTTATTTTAACTACGAAATAATTAAAATAATTACATCTTTAAGGTCCTCTATGTTTGTACTAATATAATATTCATCAACCGATGTTAAAGCATTTTTAATATTAATGTATAAAAAATAGTTAAAAATTATTTTTTTAAGTAAACTTAACGACCATACAAACAAACCGCAGTTAGACATCACAGACCGAATCCGAAACGAATTGATCGGTAATAAGATGGTTAGCACGTGGTTGGAGCGCGGCCAACAAGTTCGTCGAGCAATCTCGTCGAGATCCGACCAGGCACGGCGGCTGGCGAGGGCGAGGCCCCCGGAAGCAATAACAGCGATTTGCCACATTATGCATGGCAACATTCCAGCCGTGTGAGTGTAGCGTAAAGGCCTCTGTTAACTTACGACTTTTAATCGAGCGACAATTCAAAAATTCTCTGTCTTAACTACAATAAAAGCAACGTTCAAGAATACCATATCATGACCTCCAGCAGAAGACAGGGAGTCGCTGGATTAAGGCGGCTTATGAATTTACAAGTAGTTTTTGGAAATCCTTAAAAGAGACCTATGCTCAGTTACCAGTAAAATAAGTAAGATTCTTAAAGGATATTAAAATAGTTTCAATACGAAAAAAGCTTGCCGCAGTACTTGTTCGTCACTTTTATTATATATTGACATGAACATTGTTGTTAAAAAATTGGGCGTGTCAAAAACACTATATAGGTAATATCTCAACAGTATTAGCAAACTAATTTAAAATAATATCGGATCTCAAAAGTTTAGTCTGCGTTGAGTTTTAGGTTGCAACTCTTTTGGACCGAGAGCCTTCTTGGCGAGAAAAGAACTAGAGATTGATGGAAATCTTCAAATTTATTGCAGGCGTGTATGCGCATTTACTGGGGATAGTTTATTGTGGCATTCATAAAGTTGGTATACAATTTTGTTGCATTATGCAACGAGGGAGCCGACGACGACGTCTGTGTAGTTTTATCACGGAAAATATAAAAAGTGTTTGAACACTTGTAAATGGGTTTCAGGGAGACTTTGTCGAAAAAACTTTCCTCAGTTGTGAATCTGAAATAACTTTTTTATTCTGCTATTAAAATGCTATATTGCCAAACTCTTTTCATCATAAAATAACATTTTGAGTGACGGTAATGGAATTTTTGTTTTGCGTCATAAATTTATCATAAGCCCCTTAGGAAAGAAAGTTAAGTCCGCCAGTCCATATCGCGATAAATAACTAACTTATATTTTTACAGGAGTTAAGAGAAGTAGCAGTAGCCATTAATTAGGCTACTAAATAAGTTATATAAAAACTTAAAGACGTATCAGACTGATAACAAAAAGTTACGCATCTAGAATAAATGAAAACTCGTCTGTGTAACATAACAATACTGAAACGTGTGTGTTTTTTTCACCTAGTAACTTCTTAGCCTTGTGGACCTGTGAATGAATGGGCACTTCACCTATTTTTAAGAACAAACCCACTCCAAAGGTGAGTCTGGAAAACCGCCTTGGGGTGTTTTCTCGAGAGGTGTTTCTTTCTTTTTCAAAACACACTGTAACGTCTTTGTGATAAAGGTTATATTTAACTGACCTACGCTTTTCACCTTTTGTTAAGTCTATACAAAGTCGATACGTATCTTTTTAATACAATAAACCAGTATTAAAAGAAAAACATTTTGTATTTGTAATAGATAAAAATAATCGAAAAAATATGTTTAGTTTAGTAGTAGGAAATAAATTTTACTGTATTATTTTCAAAAGCGGTGCACTATGTTTGTACACGGACAGATAAGATGATGATGTGACTGTTAAGTACGTAATTAATTTGCTCTCCGTCGAACTGAAATCGGACAGGTAGGATTCGATACTCACCCGTTGGATTATCATCATACCCACTCCTGGCACAAGCAGTTTGCCTAGTTGGAGAGGTAAAGGAGTTATTAGGTAGATTTATAAATCGTGGCGATGACGAGAGAAATGAGGGAACTACGAAGAATCGTATAAAGCAACTTCTGTGGCGCAGTTGTTCATACTTTACCTTGTAGACGAAAGATCTTCGATTAGTATGATTCCTAAGTGAGAAGTTTCTCAAAAATATATTTATAATTGTTTCTTTTCTATTAACTGTAGGTTGTAAGCTTGCATTATTATTAATTTTTATATATTGATAGCTTCACGCGTGTTCGCTAACAACTCTATCGGCATATATACAGCGATAGTCTGGGGCACATTAGACTTAATAAACTGTACGACTTCAAACTTACCGCGATACCAACTCACACGGCTAAATCACGAGTACGCAGCCTAGCGCGAACTTGTCGTTCAATAAAGAAAATCTGGGCGACATCTTATACCCGAACAGCCGCTATCACAGAAATAAATCAAGACAACGTCTGCAATATCAAGTAACACGAAACAAGTTGATTGCACAACTCAAGCGGCCCCAACTAAACTAATGCCGTTCAATTAACTACGAGCCGTTTAATCCAATGTTTCGTGCAAGGGATTAAATTACATTATTTCAGCGGCGATGTATCTGGCTCAAAGTGGGGCCCTGTAATTGTTTAATTTCAGGCACAAATAGCTCCTACAAGACGGTTGGATTACTCAAGGCTAGGCGACGACCGTGTCTAAATACAATTACTGAAACTGTAACCGCCATTGTTAACAACATTTTCTTTGAATCAAGAAATTTCATCAAGAGTTTTAATGTGAGTCTCAAAAGGTGTACACAATTGATTATTATTTGTGTTGAATTTAAAATTGTTCGTTCTTTTGTTAGATTCGGATGCGTTAGTGCGCAAGAATTAGCGTATAATAATCATTCAATCTGTAGGTCAATTTAAGGAATCAAGTACAATTTGAATGGCTTGTAACATATAAAATTATAGATTTAAGTAAAATTTATATTGTACACTTATATTAAAAATAAGAAATAAAATGGCGTGCAAATCAGGCAGCCCTGTTGCTAGAAAGCTTCTCTGCCACTGATTACAGGGTACCAATATAATGACTGAAGGTTCAAGACTGTCGCACAAGACTTTTTGCTACTGGATCTGTAGCTTCACATCCTTTCCGATTTGAAGCTTGAAACGATCGGAATATTTGGTAACGGTGACAAAAGTTCTTAATCCTATAGCGTCGTTTATACATTAATCAAAATTAATTTCTCTCACAAAACAATTGTAATAAAAGCAATGATATAAAAGATAATCCCATCATACCCGAGGCCCACATCTGTGAGCCTCAAGGACAAACATTATTCCAAAATTTAAATGAAACAATTCATGCATTATGACAAGTCTTTGTCCACAAATTAAGCTCAAATTTTCATTAAGCATAAGCGAACAGAAGTCGATGGGGCGTGAAACAAAGGGCACGTTATTGGGTTGGCGATGTGAAATGTGAATAGAGGCTTTTGTTCCGCGACCTAACGAGTTCCGATGGCCGACCTTGCGGTAAAGGTTTCAGCAAACAATGCCTACTGTAATGCTGTACACGGATTCGCATTCAGTTTATTCAATTACAAGAAAAAATTTAATTGTGTCCATTTTGAAAATGCGTTCTTTATTTTTTGCTAGTGTCGCCAACACAATGCTAGATGGAACTGCAAAGTTATTCGCCTTATCTATGTTATTTGACAAACCTATGGGGGAAAATTATTTGCATCAAAAGTCCTATAGGCTTTTAACTGATAAAAGATAAAGAAGATTGCTTAAATTTAGATATGTTAAATTTTCTAATTGTGGTCTATTTATAAAATCTCATGTAAATCTAGCTAAAACCGTAAACTACAAAATTGTTAACAGCCATCCACTATATTTTAGTTGATATAATGCTTTCAATCCGATTGTGAAAGCATTGTTTTTCTGTAAATTTCTTTAAGATAAACGCGATAGAGTTTGTGTTCCGAATCCGCAAGCTGTAAAGTATCCAGAAAGGATTACTTTTCAAGGAGTACAAAAGTGGTTATTTTTAAAGAGAAACTGCTGAATTTATAATACGCTCATAATAATACGCTCTTCGGAACTGATAGTAGAGTCACTAAAAATAGATTTTCTTAAAAGTCGTTTTTATACCAACTACATTTATTAGTAAACAAATTTGAATTTTAATCAGCATTCGACAAACTGAGGGTAGCAACAACACAAAGAACGAAACGTTCACGAAAAGTTCCAAATTTAAATGGCAATAAAATATACAAACATGGCTGATAGTAAATATGAAATGTTCAAACACGAATCCGAATTTACCGTTTACGCTTGAGTTGTGCGAATATGCGAAATATTCAATTTGTCGACAGGCTTATCTGTTTATATACTCGTACTTGCCATTTTGAATTATTTCATTTCATTTTATATGCTAGCAATGACTACCAACAGTGTCCAGTTCGAAACTAGAATCTTACCTGGCATTAATTTGAGAGAAACCTAATTAAACTGCGTAATAAACAGTGCACGTAACAAAATTTTGAAACTATAGCTACGATAAATGCTTGTAAAACATACTAAGATTTTTCCATATATATAAATATTGATTGATTATTCTAAATATCGCACCAAAAAAAAAACATTAGTTAAAATATCAATTACGCAATAAATAATGCTATTATTCAATATATTCAGTAGGTATTTTGTATAACAGTTCAAATGGTTCAAGCATTGTTCTTGAAACTGAAGACGTTGGAATCATTATCTGTGCTCAGTGAACAAGTTAAGAGCACCATATTTTAATATTCTCCGAGAAAAGGAACATCCGAAGCTCTGAAAACAGACATACAATAAGCGCTATATGTGTCAGCCTATTTCTTAGAGAAACGGGTCTTTTCCATTATATTTCTGGTGTCGGTTAGACAAAAGCCTATTTTTTACTTTTCCATTGTGCCTCTTTACTTTTTCCGTTCCTTGACATCTCAAGGAAAAAATAAAGGCTTAAGAGACTCGTGAAACTTGTAAAAGCTTTTTGTGTAGCTAAATTTTTTCGAGTAAGTATTAAAGGACATTTTGCCGATCTACAAAGCAAAACAAAAAATATAAGTGTGTCGATACAACAAAAGTAACAAATAGGAATTTTAATAATTGTAATTTGGATTAATTGCATACATTGCAATAACATAAACAAATATGTCTATCTTATTGCTGAAAATGTTAAAGTAATGCAGTTTTCACTTAGGTATATTAGTAATTATATCATTACTATTAAGAGTAAGAACATTGTAAGACCAAACCTGTAAAATATCACATTATTACGTAAGACCACTCCATAATCTATAATGAAAAACTAAGCTTCTAAAACAGCGACATTATTCAAAATCTAGTAGTATTAAGCACCCATTTGAAATGGGATAACTATGACGAAATATAAAAAAAACAAGGTTCTCGCAAACTAAAAATAGCAAGGTTTCTAAAAAAATCGGTATTCCACTGATGAAAAACACAGAAACACATTAAAGTAAATTAAAAAGTCTCTCAGACTGGTGAAATTAATGCAATGTACAAAGTAAAAAGAAGCGCTATGGCAGCGAGAAATGCTAACATCGTCAGTGGGAACAGGGTAATGCACTTACCTGCTGAAGAGTTGAAGGGTTCATTTCAGCCCCTAAAATCAAATTGATGCAGGACAGAGACCGTGACAGTCGGAATTTGCATACGACATCAATTAACGTGTCTCGATAGGGGAGAGATAATTGAAGTGCAATTTTAGTGTTTTCATTTCTTTTTTCCATCCATCCTGATTAAGCGAAAGCGAGTTTGTTTGTTTCTTACACCGATCTCTCTCTAACTTCTACCACTCATCATGAAATTTCATTTACATAATAGCATAAGTAAAGAAAACGGGATACGTGAGCGAAGTCGCGGTAGCTAGCACACGAACACGATTAATTCGTGTTCGTGTGCGAGTGGTTTAAAGTATTTTTTATAATATTAGCGTACGATTTTCGTTTACAAGACCCTTTACACATTAAGAGTTTCAAAAAAGAGTTTCAAAAATAATGTCACCTGATCGTTTAATAGCCTACCTATTTACCTAATCTAAAAAAATAATTCTAACTAGGTATATATAAATATTCAAGGTTTCCTTTTACTCAACCTGGGACAATGCAACGTAATTTATTTTTAGTTTGAGAGTAAACTCAAAAGTTTTCAAGTTTTACAACTGGATGAGCTTAAACGAGTTATCATAGTACTCCTACAAATGGGTATCATTGGAACATGGTAAAGCACTTACACCATGTCGAGATACGCTTCGAAAAGAGATAAAACGTCCGTAAAATTAAATTGATACTGAACATTGTTTGACGTGACTCGGTGGAGTTTTCAGACAATCTATCCGCCTGTCCAGACCAATTAACCTGCATTGGATAGGGCACTTTGTATTTTTTTATTTATATAATTCGTTATTTTATGACGTATGGTTTTATTAAATAGGTAAGTAATGTGTCATGTCTTTGTTGATAATACTTTGTTCTTTTGCCATCAAATATAATTAACTTTTAAAAGGCACATTTTTGGAGCAACTGCTGAGTTTCGATTCGGTTTATGCATTACTTCTTCGTCAAGCCAATGCTGTCTACTATTGGACATAGACCCTCTGTAAAGTTTTCACAAGATCACGGTCTTGAGGCTTGCTAACTGTAACCCGTTTGACATTATCGGTCCACCAATTGTATGGTCGATTTACAGCATCTGAATTATAAGTATTCAAATAAAAGAAATTAATTTCAAACTGACATTACAACAACAAGCACAAAATCTTAGATCCAATGAAACGTCACGCTCTGAGAAACCCATTTACCGTTTAACCATATTAACAAATGCGTCCCTTTTACTTATATAATGAGCTACTTTTTTCATTTAAACACAAATTAATTTACGTATCAAAAGTAACGATTTAATCATAGCCCGGTTATATACGTAGGTATATAAGTGTAGCTATAGAATTAGAAATTCCTTTGAGAACATTTCTGTTATATTGCCAAACTGAAACGCCAATTAACGAGCTTATACAAGCATAGAACGAGCCCGGCCATGCGATTCATGTTATAACAAAGTTTGCAGCTGACAGTTTACGTTAAACTCCGTATAAAGCTACGTTTGAAAGATGTATGTTATTTAAAAATTCAAGGGAACTCCAATGTTTAAATATTAGATTAAAGAGTTCCTTAATAATTTATAACTTCTTTTATGGCAAAGATCTATGAACTCTATAGAACCAATCGGCTTTATTTTCTACTACTTACTAGCAGTCGCCCGCGACTTCGTCTGCGAAGAAAATCTCTTAGGTACCCTTTTAATTTTAAAGACAGACTTTCATATAAAGTGTGCTCTTTCCCCGCTACCCCTCTATATAGTTTCCAGTGAAGCAATAATATCCTCCATCCCCTCCCGTTAAACTGTGAAACATTATACGGTATTACAGTATATTAACATTAACAATATAAACCTATTTATGGCAAGCTGATGTGTAAAGCTTGTATTAAATAGTCTATTTCACTTTTGAGTCCAGCTTTCATAATAAACAAAATAATTTACAATCCGACATGCAAATCTAGAGATTAGCCCGTTTAAACAAACAAAAAACTTTTTCGTATATCATATGAATATGGTCTGCCATGCCAAATAAATTGAAAGAAAAGATCAAAGATCGAATTTTCAAAGAATATCAGCACAGAAATGTTGACCTCTATTCATTACGTATAACACGGAGGAAGTCAACTTAATTTGCACGATATAGCGGCAGTGTTATGTTTTTAGAAATTTTGTAATATCTCCGAAACTATATAACTAATTAACATACTGTAATAGGCAAATCTTATCTCTATAATATCCTTGTGATTATTAGATAATTTATTTTGATAAGGATTTAAGTTTAGTTGTATAAATAATGACGTAAACTTAAGCATATGAATTAAATGATTTATTACAGAGTCACGTTTTTTAGAAATTTTGTAATATCTCCGAAACTATATGACTAATTAACATACTGTAAAAGGCAAATCTTATCTCCATAATATCCTTGTGATTACTAAATAATTTATTTTGATAAGGATTTAAGTTTAATTGTATAAATAATGACGTAAACGTAAGCATATGAATTAAATGATTTTTTAAAACACAAAAAGTTATATATCTGTCAAAATATAAAAGATAGATATGGTGAACTTTTTTGTAGAACTTTTTAAGATGCATTAAGTTTTCATACAGTGTTTTCAATTATATGTAATAGCTAAGGCAGCGTACGCGATATACGCTGATTTAATAAATTTCACGGTCCGACTCGCGCGACAAAAACTGCGATAACTCGGGTAATATATACAATACAAATATAAAATATAGCCTATGACACTCACCGATAACGTAGCATTCTATTGGTAAAAGAATTTTAAAAATCGGATCAGTAGTTCCGAAGATTAGCCCCGACAGAACTTTATTTACAAACTTTACCTCTTTATAATATTAGTATAGACGGTACCTAATATTGAGCAGTACATTATAAAAAATTAATTAAAAGTGCAACATTTTGACTACACTATAACAGCCTTCTAGGAAAGGGACGGTAATTTGCTAACTAATCGATGTAGAAAAATTTAAAAGCAGACTATAATATTAATTTAGGACCATAAGCGAGTAGGTTAACAAAATATCTCAAGATCACCTAAAGAAAAAAAAATTATGATTTGCTAGAGTCCCAGAAATCAGACTAAATAGCTTCAAACGCGCTTAAATAAGTCTACTCAAGTGAATGATTGGTTTGTATTATAGTATCGTGTCGGCAAATGACACGGTAATTCACTCAGCGAGTAAATGATGCCGTAAGAAAGTTCGGGATTGATGAGATCTCTACTTCCAAGTAATCAATTATTGTTATTGAAGTAAAAGGAACCAACTCGTACAAATAAATATACGAATCAGTTGAAACTAATCACTATAGTACGTATTATGTATGTAATTCGGTTTTCTGGTAAAAGTCGTGATAGGAACTATGTGGCTCGAAGAACGCAATAAACTGTATAACAGTCACTCTACGTAAAATAGTAAGGCTGAAGATTCGCTGATCAATAATGAAGTCGGCAGGGCATTCTTTTTGTTCATGTTATATTTTAGATTTTTAGAGACCTTGTTGCTACGCCTCCGCTGGCTTTGTAGATCATATGTCGGATCAGTATTAAAGTTATAAAAAGATTTATTTTTCGTTATAAACACACGTTTGGTGTATGTGTGCAAAAAACTAATTCAATAAAGATTCATAGAGCTCTCTAAACAAGCGTTTCTAGAGTAAAGAGAGTAAACAATAATATATTTGTATAAATTACAAAAGTACATTGAAGTGACATCAAATTTGTAACAGATTATTTCAAATCCCAATCCTTACATTAATCCAAATCCCATTATTAATTATCAGGATTTTAAAAGCAGTGCAACGTATCGGCAAACCAAACGGACCGTTCGGGAAACAACATCGACCACAGCTCGCCCACGTAGTACCCCAATGGAAAAGGTCGCCTTGAATCTCTTGATGTAATTAAACTTTCAAATAGAAGGGACCTCGCTTGCACGCCCGACCATTTAGCCAGGGATGTATAAGAGGACCTAAATGAGAAATACTGCAAAGAAATTATAGTACACCCTTAATTACATTCCTGAGGAATACAAATTCACTTCAAGTTTACCCCAAGGCGGGAGTCATGAAATGTAGTCAAAAATAAAGTGTACGTCGACTTTACTTACGCTTGTGAGCAGGCGTAAATAACGTCCACGTAGACTTAATGAATACTTACGTAATTAATTTAATCTTATGACATCGTAATTTGTTAGAAATGTTTGCTTGTGTGACCGGTTTATACATTGACATATTAATAGTTAGTACTATGGACTTCGGGTCTAATGCAAAATTTACGTTAAAAGTGTCCCAAGATATTTTATAGACACTAGGTTGTATTTATGTTTTTATAAACAAACTAAAACATTGTAATGTATGTCTTATCCTATTGTTATACAGTCTAATTTGTAACGGTCTAATTGCTTGCAATACAATTTTTGAATTTTCAAAAATTAAGTAATTAAATAATTCAAATATTAAACAACAAAATAACTCTATGCAGTCGTTGTTCTAAAACATTCTATTGCTCACGGTAGATCCGAACTAAATGCGATTAATTAGATAAACATATTGCACTCCTTCTATCCTGTACACGGGTAGCGTATGGGAAAAGGACAGATAGATACTTTTGTTCATTTTGGTTGGTTATGCAATTCGTTTCTACAGTTTATTAAAATTTTAATAAAATAGCCTGTTTCTAAGCAAAATAATACTTTAAAATCTTCAGTAAATATTTACTTACTGAAAATATGATACACCGTCTTCTTTTCTTTCTTTTCTCAGCTTACTCAGGTAGTTCTTATACGTTTTTTATAACACATTACGGCATTATTGACGTGTATTCTGTCAGTCAGCTAATATGAGACTGAATGCGATTAGAAATTTTTTTCGCGTTCGCCCTCTTTTGGTTCGGCCACTTTTTAGCGCTGGCCCGAAGTCCATAGTATTAATAAATCAATGGATTTATGTTAAGTCTTATGTTAAGGCTATTATGCCGTTTAACTACAAAAATAATCATTATCAAACTCCTCCAAAACAGCTTAACAGATTTCTATGAAATTTTTGTGTTTATTTGGTAGATCTAAGAATAGGTTGTAGGCTATTTTTATACCCCTAAGTCTAGGGGCATAAAAATAGCCTCAATCTTTCTAGGCCCTAGATGGTAGATGCACTCTCCAGAATTTTTAAACTTTAGGGCCCATTTTATGATTTGGCATGGAAATATAATCCTAAATTAAATAAAAAATTGCATGAAGCAAGTTGAAGGCATCAATTAGTAATTTTATAGTGATCTCAAACCAATTTGGCTTTGGTCATTTTTACTTAATTTATAAAAAATAATAATTAGGCAAGAGCATACAACAAGCAAACAGTATTACAAAAAAAAAACTTCGATTAAATATCCTAAATTTTACAAACTAAATTCTCAAGCATAAATATTTTTGCAATAAAACCACATTAAAGATGAATAAAACACCGTCGGCACATACATAACAAAGCTTTGAGTTTTTCTGTTCAATTTCACGGTCTCTCTGTGTAGGATGCTGAATTGACCAGTAGTGCTATTTGGTTGTAGGAAAAACGTGAATATAAAGCTTTTAATGCTTAAGTGAGTATAGAATAATATAATTAGCTAGTTAAAAGCGCTGCTTTGAATTCAATTTTCACATGCCCTATAATATAAAATAGAGAGAGATCAATAATAAGGGGTGGTCCATAATTAATGGATCAACTACCTCTCCCCGATAAACTAAAGAGCCAAGCCTCCCTCCCAGGACGAGAAAGGACATGGAACGTAGACCTACCACGCTGGTCCAACTTAGCTGTTATTGTTCAACTCGGCACTAAAACGACGATCAATGATCAGAGTAAGTTTTATGAATATATAAATACTTATAGACGTGTGGCCTTAATCGACAGTGGATCGGGATAGTAGTTACATTGATTCATGTTGTAACGAAATGTTGTTTTTGCCTCGCAGAGGACGATAAACCCGATGGCCCCAATCGCTGCCAAGTTCACAGTAGAACGTTGTAGTAACAGTAGCGTGATAGGTCTAAGATGTACGTCACTATCTGTAATGAATATCTTATACGGTTAATTTCGAAACTGTATAGCTGAAGTAGAAGTAAATACTCACCCAATTTGTTAACCCGAAAACATTTCTTCAATGTTAGCGAAGTATTCCTTATCTACAAGCACATGCCCGCGACTTCATCCGCGTAGTCCCGTGGGGATATAAAAATAGCTTATGCCAGTTTTTATAAAACTGGCTACCATATACAATTTTTTTACAATCCGACTCGTCGTTTCAGAGATTAGGCAAAACAAACATACAGACAGCGACAAAAATATATTTTTTATGTAAGTACCGTATAAACTTTCAAGTGCATTTATGGAAAAACTGTTAATTTGAAATTACATTTTTATATTACAGACACTTCAATTTTATTTACTTGTATAAATTAGGCATTTTGTAGAGCACACTGGCATGAATGACACAACATATGGCCTATTCATCCTACATCTCAACTATGCCCTTGTAATCTTAGTAGATACCACAACAGTGCAAAGGATCAAGCTCGCCTCTCTGACCTACCGTATTATGATACGGGTCTTTTGCTATTAACCTTTAAAGTATTACATACTAGAATTAATGTAAAGATACTACTTTGGTTAACTATTTTAGTACCTGGAGTAGAGCTATCGGCGACAAAAACAAAATTTTAAACAACACAATCTTCAATTTTAGGTAATAATATTTAAGTGTCAAGGTAAATTTAAGGTAAGGTAAGACAGATAGTACTTTATTTATATTTACATTATTATCACCTGAGGAGAAATTCCTAATTAATTTGACATACAAGTAAATTCATAAATATCGTTTACATAACAGGCAATAACAAATTAAGTTGAAAGATATATTATAACATAATTGATTATAAAAACTGCACCGCCTGGGAACTTTAATTGAAAACGCTGCCTAATCTATTAGATAATAAAACAGTGTGGAGTATTGATCCTTTCTCTTAGACCTACAAAAAATATTTAAAGTATAGCGAGCTACTTCTTACTACTACTTACTACTATAGCGAACTCATTCTTATCTTTAAAAAAAGTCTCTTAAAAGTATTTTTCTGTTTGTTGGTTTTCTTAGAAGTTTGCAATACGTTAGTTTGCTTGCAGGCGCAGTCGCGGGCGTCTGCTAGTTTGATATAAACTCATTCAACCAACCATCGCTTTATTATTATCAACCTATTAACGGCCAGGCCTCCCTTCTTGTAGAGTGATAAGATCCACCAACGTCGTCTATTTTTATTACAGGCTATTTACCAAAATTTCGTTGAAAAAAGAACCAAATGTTTCTATCGGTTTATAAAAACGTAATTCGTGACTCTATTTATTAAAGAATCACAATACCTAACGAATGTGTCTCCGAAGTAACATCGCAAGAAAATTTCTAAATGCATAATAACTATATCTATACGTAAGTATGTAACATATATAATCCTAAACACGCGCAATATCAGTTCATGGCCACTTAGCACCTCACAAATTATTCGTTAAGACCGTATTCACCGCTATAATTTCTCGTGCAAAGCCTCTGGGGATTTCCAATATCACCTTCAACTTACATTTTCGACGCCATTTTCTTACTTTACTGAAGAAAATTGGGGGCCATTGCGCAAACTAAGAGCAATTATAAATACCATAAAAATATTGGCTGGAAACACTTTCAAATATTGGGTTTTAGTTTGAAAAAAACTTCATGAAAAAGAATGATATCATTTATGTTAGTGTCTCAGATGATATCTCTTCGCACACGACCAGAATCTAACTTCAACCTACTGGTAATATGTATTTGGATGAACTTTCTTCAAAAATAGTGTATAATTTTTTATATTATCTAAAAGATGTTGTCCAAGCGATTTAGGGTCTCATTACAAGGACGTATGTTCTGTGAAACCATTCAGACATCTGTTTAGATTAAACTGTTAATACAAGTCTAATGCGCTAACCAACGGTAGAGCGCGTCGTCACATAACATAAGATTATATGTTAATGTAGGAATATATATTAGTTTATTTTATGACATATAGTATTTATCATAGGTATTATCTGTGTAGTCTGGTTTATGTATTAATATGTAACTATTTGTATGTATGTATATTTTAAAAGTACACCACCTGCAGACCCTTCTTTAATTTTTTCCTAAGCCTAAGGTTGCCTGCCAGAGATCGCTGCTAAGCGATAAGGCCGCCTTTTGTATTCTACATATTCCTTATGTATTTTGTGTTTGTATCTGTATTTTTCTTATGTGTGTGGTATACAAATAAAGAATAATAATAATAATTAGATTCAATCGCAATAATCAAACGCTAACTTGACGTGGAACAAAACAAATACTTTCCATATCATAACATATATAACATTTCATAAGCCGTCTCCTCAATTGTAGAATCAATTTAGAAATGTCTGCGAAACTTGGGTTCTGAAAAAAGAAGCAGTAAGTAGACTGCAAGCATTTGAAATGTGGATTTACAGTAAAATGCTCAAGATCTCTTGGAACAATTTCACATCAAATATCAAGGTACTGGAATTAAGAATGAAAAAAGAGAACTTATGTCTACTATCAAGCTGAGGACACAGAGCTTCTTTGGACACCTGCAATCTTCAAAGAAGGCAATGGCTGGACGACATAAGAGAGTGGAATAGGAAAGCTTTTCGCATATTGATCGCCAAACTTTGTTCGGAAGATAGCAACAAGTGATGATGATGATCATAACAATTTATCATTGTGACTGACAGTGCGTTTCGCAATTACCCACTTTGCGCTGTTTACGGTAAAATTTCTTTTTTCACAGCAAAGCACCATACACCTTGATTCATAAACGCCTCAGGCAGTGAACTGTGAAGCGTTTTAAAAGCCTACGGAGGGAAAAACTAACTGTTGCGTTGAGGCCTCGTTATTCCGCTTCAGTGAGTGAGTGCTGAATGAAGAATGAATGGACCGAGCGAACCGTAGGCTAAATCACTTTCAATTCTGCATTATTATAGAAAAGTTACGCCTAAGTGAAAAGTGAAAAGATTAGTATTGAGGTTTTCTCATTAAGATTTTTCGCAGAATCATTTACATAAGTTAAAAAAGATATTTTTTTAAGAATTCTTTTTTTGATAAAAACATAATTTCAACTTTTATCCACTAATTTACCCCTTCAACTACTAACTAATGGTACACTTATCAACCTTAGGTTCAAAGAAACGTAATATTCTGACAAGAATGCAAAATCTGAAAACCTTAGAGCAGCTATCTTAAATAAAATGTTACAATACTACATATTATTTCACATTGGCGTCCGTGGCGCAGTGGTTTTTAAGACAGAGGTACTGGGCCGATTGAGATTTTCTGATTGATCTGGCTGGTGGGGGGCATCGGCCGTGGCTAGTTACCACCCTACCTACAAAGACGTACCGCCAAGCGATTTACCGTTCCGTGACGATGTCGTGTGCAAACCAATAAAGGTTGTGGATTTAATCCTACTCCTAATATGTTAGCCCGCTTTCATCTTAGATTGCATCATCACTTACCATCATGTATGCAGCAATGAATAAAAAAACTTACTTTCGAATTCATAAAATCACATAGCAAAAGATGTAGGGTTCTTATATGCCACATTTCGTACCAATCCATTACACCGCCCGCCCTCACAACGTCGAGATATTGAGGCCGTTTTAATTACACGTTACGACTCGTTATAACGTTAAATTTAACAAGGAGGCCCCCGATTTCCAAAAGATATCTATCTGTTCACACCCGAGAAGGCACGCTCACCCTACCATCGGGCCATACGTCGTGCGATAATGATCGACCTGCCTTTTGTAACGGTGTAACATGCATTACAGAGGTGATACCGCAAATACATAAAAACAGCTCAACTTTTTCTTTTATGCGAGAAACGTGCGAACGTGAAAACATCGCAAAAGATTACATCGTTATGTGGAGAGGAAAATATGGTCGACTTCCAGAGAATCCGTGGCTACAATAGAAGCTTTTTCAACATTAGTATAATAGAAGGTGAAAGCGGTATCGTGTAAAAATTTGGCATAAAGATTATCCTTCTTTACGAGTACATTATGTAAGAAAATCGTAGGGAAGTCAAATCAGTAGGTACTTGTGAAAGGTATCTAGCGTATAATTGTTAACATCATGTAATTACGTAATACAGATCTTAAATATAATTTATATAGCCTAAGTTGTTGAGTGTGTTTAAGTACTCTCTATTTACAGATGACAGCAAGGCTTTGTTTAATATAATACAAATGTTCAATGTTAATTAAGATTAAATCTGATGTGCCCAGTTAAACGTAACAAGATAAATTCTGCACTATTTTTTAAAGACGCAGCGCAGTTTCTATTGAACGAAGAAGATAATGAATTCGGAAGGGGAAGCAATTAAGCTTTCGCGCTGCTGAATTGTTTAACTGACTTCAGCAGTACTTTAAGCAGTGATCTCTAAAGTTATTATTTAATTCTGGCATTGCATCACGCGATATCGTAGAGTTAATGTTTAAACGAAATCACTTGGTGGATTAAAAATCGAAAGAACAGTATCTATTATATTCTAAGGAGCTTGTATTATTTACTTTATTACAATAGTTAATGGGTAAAAAGAATTTCTATTTGGATAATTATTTAATATTGTACGTGTGTCTGACTTTAGTTGGAAACCAAAGTCCAAAAAAATACAAAATCCGTCAATAAAAAGGAACTTTGCGCAATGTTGTTTATCCAATAAAATAAAACGGAAAAGGACCAAACGAAGTTCAGTCATCGTAAAACCCGTTACTTACAAAGTAGGTATGTAACTAATATTTTCTAACTTTACGTGACACAGATTTCAGTGTCAGTGTTTCATTAGTTTTGCACATTACACATAATTTCACTGTAGATAAACAGGCAGCGCCGAAAACAAAGCTTTTCAGTTTATCCGTCACCGTTCCCCTGCGAGTGGGGCGTTATTAAAAATTCCCTCACGCAAACAGTGACGCTTCTGTCAAACAAAAGTGTGATGGGATGACATGAGTCGGGCAAGCGTTGACGGGTGCGGAATTGATTTCGGAAACAATGAGATGTATTACTTTTTGTGACATTTTTGTGCGTATTTGTATAGAAAGGCATTTTAATAAATAGTTATATAAAATATAGCGCAAGGGATGATAGTTTAGTGAAGTTATTAAAAATTCCCTCACGCACACAGTGACGCTTCCGTCAAACAAAAGTGTGATGGGATGACATGAGTAGGGCAAGCGTTGACGGGTGCGGAATTGATTTCGGAAACAATAAGATGTATTACTTTTTGTGACATTTTTGTGCGTATTTGTATAGAAAGGCATTTTAATAAATAGTTATATAAAATATAGCACAAGGGATGATAGTTTAGTGAAGTTATTAAAAATTCCCTCACGCAAACAGTGACGCTTCCGTCAAACAAGTGTGATGGGATGACATGAGTAGGGCAAGCGTTGACGGGTGCGGAATTGATTTCGGAAACAATAAGATGTATTACTTTTTGTGACATATTTGTGCGTATTTGTATAGAAAGGCATTTTAATAAATAGTTATATAAAATATAGCACAAGGGATGATAGTTTAGTGAAGTTATAAGTTTAAACACAAGTAAGTTTGGAAACTGTACAAACCTTTCAAAATAATATGTAATAAAGATATATTCGCTGGAAAGGTGAGTATGTGTGTATTAAGCAATCAATAAAATAAAATTAAGCTAAGCCTGTAATGTGTACATTTTTTTTTATCTACTACAAGTTGGCCCTTGACTGCTATCACACCTGATGTTAAGTGATGATGCAATCTAAGATGGAAGCGGGCTAACTAGTTAGGAGTAGGATGAAATCCACACCACTTTCGGTTTCTACACGACATCGTACCGGAACGCTAAATCGCTTGGCGGTACGCCTTTGTCGGTAGGGTGGTAACTAGCCACGGGAAAAACCTCCCACCAGCCAGACCAAGACAAATTAAGAAAAATCTCTATCTGCACCGCCGAGAATCGAACCCAGGACCTCCGTCTTATAAATCTACCGCACATCACACTGCACCACGGAGGCCGTCAAAAACATGTAATGTTAGTTTCGACTTAATCTAATCTAACTCTTAGAAAGGACGAAAATATTAAAAAGATGTTTCTTACAATGCACACGCAAATACAAGAATTGTTCACCAAGTTAATTTTTCCTTTACCCAACAAAGTGTATTGTGCAACAAACTTCTTAGGTTTAACAAATTAGCAAAAAGTGTATAAAACAGTCTCAAAAAAAACTTCACGAAGAGCTTTAGAAAAGTTTTTTAAGACTTAATCCATTCAGGTCAAGTTATTCCTAAGGAAACGGACACTTCAAATAGTATTTTACTTCTAAGTGATTTCGCTTTTTGACGGGATACACAATATGATATAATCGGCCAGACTATCCACTAAATTCGTGACTTTCAAATAATAAAAGCTACTAAGCTCGTTTGACTTTCAAAGTCTTATGTTGTTCATAACGGTCACCAGCAACGTAATTTGCTTTTCTTCAATAAATTATTAAGCTATGACGCATACACTATGATAAATTTCTCATAATTAAACAACAGCATTACACAGAATGAGCTCAAATTACGCGGAATGTACAATTCAACGCTGATTGTATACCCGCATAGTTTTAACAAATAATGCAATTTGTGATGCTTATTGCAGGTGGCTAGGTTTTCGTTATAAATGTGCACACGCCCTAATATTTAACGAGTTACGCAACGAAATATTATATAGAACGTCCTAAAACATGAGATAAAAATATAAAAAGCACTCTATCAGATCATCCTTGGTTTAGCTTCAACCTCAGATTGCGGTATTTCATTGATTTTTTCACTTACTTTTTTTACATAGTTCGGTGCACTGCATTTCTTAGCATAACTTAAATGAGCTCAATTGCAGCGGTGTAGATTAACCTCTTAAGCGCCTTTCATAAAGGTTCTGGAACCTTCTTTGATTATTCAACAATCACATTTTCATTTGAAACCAACTAAATTAATCCTGGTAACAAAAGTGAGAAATATTTCCTCTTAGTTAGCGATAAATGAGATTAAAATGACATGATGCGAAGGAGCGAATATAAACCATTTGTAGAACGCGAACACGTTTCACTAGTTTTTAACCGGCTTTCAAAAAAGTAAAGGACAAAAATGTACGAGTATGTGAGCTATGTTCCAATATTACACCATATTAGCCTATACTTAAGTTGTGTTTAATATTTAAAATAGTTTTTTTCTAAATCCTCTCAAAATAATTGTGAAGAGACACTACATCTAGAATTTTTCGATTACCTCTATATCCGAGTTATAAAACTTCAGTGGAAGCCATAATATATTTTCTTAATCAGAAACTTGGCAAGCCGAGCACAGTAGCTCTAGGTGCAAGCTCACGGATTTTGAGCGTGCTTCCTTTATCCTTTTTTGTTAAGAAATAATAATATTTTAAAGTTGCTCGACTTAGACACAATATTTTTTTTTCTAAAATCTGAGTGACTGCGGGCTTCATACGAAGGCTCAGAGTCACTCAGCGGGCGATGGAAAGAGAAATGCTCGGAGTATCTCTGCGTGATCGAATCAGAAATGAGGAGATCCGCAGAAGAACCAAAGTAACCGACATAGCTCAGCGAGTCGCAGAACTGAAGTAGCAATGGGCGGGGCACGTAGTTCGAACAGCTGATGGACGTTGGGGACCCAAGGTGGTAGATTGGCGACCCCGCACCGGAAAGCGCAGCGTTGGTCGACCCCCAACCAGGTGAACTGACGACATCAAACGTGTCGCAGGGAGCCGCTGGCAACAGGCGGCTCGGGATTGTTGTGTTTGGAAGTCCCTAAAAAAGGCCTATGTCCAGCAGTGGACGTCTACAGGCTGGTAATGATGATGATGATGATGATGATGATGATGATGATGATGATGATGATGATGATAAGTGACCCGAGGTCGCTCTGATATTTATCACTCTATGACCCCAAAATTTAACAGTGTTAAAATTTCAAGTGCAGTCTTGAAATACCTTACACCGAGGCTTTAATTTCCACTCGAATCCATTTAGGATTTTAAATTCTCTAAATTGGTTTAAATATCTGATTTGTCATAACTACATGGTACTACTTCCTGACCACACCCCACTAACAATGACACACTGATAGCCAAATTAGTATAGTGAAAGTATATAATCGAAGAAGTAGTAAAATAGTTCTGACTAATCTTCTAATATTTGACCCACACTACAGGGTACTAAATAAAATCTTGTAAAAATCATACAATGCACTATTTGAAATACAATCTTGTGATTGGTAGAATATAAGAAGCTTGTCCGCAACCGAGAACACATCAGTGAGAGCGTAGCTTAAGTTAGAAAGGACCACAATCTCCACGATCTCTATTGCTCCCGTGAGTCAATCGGGAAAGCGAGTAGGTGTAAAATAGACAAGCCACTGCTCAGGCAGCAGATTTTATTGGAATAGTTTCGAGCCAGTTCAACTTATCTAGATTTATGTTACTAAGAGTGATTGATGGATGGAATCGAACCTCAACGCTGATTTATAATGGCCGTTGCTTGAAATCACGTAACTAAGGAAAGAGGTTTTATAATATATTTGAATAAAAATTGATGTTTATATGTTTAACTTCAACGTGTTCCTACTTTCGAGCGATCTTTCTTTGCTAAGCAGTTATAAAGATTTAATGACCAAGTTACGCGGATAAGCATTGTGCACTCAAATCAAACCATCATTTTTTTATTAAGTACACACAGGTTAGTCCTTGACTGCAATTACACTTGGTGGGAAATGATACTGCAATCTATGATGGAAGGCGGCTATGTTGATAGGAGTAGTATGAAAATCATACCCTTTTCGGTTTTTACACGACATCGTACCGGAACGCTAACGGGTGGAAACTAGCTACGGCCTCAAGACTCCCACCAGCCACACCTGGACCAATTTAGAAATTCTGAATCAGACTAGCCGGGAATCGAACTCAGGGCGGACCTCCTTCCTATAAATCCACCGCGCATACCACTGCACCGCAGAGGTTGTCACAATTACAGAACGATCAAAAGGTCATTTGTAACTTCAATCACGTTAGAATATTTTATTATCAAAAAATTCTGGGAGAATAATAGCTAATAAGGAATTTATTCGTAGGCGTTCAGAAGCAATGTGGTATGCTGACAAAAAGTAGGCTGTAGAGCTCTTTGACATTGATAAATTATTATATAACCTTGAGTCCTAGACCAATCCACTAATATT
The DNA here is from genome assembly GCA_034621355.1 of Mycalesis mineus. Taxonomy (NCBI): domain Eukaryota; kingdom Metazoa; phylum Arthropoda; class Insecta; order Lepidoptera; family Nymphalidae; genus Mycalesis; species Mycalesis mineus. The sequence goes on from CM067881.1 coordinate 17,023,085, forward strand.
CCTTGAGCCATCTACCTTAATGAAATAATATAATTACTAGGCTTTTTCAAGCAAATAATGATAAAACCTATGTAGAAAACGTAGAAGTTCCAATAAAAACTGGATTTTAGCCAAAATCCAGTTTTAATTTGAATTGTCACAAAGGTTTTGTGACAGTAGTCTACAGTTAAATGTATTAACTAATTGCTAGCGACGCGTTTATAACTTACTCGGATTTGCTTTTTTGGAATGTTTTAGGATGGGAAAAATTTATAACTACCTCGCATATTAATAACTTATATTATTGGCACACGTATTACAATCAATTAACACAACCATTTGAGTACCTACATAATATAAACTATGATAGAAGAAGAGAGTTAGGCATTTTTCGGCGCTTTTCTATACGTGAGTTTTTTCCCGTTGTGTTGATACAGTCACAAACAGTTTGTGGATAATTATATAATATAATAATTTTTCTACTGGAATAATTACAATATTTTATTAGAAGGATGGCGTTTTAATAACATAACAAAACATGATTTTGCACTAGTTCTTGGTTAAACATTCAACAAGCAAAACCTCTGACCGACATTTCACAGTTTGGTAACTTTGAATCTCGCATAAATTGTGAACCGCTTTCTAACTGATTTAGTACAGATGAGCTATATAGACCTTATATTGTTAGCTATATATATCTTATTTAGGACGAAGGCTGAATGACTTGCCTAAGTTTCACCTTAATCGTATAAACGAATTAGACGAAAAAAATATATTAAGAAAGATTATGTATTCATAGTAATTTCTCAGTGTAAACTGCTCTCCGAATAAGGGTCAGTGATGGAGTCACTCACTGACCATTAGATTTGAAAAATAATAATAACACCAACCTGTCTGTCCATAGGCGAAGATGCAAGCATTATATCCTTCAAAGGCGTTGTCTAAGATATCACGTCCGAGACATTCGAACACAGTCTTTTGCGAGGCGAAGTGGGGCAGCGTGGGCTCTAATGAGAAGAAACAGTGGTCGAACGCGAACGTCTTTGGTTGTTTCCTGGAACAAAAGAACTTATTTATAATACTGCCTTTTGTGGCGCATTTTCTTTTACAGTTGCAAGAAATAAAAGAAATACAATTCTTTTAAAAATATCAGTAAAAAAATCTCTTATTTTTATCTATAAATTATTATGTATGACAACGGTTCTTAAAATGAAAACAATGAATTTAAAATATTATGGCCCATTATTTCTTCTTTATATGTTTTTTAAAGTAACATTTGAAACAAAAATCAAAACCTGAAGCATACAACAAGCCTCAGGTACCTGTATTTTCACCGGCAGCCAAATCACTTGATCGGAACACGACAAAGCTTTCGGGGTTAATATACCTACTTCCTTGAACTATGACTGTTACAAAAAAAGTCTATTATATACTACTAAAATACACAACAGCAGCAGTAAAGTAAATCCTTTAGTAATATATTATTCAGGTTTGTAGATCAAGGCCTACATTACACGCATCAGTCAGCAAGCTCTGGAATACGTCAGCCGCGAATATGACAAGAAGGATTACACACGGCATAACACGGTTGATGGATGGACGTGTCGGGCGTATCCATTAGCTTAATTTAATTAAGCGATCCGTGGCTACGTGTCGCTCAGACTATTCACAGAAAGTTGGGCATATGACATAGTTCGCGAGTTTCCTGGGTGATTTTATGAACCCGACAAACGGTGTCCTGTTATGCCAGACCACTTTCTACAAAAATCCTATTTAATATAGAAAGTTATAAAAATATAATTTTTCATTAGAAAGCTACATTATCACTGAGTAGCATAGGCTATATTTTATATTTGTATTGTATATATTACCTGAGTTATCACAGTTTATGTCGCGCGAGTCGGACCGTGAAATTTATTAAATCGGCTTTTTATGCGTACGCTGCCTTAGCTATTGGATATAACGGAAAACATTGTATGAAAACTTTATGCATCTTAAAAAGTTCTACATAAAAGTCCGCGATAGCATATATCTATCTTTTATATTTTGGCAGATATATAATTTTTTGTGTTTAAAAAATCTTTTAACTCATATGCTTACGTTTACGTCATTATTTTTACAACTAAACTTAAATCCTTATTAAAATAAATTATTTCATAATCACAAGGATATTATAGAGATTTGCCTTTTACAGTATGTTAATTAGTTATATAGTTTCGGAGATATTACAAAATTTCTAAAAAGTGCGACTCTGTAATAAAACATTTTATTATGAAGTTAGACTCAAAAGTGAAATAGGCTATTTAATACAAGCTATACACATCAGCTTGCCAAAATATATATTGTTAATTAAATATAATAATAAAAATATATAATGTTAATGTACTGTAATATCGTACAATGTTTAACAAAAATGTAGATCTTTAGTACACGGAACGGGACGGAGGATATTGCTTCACGGGAAACTATAAAAAAATTAAATTGAGAGGGGTAGCGGGGAAAGAGCACACTATATATGAAAGTCTGTCTTTAAAATTAAAAGGGCACCTAAGGGGTTTTCACGCGGACGAAGTCGCGAGCGACTGCTAGTATAGTGTAAGCCATGCAAAGTTTTACGTGCAAAGCTGTATCTTGCATGTGTGCATGCATTAATTTATCGCCCATGTGTGTCACTTGTGCGTTTTATACAAAGGTTTAAAACTATTTACACGCAAGCTGCAGCTTACAGAAGGTTTACGTTTTTGTTACTCGACTTGCACGGAATTTACCGCTCGTATACAAGAACACTTGTATAAACATAGATCGTGTATCACGTTGGATCACTAAAACGTACCAAGTTCATTTCTATTTAACCTAGAGCGCAACAGATACATTGTGTGTGTAACCTTGTAACACTAATTAACGCATCGGAAATAACACGGTTGCACAAATAAAAATGTCCAAAATTAAGACCTTAGTACAAAAACCTCTAAATAACTTACTATTATAAAGTGAAATCAAAAGCTAAGAACTTTAAACAAAAAAACCCCGACCTCGAAATACAGAACAAGTCAGGAAAACCATTAACTTAATTACGTTATTAATTAAATAAGTCATTCTTACGACTGAGAGGAATCTTTTCCATAATATGCTCAAACAGTTTGCAAGCCAAAGAATTAGAGATTATGTCTCTTCAAGCGTTTGGATATAAGTTTAGGTAACGTCTTTAAAGTAGAAAGCTCGGGTGGCACCGACTTCATAGATGTGATTAAGTAAATTAAAGTAAGTAAATGACGTAGTTATTTTTTACTTTTTAGTGCGTTTTGAAGGCGTTTTTATTTTTTGTTAAAAAAATTTTATTTCATACTTTTTAGTGATTTATCAACAACGAACATACTAAAGAACCTACTCGAACTAAACCATAAATACCAATATTCACTAGCTAGTTATAACATTCCGACATCCCTGCAAATGTGCCTATAAAGTTTGAAGAGATTCCTCGAGTTTTCATAGATCTCATCATCAGATCATGAGCATGACTTAGTAAACATTAAACCAAGTGGAAACTATAACCTTTCAAACTTCTTATTGAGACATATTAATCGAGCCTAATCACAAAGTAGCAACTGTGTTAAAGAGCTCCCTTAACTGTCCTTCGTCTTCATCTGCAGACCTTCAATGACAGTCACAGTCCATCTAAATGTAAATTTCTCATCGAGACAAATTAATCAAGCCCAAACACAAGGTAGCTACTATTAACCGTTACGGAGCTCCCTTAACTGTACTTCGTCTTCATCACCAGACCCTCAATGACAGTCACAGCCCATCCAAATGTAAAGTTCTCACCAAGACAAATTATTCGAGCCCAAACACAAGGTAACTGCAGTAAATCGTCAAGGAGTTTTCTTATATGTAGATCGGTTCCATCATCAGATCGACTCCAGACCTTCATCAAATTGTAGTGCTTTTAAATACTTACCGGATAAATTAACATACGTACTTGTTATCTCTACAATTTTTGAAAGTTCCCCTCGGTTTCTCCAGGATCTCATCATCAGATCCTGGTTTCCTTGTCATGGTACCACCACCGGACTATCTTCTTTCCAACAAAAAAGAAATATCAAAATCGGTTGGTAAACGACGAAGTTATGCGCGAACACACATAAAAAATATATATATATATACGGTCGAATTGAGAAACTCCATTTTTTTGAAGTCGTTTAAAAATATCATAGGTATCTTCTAATTTTAAAACTTTAGTGAACCATAACAACGATAGCACCAGCAGCCATTGCCATAGAGATTTGAGTTTAAGAGAAACATGCTACGAGCAGTTCCGCAGTTTTGGCCGTGTATTAACAAAGTTTCAGGATAAACGAGAGCTTGTAAAAGCACTAGCATTTCTAGACCTACTTTACAACACCAATATTACCCAGCAGATTATAAATAAGAAAATAATCTCCCAGCGGGCGCAGCGCTAATAACCCCAGCAGATATAAGGTCCCCGCCGAGGGATTATGGAGACTAAAGCACTACTATTTCTCATTTCCCGAGAGCAGCTTATTAGGTACCTATATCAATTTCTTTACTTTATAAAATCAACACTATATTTTCAACTAGCAATATTTTCACGATTTCGTCCGCGTAGATTTTCATAACTTTCATAGCCTTAATCATAGCCTTCAAGTAGACCGGTATCTGGTGGACCGTTGGCCATCGTACTTCATGGCATATATATGCATACATCCTTGTAATATGTTTAGTGTATAATTTCTCAGCCCACACATGAAAAAAATCAATCAGGGAATAAACTATAGAATACTAACAAAATAAATCACAAATAAAGGATTTTTTCAATTATCAGAGCGAGTTGTTTTCAGCCCTCAATTAAATTATAATTGAATAATAAAAACGTGTGTCTATGTAAAACTGAATCAATAAGACATCACACATCACAGTAAATTAGAAACAGACAAACTAATTTTCCCCATGTCCCAATTGCAAGGCGTTAGTTTAAACACACGTTGCTATTACCCAAATTAATGGTAACGGTTTCGGTAAAATACACACAAACAGTGTCCGCAAGATTAATCCAACAAACTTTAGGTACCTACCTCTATACCTATTATACTTAGTGTAAGGAGGTCACCGCCCGCCCTTTGTACTAATCCCCTGAGTGGTTCTTTTATTACGCTAAACGGTTACCTATACTATTATAAAAATTACATTGTCCTACAATTCCTCAAACCATTATACGACGAGACGACGAAATATCAAATCATCATCTTATATAGCTTCAAATCTTGATAAAGATTTTTCTTGTAAAAACGCATACAGCAATCGTCGATTATATAGCTTTAAAAAAGTAAAACAATTTCGCATACAGCAATCCTCGATTATAAGCTTTAAAAAGTAAAACAATTTTTGAATTAGCTGGAAAGGTTCTATTTCATCATCTTAACTAATAAAAACTAATAACATTATTTGTTTATGTTAGTAGGGGTACATTAGTGTGGGAGTACAAATATATTTCTTACTTTCATTCTAACTGAACTCGGCAAAGTAGCTTTTCCACTTCGTAGAAAGGAGCTGAATAGGTCTACAGAGCGGATTGCTCGTTTCTCTAGCTCTCCTCACAATAGCGATAAATGAAGAGATATGTGTTGTGCTCCCTGACGACAAAAAGTGTCACGACGTCTAGTATTGTTGCATGCGAATATTTTGAGAAGTACTGGACCTCTGGGTCAATCATAATAAACATTAGATTTAATTTTCTTTAAATTCTTTATGAATTATGTTAAAATTCCTATCGAGAGAATTTCGCTATCTCAAAACGTAGGTAGTTTAAACCGCGAAAAAAAATAGTCTTATAAGTAATAGTAAATTGAAAGGAATCAGATGAACGAAATTAAAATCTTATAAATAGCACTAAATATTCTATAAATAGTTTTAAGTTATAAAATCACAAGCTCTTAAATCTACCTGCATCAAAGAAGACTAAATTAAGATGATTTCTAACCTGTACCTTTAATATTTTTCATCTATTTAATGCAAAAATTTTAATTTTATCTTTTATCACGTTAAATATTTTTATTCTTTACAAAGGAATAAGTTCTGAGAGCATTCACGCACAATATATTTTCACAAAATGCCATTAGGTTAATCTTGTCTTCAAGCACGCAGAATATCTTTAACCATTACAGTCACGAGTTCCTGTAAATATTGAAAGCATTCGAAAATTCGTTTCTAAATGGAATTCTGCATTTCTGCTACAAATTCGTTTGAAGTCACGTTGAATTGTTATGTCAACAGCTTGAAATAGCGACATTTTTCCATACCAGCAAGCAGCCACGTCAACTCCTAGCCGTATAGCTGAGACGACAGGACGCCGGAACGTTGCGCCACGGTTGCCAGGGTGAGAGTACCTCTCCGCTGGCATAAAGCCAACATACTTATTCATAATGCAAAGAGAAACCGCAAAGCAATGACACCGAGACGGCGTTTTTAAACACAACAAAGTAAGATACTTTATTACGATATCAACTTCAAAAGTTTCGGCAGAACAGGAGATAAGACCTTGATTAAATATGAATTGTTACGGTTCTACGTCAGAGATGTTTTAACTTTCGAACTTAGAAGCCAAACTTTGGAAAATTCATCATATATTTTTCACATTTATTTAACTGAAGCCATATCGTCCGGAGATTTTATGATTTGCTCGAGTGGCTACACCACCAGCACCAATTGTAATAAATAATATTAGTGAGGTATAATTTATTTATTGCTTTATTCAACATTTACTAACTGTCTTAAGTTATAGTACAATAACGAATGGAAAAATATTAAAATTGTACAAGTTATCAAATAAATTCGTATAACACAAAATTAAGTACGTTCGCCAAAAACGAAGGATGTTGCGTTGTTGGTTCTAATGAAATGAATAAAAAAATGCTTGTGCAAATCAGAGTTTTCATAATGTTTAATGATTTTCTTGAAAATTTTAAAGTAAAGTAGAAGCAAGCAAGCCCTTTGGAAGAAAAGTCTTCTTCCCTTATTTTCTACCTATCGTTAAAGTGAAAGATCTGTTCAGAATATATAAACAAAAACTATGAATAGAACGTAATTAAAAAAATAAATAAATACCATAAGATTTCATTTCATTTCATTTCATAAAGACCAAAAGGGCATTTCCAAGTATACGCAATTGCTACTCTACGTACCCTATAAAGAGCGAAATCATTAGGATATACGATATAGCGGGTGGAATTGGTGCGAATTGCCACTAGATCTCCATTAGTGCCGCTAATGCTGTGTCACTCAGGACTTGCGAGAAACAGGCAACAAAGCAATTTATTTTTATGTGACCCCCTAACACTATTTCCAAGAAAAGTAAAATAAAGATTAAAAAGTAATCTTAAACGCCTATCTTCATTATTCGAATCTAGATTGATAGGTAAATCTTTCATATTAATGTCAATATTGAGTACCCAATATTGGCTAATTTTCATCAATATTCGATGAATATCGATTCAATTACTGACAGTATAATATCGCCGTAGTCTCGGAGGAATTTTGACTTAGGACGATAACCTTCAAAACGATAGTCATAATTTTTATGCCGATGTTCTAATTTTTCCCACAAACGGTTTAAGATTTGTGTCATTATTATGTTGAGAATATTTCAGTTATACTTGCTAGTTTGTCTTATCACCTATGCAAGATACATTTTTGAAAATCATACCTTTTGACAATGCCATTTATTTTATTTATTTATTTAAGGAAAAGCGTGGACTTTTAATACAGTTTAACATAGAACATTTTACAAATTCAAATTCCGACAGTTAAATTGCCGTAGTACGTAGTTTGGCTGTATATAAAATTCATGTTCCTTATTAAGTTTTCAAATAACAGGCGATCTGCAGTGCAGTGCCAAGTTAAGACTGTCGTTACAACCCATGTTTCAGCTTGTTCTCTTTTATTTATTTTATACAGCTTTGGAGTCTTCCAGAATTATCGTCATACAGAGCTGACAGCTCGTGTTTCGCAGTCCGCCAAGCTATAAAACAAACTCGATATAACCTCACCTAGTTGTGACTATCTGACTTCGTGTTGCAGTGACAACACGCCGGAAGACTTCGCTTAGTTAACTTACACGTCGGAAAAATGCCTCTTTTGAAAAGCGTGAAGAAAATATAAAAAGGTAAAAGGGAAAATGGCAAGATAGTAAATAAATAAAATATGTAAACACACGATGAATTATAAAACAAGTTATGAACCGTTTCATGCTCTAAATAATTCCATACTTGAAGAGCCTATACAGTCAGACCTTCGTTAATCCTTTTCTAAAACTGAAAATTACTTAGCTATTGCTAGTTACTCGTAGCAGAAGTTTGACGACTATAAAGTGTGGAGCACAGTGGTTCCGTGGCCGGCACAGTGGACAGTAGCAGATTTGAAGGTCTAAAACAACAAACCCTCAACCGTGCAGGAATTACGCATATTTTTTTTATATTTTGTTCAGGATAACCAGACACTTACCTTCGTAATAACTTTTCACCAGAGACCCTCTAAAGTTTAATCTTTAACGGTGTTTTTAGGGTTCCGTACCTAAAAAGGAAAAACGGAACCCTTTTAGGATCACTTCGTTGTCCGTCCGTCTGTCTGTCACGACCCTTTTTCTCAGGAGGTATCAAGCTGAAATTTACACCAAATACTCAGGTCTACTGTCCCTTAGAGTCGTGAAAAATCAAGTTTCTAGACTAAGGCAATCAAAAGATACAAGCAAATTTCCCCAATTTTCGACACGGTCAAGTAAATCAAAACCTTACTGGTAGTTCCCGTCAATTTAGAATCTTGAAATTTGGTACGAAGTAACGTTATACAGTATAGATAATGGAAAAATTACGAAAACCGTAAATTTTTAGTTGCATCGTATAATAATAATGCTTTTAATAATTCTAAGCTTACCCCCTTTGCTAATGGACTCGTAGAGGTATTCAATTGAAATTTATATCTAATACTGAACTCTACTTTTATCTTTAAGCTGTATAAAAATCAAACTTCTATGTCAACGCAATCAAAAGATACAGCATAAGCCGCATATTTAACTCTCTACTACTCGCAGCTAGCCCTAGAATCTTAAAAGTTCGCATGAAGCAATGTTTAGGAATATTTCTGAAACCCTTAAAAGTTACGGAACCCTCGGTGCGCGAGTCCGACTCGCACTTGGCCGGTTTTTAAACTGTGTACGCTCTCTCACCACAAAATGCGGTATGTTTATAAAACGAGAAACTAAATTCGAACACACTATTTGTACAAAAATCAGTCGAGCAACGGTGTAAACGTATAATACAAGTTGGAGAAAAGAAACCTTCAAAGAACAAAAGCATCGCTCTCAAATTTTACGATGTTATAAAAGGTAAAACATAACGAGATGTTTTACTATACCTATTTCAAAAGTCGTACAACACAAAAGCTCAGTGTAAAACGAAATTTTAATATAAATTAAATTCTACGTAACCGTGGATCGGAAATTTCATGTATTTTTCAAAAACTGAATGAGAATATAATGAACGCTAGTAAAATTTCATCATTGTCTTTTAATAATGTATTCTGAAACTAGAATATACAATTCTAATGCATATATTATAAATTTATTTATTTTTTTATTCTTTATATTCCTAGTGAGTTACAGAAGTGTTCGGATTTTAGTTGTAATAATTTACATCATAAATATATCATAGACTGTTTATATATGGATATAGTTAACGGGTTAACACAAGCTGCTATTGAAACCTATGCGGTAAAAAGAAGCTACCGTAAGAAACCAATAGTAGGTTGGAATAGGCATGTGAGAGACGCTCACTTGAATGCTAGGCAAAAGTTCGAAACTTGGGTATGGTTCGGCAGGCCCAAGAGTGGTCCAGTTTATAATGATATGGCTGAATCACGAAGAATCTTTAAAGGTAAGCTCAAGTAGTACCAAAACCACCAGGATCAAATAAAGATGGATCTAATGGCGACACACCACTTGAACGCTGACTTTAAGAGCTTTTGGAAATGCACAAATAAACTTACTCCTAAGCCTAGCATTCCAGTCAGCGTCGATAATGTTGTGAACCCTAAGGACATTGCAGATATATTTGCAAACCACTTTGCAGTAAGATCGGACGTCACGTCGGGATTTTGATGCTGAGCCTAACGGTACTAGAATATCTTCAATAATATTGGCCAAAGATATAAAAGCAGCTATCAGTAAATTGAAGAGGGGCAAGTCACCTGGTCACGATGGGCTCAGCATCGAGCACTTAAGCCTCGGGTTTTAGCACTGCTCTTTAATTTGTGTTTGAATCACTCGTATCTGCCCCGACATTGGGTAAAAAAAAGGGGGGATAAATGTAATTATAGACCGATTTCGCTATCTACCATCATAGAGAAAGTGCTTGACAGTGTGCTTAACTCACATCTTAATAGGCATGTTAAGCTGCACGACGGGCAGTTCGGATTCCGATCTGAATTGTCAAATGAAACTGCCATCTTAAGCTTGAAGCACACTGTGAAGTACTATACGGACAGAAACACCCCTGTTTACGCTTGTTATCTAGACCTCTCGCGGGCTTAAATATTGGTACCTTAATCAGGAGAACCGGGTGAGATGGGCGAATGAGCTTTCGGAAATTGAACGACTCAGCGGCATGCAGGTCGGCTGCTACGTAGACGGTGTCTGCGTTAATAATCTCAGTTATGCCGACGATATGGTGCTGTTGGCTCCTTCAGTCGGTGCGTTACGAAAGTTAATTTCCGTGTGCGAATCTTACACTGCTGCTCATGGTTTGCAATATAATGTAACAAAGTCTGAATACATGATTTTCAAGGCAGGTACCAAATGTCCATCTTATGTTCCACCTATAACACTCAATGGACTCAATATTAATAGGGTATACAGTTTCAAGTATTTGGGGCATTTGGTGACTGAAAACCTTGGGGATGATGCAGATATGGAGAGGGAACGCAGGGCATTGTCAGTCCGAGCGAATATGTTGGCACGCAGGTTTGCCCGGTGTACAGACGCTGTGAAGGTCACGTTATTCAAAGGGTACTGTACATCATTGGTTGTAGTGCATCTTCTATGTTTGTGGCGGCGCGAACAAATTCCTTTGACTCTGTTTGGAGAAAAAAAGATTCTTTTAGTTCTTAAGTACTAACATAGTTTATAAGTTTTTCATTGTTACTAACCCTAAATGGACTTTGTGGTCTGAAAAATAAAATAAAATAATAAATAAATAATAAATTTATTCTTTCATATGAAATAAGCAATCCTGCATTTTAAAAAAAGAACAAATTTAATAATTATGTCGACTGGCGATTCCTTGATGCTAATAATTGAATTTAAAAAACAATATTTTGTTTCTACTGCCAACGAAACTGTTTAACTTTTTCTCTAAACTACTGCTATATTAGGATAAACGATAGTGGTTAAAACGGGGCGCGTTGCCACTAGATATCCATTAGCGCAACGCTGGTGGCGAAAACAAACAAGTTAATTTGCCTTTATGCGAACCTAATGCTCGGGCCACGAAACTTTGGCCCCGCTTGTGTTCTATGGCTTGCATGTGTCTGCTGCAAGCATCTAGGGCTAAACTCAGACAGCCGCAGAGGCGAAGTGTTTAATAACACAACTTTACCTATATTATATACCTTAATGATCCTAAAATAGAGATAAATGTAATATTTTGTAGTTGACGCTTCGCTTCCAATCTGAGTTGAGCCATCGAGATCTAGATCACGTACATCAAAATCAAAATCAAAAATCAGGAAGAAACTACATCTCAGTGTTCATAATAGAAGTCGTTTAAAAATATTCAAAAAGGGAAAGATGCTTCAGCTTCAATCCACATTTTGGCCAGGATGGAGTGACTAAAACCTGTTGTAATATCTGCTTCGAGGACTCTTGCAATTAATTATAATGGATTGATCATTGACATATTAATACTATGGACTTCGGGTCAGCGATAAAAAGTGTCCGAACCAAAAGTAAGCCAAAACGCGAAATGATTTCCAATCGCAATTCAGTCTCATATTAGCTGACAGAATACACGTCAATAATGCCGTAATGTGTTATAAAAAACTTGTAAGAACTACCCGAGTAAGGTGAGAAAAGAAGACGGTGTACCATATTTTCAGTAAGTAAATATTTACTGATGATTTTAAAGTATTATTTTGCTTAGAAACAGGCTATTTTATTAAATTTTAATAAACTATAGAAACGAATTGCATAACCAACCAAAATGAACAAAAGTATCTATCTGTCCTTGGCTTTCCATCCTATAGAATGCAATATTTGACTGCATAGAATTAGTTTGTTGTTTAACATTTGAATTATTTAATTACTTAATTTTTGAATGAAAATAATTTGATTATTTTCAATTCAATAATTTTTATTTTTTATGTCAACTTTTATTTTTTATGTCATGAATATTAATCAAATAACTTTTACCATAATGGTATATTAATTTGATAACTATAAGAATTATCTACATGAAATTAGGAACAGTTATTTAAAAAAGTATTGTCATTGAAGTAAAAAAATATATTTTCAGTTTCATAAAAAGGGAAAAATGAGAACTTAATATTTCAAAGTAAAGAACTATGTCGAGTGGCATATCATTTTGTACATTAGTGGATTTGGTTTGTAATTAATTATTATTATAACTAATTATTATTTTATACAAGATAATTACAACAATTATTATTTGGTACATGATTTATCCCAGCATATAGAGGTCAGGGATATGTAAATATAAATTAAAATTTGCTTTAAATATAATATAAAAATATAAGATGTCAAAAAAATTTGAAAGCTACCGACTCCACACCATTTATGTTGTCCTATTTTCAATTACTTATTGCATGCAATTAGACCGTTGCAAATTAGACTGTATAACAATACGATAAGACATACATTACAATGTTATTTTGTGTATAAAAACATAAATACATCCTAGTGTGTATAAAATATCTTGGGACACTTTTGACGTAAATTTTGCATTAGACCCGAAGTCCATAGTATTAATATGTCAATGGGATTGATGGTTCAATGAAACAAAAGTCTCTTTAGTTAGAACGTTCTTTTGCATGACTTTAGTGAATCCCAATGTTGGGAGCTTGTATATTATCCGCTTACAGAAAAATCGCTAAATATAGAGGTTTCGTGGCGTTCCCAATTGAACATAATACATTTTAATTTATTTTGTAGCTTTTACTGTTGCTCTGGGTACCAGTATTTCTCGTACATCCTACTAATATTATAAATTGATTGCGAGATTGTATGTATGTTTCTTTCATGCCAAAAACTAGTGAATGGATTTTAATGAGACTTTACAATAATATAGCTTATACATCAGAAAAACACATAGGCTACTTTTTATCCCGATTTCTTTACGGAAACAGAAACAACGCGATCATATCTGTATACTTTTCCCAAATGTACGATTTATAAAAACTTTATTTAAACCAAAAAATCATACGAGAAATTACACATGAATACTGAACAAGATAAATTATATTGAAATATGTTCACCTAACCTTGTTTCTCTGTAACAAAACTGTAACTACCACTAGCCTAAAGATTTAGGCCTATGGAAAAGTTACAGTTACTTGAAGGGAACCATCAACTTTGGCGATTGGATTGAAAAACACTTTTTATCGTAACTGACTACACGTTGAAATGAAATAAAAATAAAATCTTTTTTGAGTCAGCACATCACAAATTTCCCAATTCGTAATATATGCAAAAGCGCTCCAAACAGAGGAGTATTTTAATATGAAAAACGCAAGCCCCCATTCAGTTTAGTAGTACTCCGTAGTTATAGGTAGGTGCACGACTCGTAGCACAATTTCGACGTGAATGAGAATATAACGAGCGCCAGTAAAGCGGAAAATTGCAGCTTTACCCCGTAAACTACACAACCATTAGGATATATTATGATGCTGGTGGAATCAGGGCGGATCGCCACTACTTCGCCATTAGCGGCGTGCCATGTCACTCATACGTTGCGAAAAACAGCGAACTTAATCATTTCTGCGTAATCACATTTCTGAACAATTACATAAATGGAATTTTCCAAATGCTCTGCCGAAGTAGTTTTAGCACATTTAAAACCTTTTAGTTAACGATTCGATTACAAAATTTGGATAAATGTGGATTGTATGTGGTCTGTAGCCCTGCAAAGTGATCGCGCTAACCTTATATATGCGTCGTCACTTAACACTTATCTAATATTAATTTTTGAGTAAAAAATGTTAATATTTTAATTTGAATTTTACTTGCTGTGCCCAGTTGGCACAAATGAAAGCCAACAAAGAAGGATTGAATGAATTTTACTTTTACGCCACTTCCAGCTCGAATTACGTTTACTTTTTGATTCAGTAGGGTTTAATTTTTTCTGTTCAGGTTTCCACGCAGACAAAGAGTATATACCTCTGGTGAGTGAGAGTGTAACTAAATGTTTCTATATAGATGTGTAGTTGTACAAATAAAGTACAGTTTAAGTTCTCAAATAAAACTTTGATAGAAATCGTCTAGACTAATTTCAGTCTTAAGCGACGTGCAGTGAAAAGGTTTAATAGCAATGTGAAGTCTAAATCCACTGTATAACTAATCTCTGGCGCTGCGGAAAGAATATCAAATATAAAATTTGATTCAAATTCGATAATATTATTTTAATTTACTATTACGGTCGCTTTTGCTGAGACAATACCACATTACATCACAATTTATTTGATCCAATACTTTAAATTTACAACATCAGTCGCAGTGATAATATCTACAAGTACATGACTAAAAGTAATTTATAAAAAAATAAATATTTTTTGATAAATTTATTATATTAATCTGAACCTACCATTTGTTGCGGTGGAGAAGCCAGAGCCTATAAAATATGAACTACGGAAACACGGCAAACACGGCAACAAGATAACAATGGGGTGAAAGCATTAGAGTGGGTAGGAAATAAATCAAGCGCCCCACATCCGAACTGACAACGCAGCTTTGCCGTAATACGCCGTCAGAGCTGCTGCTCAAAACGTGTCGTGTATTATTTATTGTCGGTGATACTTTCCAAATACCCTAACAAACACACAAATAAAACTTTCTAAGGGTTTAAATGTGTTCGCGAAAAAGTTTGAATGCCCAAAAATATTTAAAGTTATTGATTTTATAAAGCAACAGAGGAGGATATTCCATTCTGTTATCATTCTGTTATCATTCTCATAATAAAGCAAACAGTGCTAAAAATTATTTTTTAAGGCGTTTCCAAATTGTAGGGAGACTAAGAAATAGTAATTTATTTTTAAAATATGTGTAATAAAAAATATATTTCACAAAACTAGCGGTATTCAAACTTGCGTGCCTTTTGCTAATACAGCATTCTGATTACTTTATAAAACCATGTGCGTTTTGTGAACTCAAAAGGCTTTTAGTTCACAACTATGTATATTTAACGAGAGTACTCTATCTCTATATATATCTACTATAACTCTATAGTTGTACGAGCATATAACAGGCTGGTAAAAAGGGAGACTGCACCCTGCTAAGTACAGAGTGATAAAGGTTTTGTGCGGTAATGCTACAAAATTAAATTTATTTCACCGCCTTCGTAAAAGGAAAAATTCATACAGTCCACCCCGTAGACCGAGGACGGCTCATCTCGACGTTTTATATCGTAAATCTAATTTGCATTTCCGTAAACGACTTTCAGAAGTTCGGTAATAACGTTTCGGAAAAGCTGTAAAAGACCGTTATTGTATTTTTCTTTTGTTATTTTCTAAGTGTTGTCTATTTTTATATGTAAAAAAACGGAGGAGGTTCTCAATTCGACACGTATATGTCTTTTTTATGTATGACCACGCATAACTGTTTACAGAGTTGTCCGATTTTGATAATTCTTTTTTATTAGAAAGGGCACACTTCCAAGATGGTCCCATTGTCATCATGTTAGGATCTGACGATGATAATCCTGGAAAAATTAATGGAACTCTTCAAATTTTATAGGCACACTTGCAACGATTTCGGTTTTTGTGTAAGTATCGCTAGCTTTTGCCTACAAGTGCCGTATAATATACTATTAAAAAGTAAGAAATAAAAATTTTTAACAAAAAATAGAACCGACTCAACACGCACTAAAAAGTAAAAAAAAACTGCGGCATTTAGTTGCTTTAATGTACTTAAGCATATCTAGGAGTCAATGCCAGCCAAGGTTGCTACTTTAAGGACATTACCTATAACCCTCAAACTGCTTTACTACGTTAAATAAATGTTCCTTAAACTTGGCTGGCACCGACTTCATAGATATGCTTAAGTAAATTAAAGCAACTACGTTTTGAGTCGGTTCTATTTTTTGTTAAAAAAATAATTTTGTAAAATTTCAAGCTGTACAACTTTTAACAAACCTTTTTTATCGAACTTGTTCTATTTTCAAGTAATAATGAAAAACATTTATATTTTTTTTCAATCTTCACCGGGGTCGGTTTAAATTATGTTAAATATCAAAACTGCGTCGCAAGTTATAATTTCAGACTATCTAATCTAAGAAGATCTTAACACAAACTTAATCTAAGTTATTATATGACTATTCCTTATACAACAGGTACCTAATGTACGAAACTAAACTTGGCACGGCAGATAATATTCACGCTTGAACTACGTCGATAGAGCAAAAGGAATAACTTTTACAATTGTCGTAGGTAGACGTCAAAACGCTCGTAAAAACCAATAATCGAAGTCTTGGAATATTACACTGACGCGAGAGTCGGGAGTAGGGTTGCCACGTGACAGATATTTTCCTTGGAAGCACA
This sequence comes from Mycalesis mineus, assembly GCA_034621355.1. Taxonomy (NCBI): domain Eukaryota; kingdom Metazoa; phylum Arthropoda; class Insecta; order Lepidoptera; family Nymphalidae; genus Mycalesis; species Mycalesis mineus. The sequence goes on from CM067881.1 coordinate 17,039,897, forward strand.
TTTTATTAACATTCTTTTCTTTCACGACGCCTCGTGTAGTCCATCATACTTTACATAACTACCAGGACATGATTGAATTCCTTCGTTGTGTCGGTATAATACAAAATATGATGTATGTTCCCGTGGGTCATATATTCGGGAGACACTCCCACTTTATGCTCTTTGATATTGTTTTAATATTAACTGCTTTGTATAAAGCACTACTACGATGCTAATACTAACAAAATTATTCTATACGAGTACAAACTGAAACCTAAGATTATCACGCTGGTGCCATGAAAAAAGTGCAACAGCGCTTATTGTCTTTCCCATCGGTGAATTTATTTTCTGGTTTTATACTACTACTTTTTCACTAGCTTTTCTTTTTTAAATCTACTCAGCTTAGCAAAAGGTTACACTCTTGTAAAAAGTAAATCCAACTTTTATTACTCGTTAAAGAAAGAGTTACCCTACCTGCAAGTTCATAATACGGTGGGCTATCTTGACTCAATATCGCTCCCCCGGCAGATTACCTTGTCTACGAATGTACCTGAAGTATTATTGCTACGAATAGGTGCTCATATACATTATCTGTATTCTCGTAGCTAGGGTGACCTAAGTATCTATGTGTTTGAGTACCTACTGGTGGTGGAGTTAGGGTTGTCTACGGTTTTAATTCAACACACTACATATTTTTCATAAAAGTTATTATTTTTTGAAAGTAGCATGAATTTTGTGAGAAAGGGTCTTTTGTGTGAAGCTTTCACTATAGTTTTTTCTGTCGTTAAGCAACATCACAAAATTTTAGGCCCAAATGTATTCCTATAATACACGAATGAAGCCTAAAACAGCTACGGGATAGACGGGTAATAGACACAATTGTATGACATATTCACAGCAAGAATACCTACTCTGCGAACTGTTGATTTATAAGTTCCAGCCTATTTTAACTGCTCTCTACAGTTTAGCTAACTAAGTTTAGCCCACCCACCAAGCTGCAACAACGCAGGTTGATTCAGAAAAACACTTTCATTTAATTTGAATTTCGATTTTCTCTCACGCGTCTACAAAGTAAATCCGTCAACGTGCATAACAACGAACTAACCCTTAATCTGCATATAAAAAGTGAACATCACGTTATCGGACGTCGTCAGTGCAAACTTTCCCTTTCGTACGTCACTACTGATCCCTCGTAGACGCCGTATCAGCGCAGGGCATGGACGCTCAGAGAATACTGAACAGAACGCTGAATGTCATGGACCTTTTAGCGCGCCTCGTGATTAGATAACGTTATTGATCCCGTGTTTACATAACAACATTAAACGGCGCCTGACAACCTTGTAACGTATGTGTACGTTTTTCTTTACAAGCGTTACCATCTTGGAATAAGCCAAAAATTATTATTATTCAAAAGTGCTTGTAATAAGCCTACTTGAAATAAACGATTTTGAATTTAAATAATAAGCGCATCATTTTAAACTGGATAGATCGATATTAATGAAGTTCTCTCCGCGGCTTTACAAATAAATCTCGACGAGTATGTAGAGGAATTGTGTATGATCACGCATAACTTTTAACAGAGCAGTCTGATTTTTATTACAAAGGGTATACTTCCAAGGTGATCTGATGATGGGATCCTGGGAAAATCGAAGTAACGCTTAAAATATTTAAGGGCCGAAATTTCTGCAAGTATTGCAGCTATTTTATCTACAAGTGCCGTATAATCGTACTCGTATAGTTTAGTATGAGTAGGTTTAATTATGTTCGCTGTCCATAAACTACTATATTATTATTATAATATATTATGTGACATATCATTCTAATTGTAATGGAAATGTAACTTAAAATAAATGAATAAATCTATACTAATATTATAAAGGTAAATTTTGTAAGTGTCTAAAAAATCGGAGGAGGTCTAATTCGACACTTATATTTTTTTTTTTTTTACCAGTAGAATGCTAACTTTTTGAGTGTTATGGCTATATTTTATATTTGTATTGTATTTATTAAAAGTTATCAGTGTTCATCCGCGGTGGACCGTGAAATTTATTAAATTTAGCTTTATGCGCGTACGCTGCCTTTGATATTGGATATAATTGAAAACATTGTATAAAAACTTTATGTATCTTAAAAAGTTCTACAAAAAAGTCCACGATAGCATATATCTATCTTTTATATTTTTGCAGATATATAACTTTTTGTATCATTTAATACGTATGCTTACGTTTACGTCATTATTTATACAACTTAACTTAAATCCTTATCAAAATAAATTATTTATTAATCACAAGGATTTAATAGAGATAAGATTTGCCTTTTACAGTATGTTAATTAGTTATATAGTTTCGGAGATATTACAAAATTTCTAAAAAAAAACAATTCTGCCGCTAAATCGTCTAAATTAAGTTGACCTCCTCCGTGTTATGTTATACGTACTGAAAAGGGGTCAACATTTTGGTACTGATATTCTATCTTTGATCTTTCCTTTCAATTTATTTGGCATGGCAGACCATATTTATGTAATATACGAAAAAGTTTGTTCGTTTCTTTAAACGGGCTAATCTCGAGATTTGCATGTCGGATTGTAAATTATTTTGTTTTTATAAAAGCTAGACTCAAAAGTGAAATATACTATTTAATACAATTTATACACATCAGCTTGCCATAAATATATATTGTTAATGTTAATGTACTGTAATATCGTACAATGTTTAACAAAAATGTAGATCTTTAGTACACGGGACGGGCTGGAGGATATTGCTTCACGGGAAACTATAAAAAAATGAAATTGAGAGGGTAGTGGGGAAAGAGCACACTTTATATGAAAGTCTGTCTTTAAAATTAATTAATTAAGGGTACCTAAGAGGTTTTCACGCGGACGAAGTCGTGGGCGACTGCTAGTGAATACTAAGAAGTAAAACGAAAATTTTTTAAATAAAAAAGTAAAACCTACTTCAAAATGCAGTCAAAACTAAAAATATTTGCGCCATTTAATTACCTTAATTTAGCATATCTATGATGCCCGTGCCACCCAAGCTTTCTATTTTAAGGATGTTACCTAAATCCCACAAAGTGCTACTTCGGTAAATACTTTCCATAAACTAGGCATTATATTATACTTGTTCATTATGTTATAAAACTGCCATGCCATTTAAAAGCCATGCGTAGGTACGATTCTCTTTTTTAAATTAACATTGACATCAATAAATTACACAGTGACGTAACCAAACTAACGTAAAAGGTAAAAGCGATAATGACAACGAATTGTAGATCTTAAGATATTATTAAACTAGCAGTGCCCGCCGACTCCGTTCCGCGTTAGAAATATTTTTGTCCCGACCCGTTTGTACTGCGTACTAGGTAGAAAGTTCAGGATAAATAATAATTACGATGACGATAGCAAGTCTAGTAGATGTACTTCCTCTTTGCTGGCAAGCCGCTGCGAATGTTTGGTGTTAGATTCCCTATTACGTGTGTATAACATATTCTGTCTGTGGTTAGTCAGTCGCTGAAACCTTTCAGTGCTAGAGGCAATAGCCCTTTGGCTGGCAAGCCATTGCGAACGTTCGGTGCTAGATTCCCTATTACGTATGTTCGACATTTTCAGTCTGTGGTTAGCCAGTCGCTGTGACATTTCAGTGCTCGACTCTCTCACACGTCCGGCAGAGGTAACGTTCGGTGCTATACTCTCTAGCAGATTCTTGCTATCTATATGCTCTTTCATTCTCTAGACGCCGTGAATACTGTAAAAAAGTCTCTCCTATTTGGCGTACAGTGGCCGCTCTTGTCTCAGATGTATGTCTAGATAGTTGAGATTTTGTTTTAAGCATTCTGACGTTTTTTTATCAGAGCAATGCGATTATTTCAAATTATTAATCCTTACTATAAATTTAACTAAAATAGTTGAGTAGGAAATACCTAGATTGAAGAAAATTTGAAAATAACTAACTACCTATATCGCCAAGCTATGGCCGGGGCGGTGCGCACCGCACGTTTTTATTTTGCTAATATCTTTAAAGATATGAGGGCACAAATATTGTAAATTAAATTATCGTTCTAAAAAACGCATTTATAAAGATATAGATTAATATCATATGGGCCAAAAATTAAATATTTTTAATCCATAATTTTAACTGTAAAAGCAATTATTGTGAGTTATCCGTAGGAGTTAGGCATATGCTATCAAGGACTTTTTTACAGATTCGTACACGTTCTTTAATATTGTAGTACATTGTTTTGTTTTATCCTCGATAGTTTTCGCAGCGCACGCGATGAAAGCATTTTTTTTACAAGTTGGATTACATTATTCAAATTTAAGAGATCCAGAGATTACCCCAACAACGTCACATGATCACAAACTCACAAACTCTTCCTCTTTATAATATTTGTATAGATTTTAGTTCAAATGTGGGCGAGCCATCGCAAAAACCGGCACTCTCACAGCCGGTTTCCCTCAGCATCGTCCGTCTAGAAGTGGACATTATATGCGTCTGTCGCCTACGCTGTAACATCTCCAACCGCGGCAAGAAATTATAAAAAAAAATAATATGAGTTATGATTGTTTTTTTAACACTTACCAAATTTTAATTTAGTAAAGTATGTACTATTTTTTGTCTTAATACCGACTACAATAGATCATGGGACACAAAAAAAAATCACCTTACTATTCATAAGGAAAGTATAACTGGTGTTCGGGGAGCGTGAATGCGCAAATTTAAGGGCGCAGTGGATGTAAACAAGAGGCAGGGGTCGTGAGCCCCGTAGGGGAACGCCGCGGGCGGTGACGTCACAGGCGCCAGAGCGACTCGGGGCGTCTCAACCGTTGCTCAGGTTGGAACGCGCCCGACTAGACGGTGGGTATGTCAGATTAAAAGCTCATACGTGCAATTCCTTTTAGCTATATCCATTAATGTTCAGTTGACTTCGATTTTTGGCTAAAAATATGTATTACTGCTTAGTACTTAAGTCCAATGCTACGAGAGAATTCGTCTTTCTTAATCCAGCAAGTAAATCCATATCAGTATAAGTTGCTTGAACTAACAACATGATGAATCTAGAATTCTTAAAGACTTAGAAACATGAGTCAAATTTTTTAATTGGACGCACGATTTTTTTTCTTTTCTTTGGCCAGGAACCTTCGAAGACTGAATTCATAATAATATAATAATGCAATGCCTCTTCACAATATAATTCTAATCTGTTCATTTGCTCAAGTTCCAGGCGTGGGTAAAAGGGAACTGAAAACGTCACCCTGGTGCCCGGGATCAGGCTTACTACCATGAGCAATGTAAGTATTTAGAAAAGAAAAATTGAATTACTTTCTTTTTTACTTACTTTATTAAAATAGGCTGATGATGTAAACTAATCAACATATACCTATATAATATTTATTTTTAATGTAAACCTTTTTTTTGTAATGACTGTTTTTGCCAAAATAAAATAAATATTGATTATCATCTGGATAAAGTCTGAATGCGGCATACGAAGAAACTCGTCGATCACTAGTACAGGTGAAGAGGACACATAAGGGTGTACACTGTACAGCCTACACAATTACCGCGATTTCGAAAACGAACGGGCACGTTTGCGTTATGCCCGGCGCGGTGGCTACAGGAATGGGAACTCGTTCGGCGCACTAATGAAATTCCACTACGGTGAACTTAGAAGCAAGCGACTTGGAAAATTAATATAAATTTCTACTTAAAATTATGTTTCGGTCGCGATTCTCATATATCGCGGTGATATGTGGATTAAGAGCCTATGATAGCCAGGCCAAAACCAAGAGTTTGTCGTCCATGCTGTTTTTTATATTTTTCTCCACACAATTCGATTTTAAAAAATCCTGGCAGCCCTTTGAAAAACATTGTTAAAGATCAAAAAAGCTCTCTAGCGAAGGGATCTCGTATGAAGCTAAATTACTGGTTACTAGGAACATAATTTCTCATGATACCCCCTAATAAAATGTAAGAAATACTAAGACGGTTTCGGATCTGGAAGCCTTGTTAACTCCCGAAGTCACCACGGTCCAAACGCCATAGTTACCAACCGTACCATACCTGTGGTTTTTATAAAATGATGATCTGGTTATCACAGGCTATAGAATCTAAAAGATTTTGGCGTGATTTTGCTGATGATAGCTGCTCACAGGCGTAATGTGATTTCATAAGTCTTAGAATAATTAGAATTTCAAGTATAGCAACATATTTAATAATATAAGGGAACCCACAAAATTCATTTTACTCTAATACTTAGTAAACTCAAAACATTAATTGAAAATGTATGAGTCGGAGACCCAGACATTGTATTTACATTTTAGGTTCTACTCTCAAGTTTTCTGATAAATTTTAGATTGTGTTGGTTTATTCGCCGTAGTTTTAGTTTCAAAGTTTCATAGCTTTCTTTAATGTTTCTCATTATGTTTCTTTTGAAAAAAAAATCTTTAACCGTAAATTAATATTTATATTAGACTAATAACTAAATAACTGCCTCGTTGGTCTAGTAGTTAGCCTATGTGATTTCGATCACGAGGTCCTGGGTTCGATTCTTGGGTCGGGTCACGGAATAATTCTAAACTTTTTCATTCTTCTATGAAATGTTCAGTACATTCCAAGCCCGGACTCTGGAAGTTGGCGGTGTTGCACCCCCGTGCCTCTGAGAGCACGTTAAGCCGTCGGTCCCGGTCACTGTCATCAACATCTGATAGTGTTTGGGAAAGTTAAATTCCAAGCAAAGTACACTTCGTTAAGATTTTCAACCCATCTTAAATATATGTTGAATGGCAAGAATTTTTATGCAGCATTTTATATTATACTGTTTGGAAGCCTCAATAACACAAATATTAAAGAAGACGACGAGGGCTCAGGTCCAACACTACCCGGTGCACTATTATGTCATACATTATATCAAGGCTTATAAATTGCTTTACAAGCGTATTAAAAAAATATTCGACTTGTAAAATCCGTTTTTGGCACACACAGTAGCATTGTACTGGAAGCTTATTGCATCTACATTCATGATATCGCTAAATGACCGAAGACAAAGGGAAAAGTTGGCTCCCACAAACACTTCGAATATTATTTTACATCCTTTAATGTTTCCAAAAGTCTTAACTTCCTTGATAAAATACTCAGTGAAGATATACGTCTTTGGAAATATGGGAAAATTCATATTAATGTAATAAATTTGTTAAGTTAGACCTAGAGTAGTTATTGAAAAATTTAGAGCTTAAGTTTTAGATCGGAGTACTTCTCTGCCACACAATGAGTCAGACCAGTGCTATTATTACTAGATATTCATCCATCTCTTCTAATTGTGGAATTTAACTAATTTACGAATTTATTTTTGTGAATATTAGTCTATAATGTTACATGTTATAGACCTTAGTACGATAGAGATCGGATTTAAAAAAAAATATAGGTATTTAAATGAAAAAAGAAAATCAAGAATTCTCGTAATAATATAGATTTTTGTAAATAAACAAGAGAATAGCAATTGTCTCGTCAAATTAAATACGCAAAAGTACGAGCATTTCTCGACAAATGCCGACATTGTCAAGTTGTAAAAGAATTTTTCTCGCTTTTACATTAAACGAGCCCGTCAGCAGAACGTAAGACAATATTTGACGCATTTTTTCATCCATTAATCATAAACGGGCCTGAAAAGGAATTTTCTTACTGCAAAGTTTAATTATTAAACTCCGTATTAATTACGGATCTTATCTTATAATTTTTATTTAGCAAAAGCCCGGTAGTGATAGTATAATTAATCAAGTTATTATGGATTATTTAACAAACTATTTAAAGATCAAAATTGATTATCGTTATTATTTGTCAAGAGTTTGTTAAAATTATGTGTATTTTAACGCAATAAAATCTTTATTTAAAGCCGACTAAATGACAGATTTTATGTCGTCGCTTACAAAACAGTTAAAATGTGTGTAAAGAAGTTAAAAGTTAATTGTATTTTTTAATTTTTAAATATCTTGTAGTTTTAAGACTATGATAGAATAGAGACAGTCAAGGTCAAATTTGTTAATACATATAAGGTTAATTAGTCAATGATCTCAAAATAGAGGTCGCCGTCTACGGTCAGCCTTGATTGAGGTTACCCCTTAGGCACATCTCACCCGATAGTTGAATACCAACTGGTATATTGTCTAAAATACAATTATTTAAATTATAATTAATAAAGTACTAATACATAATACTTTATTAATTTTTATCTACACATTTTTTGAAGACATGAACAACAAACAATTAAGTATTGAAATACATCTATTAATCTTAAGTTACGAGTATTTTTCCAGAATAAGAACTATTTACATAAGTTCTGTATATTTTTGACCTTTTATACGAGGCACGCAAATAAAGTTTGCGTGAGTTTTTCCCAATATCTAATAACGAAGAAGTTACTTCCATATCGGATAAATATAAAAACCAATCATATTCCAAGCAGCGCCTTCACTGCCTGATTAGAATATTGGAATTTATTCATGAAGTCCAAAATATCTTATTCGAACCTCGCAAGCACGTAACTCGTGAGGCAAAAGAATTGGAAACGCCGAAAAATTATAGGGGGCGAATGAATTCAAATGTTACCACATTACCGAAATGTAGCGGAATATTTTATTATGGTAACAACACCTACACACCCATTCCCAAACCACGCCGCTTGATGTATGGTTGAGCTAAACCAAATTGAACTATTTTGCATACATTTTGGGTATTTTAGTTATCTCTTAGTGGGAAAGTTCGTTCGGGGAGATAGACTACTGACACTTTTATTTTCGCCATCCAGCCGCATCGCTCTTTTAACTGATTAAAATTAGTCACGTAAAGCTTAAATCCTCTTATTGACAGGCAAACAGCAGCGCGTAACAACAATGCGCTGCCATGAAGCTATATTTATATAATAACTATTGAATTTGTTTAGTCTGCACGGGTACGGTAATATTCAGTTATAGATAATTATAAGATCTAAGATAATGATTTGATTTTAAATTTCCCAGGAGAATGATATCTTCAGATAAAACCACAGCACTAGTAGATAGCATATTATACCTACTCGTACACCTACGATTCAACGAAAACAACCTGTGCTATATGTGTATAACATAAAGGTATAGAACAAATTGCATTTTGCATTTAATTGCGCCGACGGGTGACGGTCGTCACATGTTTGTATTTGTACAACCTTGAGGAAACAGCAGGGACCTTGCCTCCACAATGTGGGTCAACTCGTGTTTAACGAACATTTCACATGAGTTAGCTGAGCTGTTTGCTAAAGGAATTCTGGAAATTAAGCTAATCTTTCGTCGTGCTACGACAGAAAAGTTTTCCCGGGGTCAAACAGTAAACCTTCATAGTACAAAAAATATGTTGGTCTGCCTTCAGCGAAATACCTATAATGGGAATTGATATTTTTTCATCTCCATAGGAAATGATTTACCTATCAAATCCCTATCATAATGAAGAAAATCAAGAAGATATCTATCTTTCACACACCAGGCTTTCGCCGTGGCTAGTTACCACCCTACCGACAAAGACGTATCGCCAAGCGATTTAGCGTTCCGGTACGATGTCGTGTAGAAACCGAAAGGGGTGTGGATTTTAGTCCCACTCCTAACAAGTTAGCCCGCTTCCATCTTAGACTGCATCATCACTTAACATCAGGTGTGATTCAAACACCACTGAAAACAATAGAACTCTACCTGAGAATTGCTTGTTATGATTAAAAATTCTGTGCGCTCTACTAATGACAGTGTGTATATGACAACACAGCGAAAAAGAGGTTACGGTGAGCTCTGAATCCAAGAAGATCCTACTCCACTGAAAACAAATGATCTAAATAACTATAATGATTAAGAAAATGACTGCGCTCTCCTCAAATGTCAGTGTGTATTAATATATAACGAAGTAAGACTTACAATGGGCTCCAAATCCAAGGAGAGCCATACCATACTATAGATGGATTCCAAATTTAAAGTGATCATTACTCGTATACTTCAGAATACAGATAACTCCATATTATCATACTCCGCAGATAATTATTCATACCTAATATCTATCACTATAAAAAAAATATCGTGAACTTCAAATGTCACATGTGATGATTGAAATGTTGACTATTTCGTAAATAAAAACAAACGTAATATGTTGTTTCACAAATAGCCTACGTTTTTATCCACAAATAGACAATATTACATAGAGTAGATACCGTACCTACTTTCTTATGAATATGAAAAGGTCTCCAAACTGGATGACGTCAGTAGAGACCTGAGTGTTTTCAATTTCTTCAGCTGAGTCACCCGTCTAGCCGCGCTCAATACGCCATACATATTTACTAGGGTCCGGGATTGCATTACGGATTCCACTCAGCGTTTCTTAGGAAATGAGACAATGGGCAAGCGTGTGCGAAATATACGATAGCCACCTTAATTCCTTGTCCACCATCGGAAGTTACTCCGGCTGCATATCCGTATGTAATGTAAAGACTTAATAAGGCAGGCAATATCATAAATCATATTTTTAAAGACAAAGCCTCCTTAACTCTACCTAGTATCTACCAATGTAATTGCATACTAAAGGACTCAATCTATATTATATGATTAAGATATATAATTATAAGATACTCAAAATTAGGGATACCATGAGTTTTGGATTCTAATTTTTTATTTCTAATTTATTATTATGGTGAGAAGATGCACGCACCGTTGTTATAAAAGATACAAAACTTAGATACCTATATATCAGCTTGATACCAAATTGGATGCGTAAATATTTTAATACCATAAATACCAAATAATGTTATTCTGTCAGCCACATTCATTTGATTTATAAGTATTAAACAGGGGTACATCATGAATAAATTATTTATAATTCCTATTTCCGCGTCATGAAACCAGGCGACAGCGTCATCCAGACCCGATAAAAATCCTTCAAGTAGGTTTCACTTTAAAACCGGGTCATCCTCAGGAGATGTTGTCTCTACAATGTTCAAATACTAAATAAAATGTATGTATTTTTGTCGACTCTGGGAGACGTAGTCGCTTGATTTCATAGCATGGAATATAGCAAAATTAAATGTTTATTCACTAATTTATTACGCTCGCAAACAAAGTTTTTGAACAGAGTAATTAACAAAAATAAGCTTCATATCCATAGCTATTAAGTAGTCTGATATAATAACATTAAGCACAAAAGCAAATACATTAATAATCTCACCATCGAAGTGTACACAAAAACTGGCTTTCATACACATACCTGAAACAACAAACATAACCAATTATAAAAATAGTTTGGAAAGTTCATAACACAGTGCGCTGTGAATGACATCATTCGTTTAGTCCGCGTCCCAAATTCCGCTCAAAAGATCGACTTGCATTCAGAAAAGGCCTTTGAAATCTCGCAGTCTCCCATTTGAACTCGCGACTATTTGAATTTCAACGAGTATTTTCATACGCGGGAAATTTCACAAGCTCAAAGTGCCAGTTCACATCGAGGAAGATATAGCGGCAGCAATTTTAAGTCAAGACATTGGGTAGGAAGACTATATTGGTACAGCATCGATCTTCATCGTTTCTTCAATTTTTCATATCATTTACTAACAACACTTGCAAAATCGTATGGAGTTAATCGTGGCCTTCTAACGGGCGAAGCCACCTTCCTTGTAGAAGAGAGGACATGATGTCAACCACACTGCTTCAATGCGGGTTAGAGGGATTAGGGTGATAGTGACCGAGACCGACGGTTTAACGTTTTGTTCTAGGCACGGAGGTGTAACATTATCGTTTTAGATTTTCTCAGAATTAAGAACAGCTCAATTTCCACCAGGATTCGGGAAACAGTTGATCAGAAGTTTTAAGAACACTAGACAATTTTATTCGAGTAACTATTACGTCCCACGACTTATCTCAATAAAAAAAAGTTTAACCTACTCCAGGCAAAACTCCAGTGCAATGAAAATTGGATGACAATCTGTTGAATAGTTTAAATATACAATGCAACCAAAACGCAAACGCGGCCAACGTGCCCTCGGCTCAAAAATAATAATTACGAACTCGGAATAACTAATTAATATGCATTATTTTCATGAATTTGTATTTAAATTTGCGCTTATGTTGAAATAACTTCTACAGTACATAGAACAGGGCATTTGCAAACCTTTTTATACATTCTCATGATGATAGCTACGTAAAGTGTTTTAAATATATTTGTTATTTTTCAAATATAAAAATACATATACTTTAAATTTCGCGAATTCTACAAATTGGACTAGTTCAGCAAAATTTAATTAGGTTTTGCACTACAAAAATACGTTAAATATAAAAATTAAATTGTTTAAACTTTGTCTGTTTGTTTGTACCTGCACATCTACTAGTTCACACTAATGTTATTAATGCGAAAGTAACTGTCAGTTTGTCACGCTTAAACTACTGGACCGATTTAAATGAAATTTGGTACAGAGATAGTTTGGAACCTGAGAAAGGACATAGATTACTTGTTCGTACTATCACAAAATGGAATTTCTAGTTTCAACGGGTCAATGCGGGCATTTGCTAGTTATAATTATCGTTTAGCACGTTTTAACTTTGTATTCGTTTGGTTTATTACAGGCTAGTTAAAGTATGGATACTATTGTATAACATCTCTTGCAACTGAACATTTACATAAAAGTTTAAGGATACCATTATATTAATATATTTTAGCGCTTTCCAATCATCGAACAACCTTCGTTGACCAAAATCTACAAAACCGATCAAGGAAGCTTATGTACGCTTCCACATTGCATACAGCGAAATGATGTCGAGGCTGAGAGAGGTGAAATACGTTCAGTAGTTATTTATCCACCAAATCCCATTATTCCCCTTTAATCCAATCGAATCCGTCGCCGTAGCGACTGCTGTGCAAACACGGTGACGTATAGTCAAGTTAACTTGCCGACCGAGACTTTTGTAACGTTTTATCGTTAGCAGAAAGGACAAATTGCATGGCAAATACACAACTTTTACGAATTTATGTGAACTCTGCAACTTTTCTGCAATTTTTACACAAAATAACAAATATTTAGTTGATTTGGTTTATTGTATAATATCACTGACTTCTGCTGAATAAAAATCAATAATGATATAACATCGTCCCATTTTTAACCGACGAAAAGAAACGGAGGAGGGTCTCAATACGACAAGTATTTTTTTTTTTTGATGTATGACCACGCATAACTTTTTATTAGAAAGGGCACACTTCCAAGGTAGTCCCATTGTCATCATTTTAGGATCTGATGACGATATCCTGGGAAAATTGCAGAGATTTCGGTTTTTGGGTAAGTATCGGTAGCATTTTGGCTACAAGTGCCGAATAATATACTGTGACAGTATAGTACGAGTACGTTACGTGGAGTAAATCACTAAAAAGTAAGAAATAAAAATTTTTAACAAAAAATAGAAACGACACAAAGCGCACTAAAAAGTAAAAAATAACTGTTATTTAATGGCTTTAATTTGCTAAGCATACTCTAGATATGAGTCGGTAAGCCAAAGACACAGTGTTTTTACTTTTAGGACGTGTTTAGAACCCCGAAACTATTTTCTCGTTAAAAAATGTTACTTGTTCTGTTCTTAGACATAACATTAGGTCTGACATAAATATTTTAGATTAAACTAAATGTATTATAGACATTCTCTCCATTATATCTTAAATGCAAAGTCGAATCCAAAATTTCTAATTCAGCTCTTATTTTACTGGACTATCTAAATGAGAGAGTTAAAACTACGCTGCTCTAATTCTGTTTAAAGATCACTATCAGACTTGACCGGGACTAGGGCTTAACATACTCTCATCACATTTTCAAAAGCGAGTAAATATTTATTGTGGATTTTTCAATATCTTTTGTCTAATCCTTAGGGATCAAATAGTTATTCTATCAGTAAGGTAAATCTCTGCGGCAGCTATCGATCTACGGCGCAACGACTTTAGAGATGTCACCCACTTGATCGACGTATCTCTTTCGAGTTTATTGGTGAAGCAAAGAATTCTAAAAGACTAACGTCGTTTCTTCTTTATATACTAAAACAATATTTTATATTTATTCTACCAACAGTTTGACATGATCGCACCTGATGCTAAATAAGGCCCCTACTCCACCAGCGTTTTGCTAGTGTCAGCGTTCCTCCTACGTCTGCGCAGCGTCGCCGACGTTGCATTTATTGACACCAAGCACAATCACATACATATTTTAGCAATCTGTATGACAAATTTAAATGTATTATTTTTCTTACCTCAAAGTTATAACGAGCCGCTCTTTCGTATGTAGTTTCTGACATTCGCAAATATTTATAAAATTCAGATTCGATAATTTTTAATACTATCAGAGTACAGTGCGAAATATTGTACGAAAGTGATGATGATAATTTCTTAATTTTTTGCGTTAATTTCGTCAGTCTATACGTTGGCGACGCTGCGCAAACGTTGGAGGAACGCTGACGCTCGCAAAACGCGGTCTTAAACCTCAACTTGGTGAAATTAAAGGTTCTCTTAATGCTTTTTATTTCTATGTTATACTTATATGTTCTTCGTTGTAGTGTACAAATACAGAGAAAATTAATAAGGCTGTTTCAATTTGGTTCCGCCTAGAAACGCTCTACCTATGCAGTAAACTATAAAGTAGTTTTGACTGATTTCGTAATTGAAAATTGCTTTCCTAAATTTGACTGCCTTAATCTTCTAATGGTCTTAGATCGTACTCGTAACACAACAAAGAAATAAATGCCTTTGTGACGCCATCAGCACACACAAAACATCATTTAAATAAATGTTTACGTAATTCAGTCGTCCACGTTAAAACTTTCCATATTTAGCATATTTATTACTATACCTACTACATAAAACAATACATATATGCGAAACAATGAACTCACTGCCTAAAATTACTGTGATGATAATTGGCTCAAATTATAACAAGGTCGAATGAAATCGTTTCATCAAAAGCCCGTTGTAAATAACGCACTATATTTCGTGAATCATTAAGGTGTTCATAGAGTTACAAAATTCGGCCTCCAAAATATTTAAAACCATCAGGAAAAGCGCTGATTACTTTAGCTTATAATAGTCATAATATGCTCTATAGTTTCACAGTCGTCATAATCGTTATACTCCAAACTGAGGCCTGGTGCAGTAAACGGGTTATTTGCTCGCAAATGAGGAAAAAAAACAATTTGGATAACTAGATCACGAGATTAACGAATTAAACAAATACTTATAAGTAATAGTGGCAATATTGATTAAAACAAATCAAATAGTAGAACATATTTTACTATTAACAAACTCCAGCTTTGTTGCCGAAAATGTTCTATTCAAGTTATCTTTTATAACTTTTTATCTCTATATACTTAATCCAAGTCTAAGTCTAAGCGTATAAAGTTATTTATAGTTAGTTATTTACTTTTTAATGCGTTTTGAGTCGGTTCTTTTTTTTCTTAAAAAATTTTATTTCTTACTTTTTAGTGTTCTTATACATAGCGTACTCGTACTATACTGTCATAGTAAAATTATATGGCACTTGTAGCCAAAAAGCTACCGATACTTACGCAAAAACCGAAATCGCTGCAAGTATACCTGTACAATTCGAAGAGTTCCTTCAATTTTCCCAGGATATCATCATCAGTTCCAAACATGATTACAATGGGACCACCTTGAAAGTGTGTTATTTGTTTAAGAAATTAAATTACTTTGTGGCTCCATCTAAATTTTATTTTGTACAACTAGGAAAGTCTACTATTGAATTACTAGGTACTTTTGTATTAATAAATCCTCTATTATATTGTTTTTAAAAGGCTTTTCAAATCTGTACCTACCTGTTTTTAATTTTGGTAAGTTATTTTTTAATGTCTGGTTTTAAAATGTAACACTGTAAAGCCATGGTACGAGCATCACTCAGGTGCGTGTATGAGTGCTTTGCCATTAATAAACCCTGTTAAAACTTACGCGTTGACCTTAATTATAAACTTTTAATAGAACATTAATTACATTCTATTTTTAGCGCGGCTACCGCTTTCACCCTGAGGGGACATGATACGTCCCATCGGTGAATTGTTGCCCCAGGAAATACGCGAGAAAATAATGCCAGTACCTACCTAATTTTATATCACTACATATGTATTACCTATATTTTATTTTTACTCTCATTGAAATAGTGACGGTGAAAATTATGACAATCTCATTCCTAATTTAATAACTTAAAATTTTCTTCCCTTCCAAAGATGGGAAAACTATTCAGAAGATCTGCTAATTGTACACAGCTTGTCACTCAAAGAGTACTAATTACAGTCGGTACTAATTACATCTTGATGCATTATTTTAATGTAATTGCAATGCCTACTAATTTTACATTTTTTCGCAAAATCCTCTATTAGCCGAGATTGAGAACGTCTCCCACAATATTCATTACTAAAGTGCAAATATTGTCGTAATTTTCACGTTTATATATTACAAATCAATGATTATTGACTGACTGCAATTGAATTAATGAATAATATTCGTTTTAAATAAAGTGCATTAAACACTACTTCAAAGTATTTAGTAGCATCGTTCTAGTTAATCAGTAGGCGGGGTAGAACAACAAAATTATCCAGCCACAATAAATTCTAATTCTCGGAAGTTTACCCCAACCGATCCGTGCGGCCGAGAAAGGGGGAGTTGAAAAGCCCACATTGAAGTTTTAGGCACGTAGTCTCGGGGAAATCGAGACACGATCGAGTTTTTTTTATTGCCTTTCAGAACGTTCTAGGCCTTCCGTCCTTGTAAAAGTTTTTCTGTGTTCAGTAAATAAATATTGGCGCTTCGTCGCTTCTGCTCTATTGTTTACCGTTGGTTTACAAGTTGGTACAAAACTCTTTGTAAGTAAACATGGCTAGCTAGCTAGAGCTATGTGTTTCCTGCTGAAACCAACAAAATCGAAGATGTCTGTATTCATTATTTTTGAACAGCTTTTATTTATAGGAAGATCTTTTTATAAAACTAATCATTCTCTTATTCAAGATGCGACTTTTTGTAATCAAATATTGAAATTGAAATAACTTTGAGTTAAGAAAGAATGCTGTGTTTTTCTAATATGCAAGTAATTTTTTACATTAGAATAATAAAGTTTTAATTAAGCCGTATAATCAACTTATTTTATTTCTTTTCATAGAATTGGTTTAAAGAAAACACATAACCTATAACTCTTGAGAAGAATATTATTAGGTTTTGATAAGGCTTAATCTATCTAAATCTGCATCAATATAATAACGATCTGCCGTGCACAAGAAGATTAGCGAAGGACTTCCAAATCCCTTTTCCCAAGAGTCTAGTTACAAGATAATTTTCTCGAGGGTATGCCTGAGATAGTTGTAATTTGTAGGAGCGATAAATCAATGGGTCCTGTCCTAATGCCGGTTAGTTGGGTTTAGACAGACTATTAAGCCATTACCGTAGCGGTTTCCTCGCAACGCGGTACACGATTCGCAGTCACGAATTCGATTCTTTCCCACTCCCTCATTTCCATGATTAAGACCGATACGTAAATGAAGTTCATTTAAATGATTGCATCGGAGAACCCTTTGTTCAACGGTGTTTCGATGTAGGATTTGCACCAAATGGCGACAGCCCGCCACCTTGTCTAATTTTTTTAAATTTATATTAATGTAATTTTTTACTAAAAACGCTTTACCTCAACTAGATTCAATTATGTATCATAAACGACAATGACTCACACAGCACCGAAACTGGACTGCATATCGAAATATAGGAGCTAAAAAGTCTTAAACAACAGTTTCTAGTTTCATGTGTCACATTGATAACGCGCATCATCTTCACATTATTTTAGTAAATCACTTTCATAATTTAAAATAGCCATTATAGCAAAGGATACTACAATCCTTGACATGAAGATTGATTCACAAGAATGAGACAAACAAGAGAAAGGTAGATAGATCAGAGATAATAAAAGAATATTAAGATGATGAAAATGCCAAGAAAGCTAAAGAAGAGAAGAATGAAAACACTTTACGGAGGGCTATGTTTCCAACTTTCAAAGACCACACTTAGTCACTTGTCCGGGAAATCCAATGCGTAGTTTAATATTAGCAATAAAGGTTATCAGCAATATAGCAAAGGTAAGAAATTATACAAAACCACCCCTGGGTGCGTCCAAACAATAACTTTATGTTGATAACCGAGCAGGGGCCCGTCACGCCACCGTAATTTATGTCATACAAAACGTGACATCGGAAAATGAAAATAAATGCCTGACAAGTATGCCGCGCTAATAACTTTCCTTTTATGATATTTCTACCAACTAAATAAGCTAACAAAGGATATTGAGCGCGACATAGAAAACTTCTAAGTTCGCTGGGTTTAAAATTTATTTAGATGTGTATCCGAGAACGCCGTAGTTTTTGAAATAAGTATTTATTTACATATATCTTAGTCGAACCTATGGGCAATAAAGACATCACAAATGAGAACGAGACGCTGCGTAGTAATGATCTCAGCAATCAGTAGACCATAGTAAGTTATAGTAACTATAGCAGCGTAACACTTGAAGCTAACTGAACAGGCAGTAGGCAGGAGGTATGTGTCACAAATTTCCACTTGCGCCCTTAAGGCTCAAACTTAAATAATATCCTACTACCTAAAAAGGAAAGTGGGAGAATACAGTATAAGGAAGGTAAATAATCAAATATAGTGGCGCGCACTCAGGTAGGCCTATGTCCAGAACAAGACTGATGAAGATAAGTTTGGGAGCTATTTCAGTTACAAACACACCGCGTTATTACTGCGTGTGCGTTTGTATTACATCAACGACCGCTTCACTAAAACGCCGCTAGTGTGTAGGCACCCTTTAAGGTGAAAGTAGTTCTCAGTTTTCAAACAGAACTATGATTTCGAGGACTATAAATAAACATAATTTATTCAAAGTTACTCACAAACCTGCTGCTTGACAAGTCGGTATACAATAACAGACCTGATTAAACACCGGGACCGTGCCGGGACGCTACAATTAAATTATTCAAGCTCATGTAAATAACAGTACACAAACCGGGAATTGTAAATAGTTATTTAAGTAGAACCCGAATAACGACACTAATTAAAGACTTCTCAGATCCTAAAGTTAGAGTTTACATAAATCTCCACATGTAGTTCGTGGATGTTTTCATGATTCTATGACATAAAAATCAAATACAACATTTTAGCTTACATGTAATATTTAGCTTATGT
Source organism: Mycalesis mineus (assembly GCA_034621355.1). Taxonomy (NCBI): domain Eukaryota; kingdom Metazoa; phylum Arthropoda; class Insecta; order Lepidoptera; family Nymphalidae; genus Mycalesis; species Mycalesis mineus. Next base: position 17,059,129 of record CM067881.1, read on the forward strand.
TGTACAAAAACCATAAACAATTTTTTTACAAGTATTTAATCTTGATATGTTTGTTAACTGCATAAAATTAAAACCATTATTTAATTGTCTTATCCAATGTTTTCTTCGTCATATGTACTTTGTGGTTATATGTAATCCAAGAGATTATTATTTTAAGCACTGTTTGTTAGAAATAAATTGGCCACCCACACAGTACAGTTACGATGTCTCATAAAATCTTCAAAATAATGTTTACTATGTGTTATACTCAAACCTAAGTTGTTTATACTTGCTGAGACTGATCTAAAATTTTATAATAATCCTGTTATGACCGAGCTACTTCCCTACATAAAATTGATAGATCGTAAACTATGACGCTATGAACTTCGGCGAGTCAGATGTATCCAACTGTACATGTATTTAAAGGACATCTTGTTTAATCTTTTATATTGTAAATATATAACTTTTTAAATTCTAATGCCTTATAGGCAGACATCCAAGTGAATGATACTCACGATGACCTCCGTGGCGCAATGGTATGCGCGGTGGATTTATAGACGGAGGTCCTGGGTTCGATTCCCGGTGGGGCACATTAAGATTTTTCTTGATTTCTTCTTGGTCTGGCTGGTGGCTAGTTACCAATCTACCGGCAAATACGTACCGCCAAGCGATTTAGCGTTTCGGTACGATGTCGTTTAGAAATCGAAAGGGGTGTGAATTTCATCCTACTCCTTACAAGTTAGCGCGCTTCCATCTTAGATTACAAAAAGGCATTTTTGAAAGATAATGTGGAGCATAGTGAAACTAATTTATAAAAGATTTTTTTTTCTAGTGTGTGGAACCTAGCGATGAGTCACCGCGGCCCCGCCGCTCCGATGCCGATGGAATATGACAGGGTATATTTGTGAGGGCGCGGACCGGCCCTAATGAAAGCCAAACACGCGAGCCTCCCGCCCTGAGGCATCGCCCGACGTTATTAATATCGATATTCCACTTTTTTTCATAGTATGGTATTATTTGTAAACATCCTCCGTGAATATAAATAAGGCAAGTTTATGTTATGGATTTAACAATAACAACTATTCAGACTGTTAACATTGCTTATTAAAATGAGTTAATAAAAATTATCAAAAAATCGGCTTTCATTGTTGTTTATAAATGATTTATATGGAACTGAACTGGCGGAGTAGGATAAAAACTCGCCATTTGATTTCATTGTTGTTTATAAATGGCTATGTTCTGTGTGACTAGTGTAAGATTTTACCGCGTCGATATCGAGAACGGTAAACGCAAATTTTATATGACACTGACACTCACCCATTTGAGTTTTCTCTCGATACTGCCAGGGGCGCTGCTTCATATGAAATTTGTCTTTACGCGAATGTGAAGTTTTCGATTTTTGGTGAAAGTCCACACTAGTCACTCTGAATCATCCAACGTATGTCAATAAAGAATTTTATTTGTTTACTTATTCAATTACTATTGAATAAATATACTTATTTATTTACCTAGTGATTATTATGCCTCCTTCGAAATGAAGTTTTGCAGTCAGGTGGAAAAAGCTCTTTCTGTCCTGTAAAACTTGATATAGCTTTAAATTAATATAATTTTTTTTCGATGTTCCTTCAAAGTCTGTTTCTATCATTAACATGATATGACCAAAATAAGCAGAAATTAACAGTAGTAATATTAAATCAAATAGGAGGTATAACCTGCTATTATTGTGTTCTGTGGTATATAATAACTTAGTTACGAGTAAGTTAGTCATTTTTTTCCATATTGCGAAACCGTGGACTCGTTGTGTGGGCTACCGTTAAATAAATAAGCAGCTCTCCGTAGCAACGACCTTCGCCATCTGTGTCCGCTCTAAAAATAAACCTCCATCTGCTTTCCACGCGCGCTTACACCCGTGCACGGTAAATAATAACATCCCTCGAATTACCCGGAATAATTAAGTAAACGTGTTCTTTATTTAAAATGAAAGAGTAAACAGGGCTTTGAATTTATGAACTGCGAACAACATGGCTGAGACTAGGTGCGAGCAGTGTTGAGGGAAACGCTTACGTACGTACCACTTACAGTGAAACCCTTATCCGAAATATTTATCCTTTAAGTTAAAAGTATAGGAACCCCCTCATAAAGTCACCGTAGCTAAAAATTAAAATTAAAAATAGTGCAAATCTCCATTGATCCAATGTATGTAAAATTTATGCGAAAATAATGTACATACTCGAATAAATTTAAATTATGTTCATTGCATTTAATAAATTAAAGTTAAAGCTGAAGAGGACATTTGTTTGATCGAAAGCGTTAATCTCTGGAACTCTTCAATCTAATCCATAAATTATTTCAGTATTGTATACTTGGATAGCCTATTCATTAAGGGAGGTAAAAACCTATCTAACATTAGGTAAATCCTTCGCAAAACTGCGGAGCACATTCAGTTTTACCTATAAATAACCATGCAGCTTTGGTAGACTGCTAAATAAATGAAAACTAAGCTCAATATTTAATGGAATACTTGCACCAAATTATGGTAATCGACTTAATAAACTCTCTTTCAAATGAAAGTAAAATGTCACTAAACGCGCAAATAAATATGAACCATTACGTGTAAAGCCATTATACCATACAAAAGCTGAATGCTTACGAGGGGGAATTTTCTACGTAATATCATTCAATAAGTACGAGACATTCTCGTTGGGTTTCAGCTGAAACACCATCTTTTATCGTCAAATGAATATGAAAATAATTTTATTGTATTCACTCGGTACGCTTTTAGCATAATCGTTCGAAAGCAATTACCTGAAATTGTACCTTGTGTGTCTTTTGAAAAATGTTGTATTTTTCCATCGCATTTCGTTTGCTTTGTTTCAAGTTTAACTTTAATGAGTGAGCGAAAGTATTTCATTCTCCACTATAGCGTAGCTTGCGGGTCTGTTTTGTTTGAATATATTTTACTTAATGAAACATTAAATAGGTTTTTCAATATTAAAGTCTACATACACTTAAAATTAGATAAAAAGTTATTCTATTTAATTTATCTAAATCATTTTCTTTACTTGTATGTTATTGGTCAAAAGTATAATCGTAACAAAATATAGGTTATATTTATCACAGTACAATTGAGACAAAACAATAACAACACTCAAATGCTGGTAAAAATATCCTTTACAAAGAATAACATCGTGTATGTTGTAATCCGCTTAAAGCACTAAGAAGGCTTATTTAATCAATAGAAAGGAGAAAGAACACCTAATGCAGGTGTGTAAGTACAAAGCAAATAGGTGAAGGTGAAACCATTCACAAACGTACAGGGAACGCGCACGAGGAACAAGATTGCCGAGTAAGTAACTGGCAAGAAATTTCATCTGGAAATGTTCACGTGCAAAAGTAGCGGGATTGGACCCTTTTTTGCCGAGACCTTGAATAAACTCCACAGAAAGAATTCCCCATACAAAAGGTGTTGCTCGTTCAAACCGAATTGAAATTAGGTCCATTTCTCCATTACGCTTCGTCGAAATAAATAGAGAGCAAAAAAGTAACAGAATACAATTCAATCACAACCGAGCCAATCTTCCATTCACGCGTTCGCTCTTTTATCGTTATTCGGAAATGAGATATCTCGCCGTTCGTATACAGACCTACTGACTGAGCTAGTTCCATACACGGGGTCTTGTTGTGCGTTGAACAAAAGATACAGTTGTAACTGACGGTACGAGCAGGTAATTCACATGCAGGGTTGAACGTAACTTGAAAGGGAAAATCTCACACGGCGCAGTCCATCTGTAGAACAATAACTTTATTGCTATTGTATCACAGTGCGCTCTCGCTACGAAAATTGCTGCCACGTACGTCACTATTGCGGTTTGAAATGTTTACAAACAACGAGGTCAACTGGAAAATTGCAGTTCGCAATGAGAGGGGCGCCGCATACAGTGATACTGCGAGTTAGTGAGGTGTGGAGTGCATAGCCGAGAGCGGGGTGTCAACGACATAATGATTCAGAGAAGGATCGTTGACTCAACGTTTGGCGTGTGGGCTGTTGTTCTAGTACGATATACTATTGTAGAAAAAGTTACAAAACGCTAACGTAGATCCTCGACCTAAGTTCTTCACATCAGAGTCTCTGTACGTCAATAATTTCCTATATATGTGCAACTCTTTTAATTATATCAAATAGTCATTTTATCAGTTACTTTATCATTATCACGGTTTTAATTAAACTTGAACTCGTAATTTTTAATCGGAAATTCTTGTTAATCTACGTTTATTGGTTAATTTGACGATCACAGCCAACTACGCGTGGCCTCTATTATATATATAAAGCCCGGGCTGGTACCTATTTTTGAAAGTTAAATGTTGTTAGACGTACGAGAGTTAAAAGAAAATAATTTTGCAATGTATTTTAAAGGTATAATATTTTCGATATCATAATCTACATTCTAAACCATCGATGCTAGCGGGGTAGACAATTTAAGTAGAGATCAATTTATTATAGAGTATAACAACTAAAATTCATAATGCATTGTCATCAAAGTTAGTGTATTCTATATGACTATCGAAACACAAGACATCAAAGAGTTATCCAAACTCGTACTGAAGTTAAATACTGAATTTGCAGAAGTTAAAACGCCGTAGTCACAGACGACGTACCTTTATGTTAATGAAACAGCTCCAGCGCTTATTGCACTATAATATACGAATGCAAATATAGTTCAATGCAGCGAAAACAATATGCGAACGATAGCATAAATAAACATAAACGCTACTGCATGTTAATATAAACTTTGCAGATAACAACAAAGTAAAAGAAATAATTTAAGTTATTAAACCAATAAAACAATAGTAGAAACTGCTAATGTTTATATAGTAATAAGTACTTTTAATTTACAAAAAAATAAGTACGTACAGATGATAGTTTAAAATAAAATAGTTCATATGGTTACCTTACCATTAGACTACCTGTCACATACTAGTCAGACATAAGATTTCCTATTTTAGAATTAGGACGTTCTAATGAATTTTCCAAGTATCGGACTTACCCTTTAACGTGACAAGTCATAAAACGCTACAATAAATTCTTGCACAAACATTGTCCTACAATCTAAACCTATCCTGAAACTACACTGGATGAACATAAACATGGACTGGAATGTAAATACTAAATCGAAAGCTAAGGAATATCCTTATAAATCGAAAATAAACTTTCGACACGATCCGCCTACCCTGAAATTCAATATCACATGGATACCAACTTCCATCGGACAGTGAGACAGTGCCCCGCTTATTGGATCCGATTGCGAGGCAATATTGACACATTCCGGAATTTCTTCAGCAGAGATAATATTTAATCTCGTACCCGTATCGACGTTTACGCATGGATAGTTTGTACTGGCAAAAGCTTTTTGATGACAGCAGATGACAGCTGCATACCAACCATCAACTATAATAGAGACTCAACTGTAGATCTAAACTGAATTGCAGTTTAGGTTGAAGTGAATTGAAGTGTCAGTGTCATATAAAATTTGCGTTGACCGTTCTCGATATCGACGCGGTAAAATCTTACACTAGCCAAATTGGTCGGTTTTGGTCTACAGTTGAGTCGCTATTATAGTTGATGGTAGGTATCCTGAGGCGGTGATTAGAGAGTTATAAGTTCACTGTCATCGTAATCTTCAAAATCTTTAAGTGTTACTTTGGAAATTAAACTATAACAAATATAAAAGAAAATACAGAAGTTAAATTACAACAATACAAGTTGGCATAAAGACCAATTAAGTCCTTATGTCATTTTTCATGCGCTTAATTGCTGCTGATTTACAGATCCCATACTTTAGAATTTAAAATCGGGCAGTGACCAAGTGAAGAACACAAAACGAAACGCCTTTATACAAGCAATTTGGAGCGGTTTCATAATTTTCCAAAAAAATAAAATTTAAATTCGTTTATTTCAAGTAAACTTAATTACTAAGTATCGTTAACGAATTCGTTATCATCGTTTATTCGAATACGTGTACATAAAGTGTCGATCTTGCATAGCTACATAAGATAGCTTTATGATATTGGTACTACATCGTCTCACATCGACCCTTGCATAATCACTTTCAGAACCCGTCCCACGTGGACTGGTGCAGATTTAGCAACAAATATTGTATCGGATGTTGCATAACATCGTGACTCAAGTTCGTTAACAAGCGAACCAGTAACGACGCTAAACTTACTAACTATGCAAGGTTGTGAAGAAAATAGTTTGATTTCTTTATAATAATACAAATTCTATGTCAGTGAATTACCTTTGGAACTTTGCTTCAATTTATGCAGTCTTAAATTCTGACTGTCACATATAGCCTTATCCGATTTTTAATGCCATATCCAGATTTTATAATTATTAGATTAGACAAAAACAATTAACTTCGGACAATATAGAAAACCCTACAGTTGAATTTGGTAATATTATTTATGAGGTAGGTTAATATATTCTTCAAAGCACATAAATCAAATGCGAATAGAATTGGTGTTCACTATTAATGTATTACCTTCACATCCAACAAACGCCAAGGTATACTTGAAAAAAGTTAATACTCTTAGTACATGTTTTCACATCGTCGACAACGATGATAGTGTTCGTCCACCTTATGAAGTTATCTTGGCATGGAATCGCTTCCGCCTTTGAGTAGTCTAGTCTAATATGCTTGCCTACCATTTCAATAGTACAGTAACTCTTTAAATGGTACAGTTTCATCTAAATCTATAGTAATACATAATACGATACCTACGCGGAAAATCATAACTTACACTATTGCAAATTGAGTAAACTCGTGCTAGCGATACCCATACTATGAGATTTGCACGCAATCATAGACTATAAATAATTCATTACTATAACGTTAGAGCAAAATGAACCTAATTGCAGTTGTTTAAAAGCTAAAATTACTCACACAATATAATACACACGAGACCATGACCTAAAAATTATAGAATAATTAAATTCATTTTACATTGTTTAATTTTGATACTCGTAACGATACTACGATATAGATCGAGCATTCGTACTACAGACATGAGTCCCTGAAGAGCCTCACCTACATGTCGAGATCGTAAAATATTATCTTTTTACTTGTTATAACGTAGAGAATATTTACAGCAAAGAATTTTACTAGAGATCAAAATATAATGCGGAGTTATACAAAAAACCTTATCATAAATACGCTATGTTACAAGAGAGTAATGGCCTATTTATACCACATGCCGCGTCTCCCTCGGTGTAGTTCGGTGTTAAAATTACTTTTACATTATTAGCGTAAGTAAAAGTTAAACTAGACAACTTAAGACTTAATGCCAGCGTGTTATGATATGATAGATTCATTATTCACGCTTTATAGTTGTAATTTAAACTGAAATAAAAATGTTCGTTTAATATAAATATTATACGATATTAAATATTAGGAGTTGATATTTTCTTTTTATTACAACAGTCGCGTGCTCACTTTGCAACTTGCGTAATAACATAGTGTGGAATAGAGTAGAATATTAAATAGGAAAATCACCGTGTGCAAATAATAATAGCTTTGTTATGCATATAAAAATAATATATAAGTTCCTTATTACTAAGTGTTGTAAATCTACTGTATTATGAGATACAGGAATTTGTTCAGTAGTTTAAATATTGCCAGGCCAAAAACGACTCAAGAAAAATATCCCTTACTGACCAGAGCTGTGATTCGAATGCAGGACCTCGCGTTTATATTATAAAGCAACACTGAACAAAGAAATGAGAATCACATCTTACAATCTATTAGAAAATTCCACGGGCAGGTTTTTACTATAATCGTATTTACCTGATCTATATAATACGGCAATTTGGTTGCACTTTTAAACGATCAACTAAATACTGTTCCAGTTTCGTCACAAATATTGGTAGGTTAAATTTCTAATACACAAAAATGAATTTATCTAAGGAAAAAATTCTAGTTTCCGATTAAAGTAACACGGCCTTGCTTTGAGCCTTGGGTGCGCGTGCGGAGACGCCGTGCGGGTTTAGCGTGGCTGGTAATGTGGATAACATTTTAATACTTTTGTAGATATAATAAGCAATTTAGTTATTTATAATTTTGTTGAGTATAATATTTTAGATGACAAGAACAAAAGTTCTAATCTAAATATATTCAAACGCGTGAAAACGAAACCGAAACATTCCATGAACCCACACTAGGCTGAAATACTTATATGTTTTTGAAAATATTTTTTTATATACACGTTCGCTGACAAATATATGTAATATATGACACACATGTGTAATATAAAACGAATTGTCATCGTCTAAAGCTATTGATTTCGAGTCTCATAAAATATTCATCAGACGTACATACGACATACTTTTCATAGTCGATGACCATACGGTCTTCAAAGCCTATTTAAACTAGCCCATTACATTTATGCAATATTTATGCGATACTCAAGATGCATTCGTCTCTGTGAACAGAATTTATTCAAGTGTCTTTTATTCAACTAGTTAGCGCTAGGCCTTGATCTCATCTGGTGTTAAGCAACGTTGCAATCAAAGATAGCGCGCTTGTTCAGTTATGCTACAATCATTCTTGATAAATAGTCATGATGAACTATGTATAAAATCTGCCTATGAATCATACTTTTACGTATGTCGCACTATTGCATCACCATTATCAGCCTATTAACGGCCTGCTACAGGGCCAAGCCTTCCTCCTTATAGTAGAGGGGATATGGAACATAGACCCACCATGCTGCTCCAATGCGGAATGGCGGGCTTAGGGTGATGTTTTATTCATTAACGATCACCATCAGATGTTGATGACAGTGACCGGGACCGACGGCTTAACGTGCTCTCCGAGGCACGGGGGGATTCGAACGCAGGACCCGGTGATCGAAGCCAGATAGGCTAACCACGAGGCCAACGAGGCAGTCACATAAAATATGTTTATTGTCTTTTGAAAGAATTTACAAGTTAAAAAATAGGTACAGATAGACAAAAAAATTTAGTTAAATCTGTGAACCCTTTGAAAAGCGATTTTGTAACAAACACATACCGATGTCATTGAGTCTGATGCATTTATCGATAAACTGCTTTCAAAAACGATAAAATTAATTCGCTTTACTATTTATTTTCAGTCATTTAGCATTTTAATAAATAAAAAACATTTTATTATTACTTTCAGCACTACAAGTACCTACTTCAAATAGAATTATTTATGAACTCATTCTATAAAATACCGAAAACAAACAAGAAGTGGCATTATATATGTGTCAAATATTGAAACCGTCAAACATTGACAAAGCCTTCTATTTTTAATATGGAAAAATTAATAAAAGTTATAAAAAATAAAATACACTTGCAAAGTTCAGCTGAACTCCGATATTTTAGAGAATAAAATAATTGGTGGAACGGGGGTTGACATGGGACTGTTTTGTGCTAAGAACGGCGTCTTCGTACAAGTTTAGCTACTATTTTACCTAATGACTAGTGATGGTACAGTCTAAAAGGTAATATGCTTTATTTAAAGAAATACTTTTTGTACCATAGACTGGTTTTTGTATACCGCAACGCTTAATGACCAGGTGCTAGGATTTATTTGGATCGGAGGAATAGTTCATAAAAGATAAACGAATAGTACAGTAACACTAGTACGCACAGTACAAGTAAACGTATATTATGTGGGTATATATAGCAGCAAATTCCAACTGCAGCATTCGGTAACAAACTGAATGAGACGTGGCTGGCTTTATTGGACGTGTCACTCCGAGAAGACTGACATACAACATGTACAAATGTGTTAATTCATTGTCGGCTGACATTTAACAGCTCTATTTAAACTTTATACCCGCCCGTATTTACTGACCAAACAGATTATTTGAAAGGTAACTTTTCACATAGGACGTACTATGTATTGTACGAGTATGTTCAGATATATTTTGATCAAGAAATTATATAGTCAATTGCGACACGCATTTTTAAGAGTTGAAATTACGTGAGCAAACAAACTGAAAAATTCTCTACTCATAATTATTTGATACGGTCCTCTTATGAAACACTTTATAAATTTAAAATGGGACTGCATCCAATTACTAGAAAAACGAACGCAGTTAAGTTCTGCCAGAGTTATACCAAGGACCTAAAAGAATATCAGAAAATCTCTCTTGGCCCGTATCAGAGCGCGGGCGTCAAGGAGTAAAGGCGCGGGCGCGTGTAGTTCAAACTTGAAATCTCTTCTATAAAACTCAGACTATGGCTAAAAGACGTTGGGAACGTTAGGGTTTGTATACTGTATTTAGTGGCTATATTATTGTACACCGGTTCTTGCCCCAATAGGACACAACTCTACAAAGTAGAAGTTCACTTAATAAATTGAACGTTACATCGATTCTCTGCCAAAATAACTAAGTAGTTCTAAAGTCTATTTGAAAATTTATCCTCGACTAGTGGAGTGGGTGTCGAAGTTGCTCGCGTTAATAGTATTGAACGCGAGAACTTGTTCCAGTTCCCTGTGTTGAAGTGGGTGGGATGAAAAAGTGGGTAATAGTTAAACTTTGTACTTTAGCACAGCATTTGCAATGCACGTTGAATGCATTTCTTTGCACAACACTAGGCTCTTAGGATTAGCTTTTGTTGTTCTCATACTGTAAATAACTTTAAAGGCTCCTCTTCATATTAGTGTTCTATCGGTAGTAAAATTTTTTGTGTTAGAAGTCGACTAAGGAAATACTGCCACCATACTTATTCCTGACGCCAAGAATAGTTTTTCTTATCGCCTACAAGTTGGCCCTTGACTGCTATCACACAAGATGTTAAGTGATGATGCAATCTAAGATGGAAGCGGCTAACTTGTTTAGGGGCAGGATGAAATCCACACCCCTTTAGGTTTCTACACGACATCGTATCCGCCGCCGGGAATCGAACCCAGGACCTCCGTATTATAAATCCACCGCGCATACCACTGGCCCACGGAGGTTGTCAAATGTTACTGTGTTTCGGTTATTGTTGAAAGCATAGGTACATGAAGCCAACGTGAGGTATTGTAGGACGTGCTGCTAGTGTTCTGATGAAACTGAGCAGAGCTGTAGAGAAACGACGTTGACAGTAAATAGTGATTTAAATAAGGGTAGGTATGATTTCGTAGCCGACTGTAGACAGCTGTCGAAGCCGACGAGACGCCGAGACATTATTGGTTTCTATATATTTCTATGAAATACATTCTGTGGCTGCCACGTGTATAGGAACACAAAGAAACGTGTAGTGTTGCAGCGACACCTAGTGTTCCTATCTGTAGTCGAGTTGTAAACAAATGCCAGCCCTGATGTTGAATTAGGTACGAGTAAATTCACCTACGTTTTTTCTCACAAACAAGAAAATAACTACGTAAAAGGCATACGTCTGAGAATACCTACAGCAATATATTCATCACATGGTTCATTGAACTAATTTATATTAGAGCTGCTCTGGCTAATTAATACGAGTTTACGAATTGAATTAAGTCCCTTCTTCAAGATAAAGCTGTCTAGAGCTATCTATATAAGGCATCTCTATTCAGAAAGCAGAAATGTAAATTTCAAAGCCAACCAAATACAGATCTGAAAATATAGATGAACGACCGAAAGGAGTGAATAATTTTAAGAGTAACCGTTGAACATTTTTTTCTGTTAAGTATCCTTATATGCTTAAATTCTTTTTAACGATCGTTTTTGTCTGATAAGTATTCAAACTCAAATTGCTGATGTTTCAAATATTTATAATTGTCTTTGTAAGTTCTATTTTTACCCGACTGCGTCAGAAGGAGGGTAATGTTTTTGGAGCGTATGTATGTACGTATGTATGTGTGCCCATTTCTTCGGCACGCGCTACAACCTAAACGGCTGAACGGATTTTGACATGTGAGGTGTCGTTGAATGGAAAAAAAGGAGGGACGTGTGATCAATATATCTATATAAAATTCTAAATACTTTATGGTGCTGCAGGCGAGGACAAAAGTAGTTTTGGTAGGTCTTTCTTTCCCATGTAGAAAAGTATTTTGTCCCCGCCTGCAGCACCATAAAGTACCTATTTAGAATTTTATATTGATATAGTGATCCTTGTTTTTCTCTTTTCAGTTTATATCTTCTAAGCAGTCGGGTTTTTTGTTTGTATAATAATAATTTTATTAAGAATTTTAGTGTTACCTACATTCGAATGTTACATTACAATGTTTACATAACTTCTATTTACGGATTTACCCGCAAAGCTGAATCAGTAAGAGGCTTCAGATATACTAATAGGGTTTTATCTGGTTATAACACGTTGTAGGACTGCTTCGCGGGTTTGTCAATGACACTGAAAACAATTTGTTTCAATACCAAATAAGACTATATAAATAACTCACACAATCAGACTTGTTTATAACTCTACGTTGGTAGCGAATATAAGTCTCGAAGGATATGTATTAGGTAATTTTTGGTTACATGCGCTCAAAGAGATATCTCATTTAAGGACGATATCATATCGTTGCCGAATAGAGGAGAAATCGAAACATAGCCTTCCATTTCTCCCTAACGCAATAAAATAGAGCGCGATATTTTCGATTGGGCAACAACATGTCTGTGTCATTTACTTTACACGAGACAAACTACAGATATTGACAGGTAAGAGATAATTTGGTAGAGTTGTCGCTCGTGTGTGGAGCGTTCAAACTCTAATAATTAGTTAATTTGCTCACTTGAAATATTTCTTTAAGCAGTTTTCCCGTTATAATTTTCTTCCTTCGCGTTAAACACAGTAAACAACATGTTTAGCGTATACTTTGTCGTAGGGATAATATACACAAGGAGTAAATTGCTTGCGACGCGCGGCACACTAATTAATCCCGATTCGTCCCCCCTGGGGGCGTGGGGTCCTAAGCGCTTGCGAAACGAAGTAATTTACGTAGCTAATTTGCTCCTAATATCAACAGCATATGTCAATTTTCCTGTTATAACTCCTTAAATAAGAAGTTACTTAGAGGGAAATAATGGTAAACATTAGCAATGTTCATTCAACACTTAACCCAAACTTAAAACAAAATATTTTGAATGGTGTAAATCATACTCGTATCACCAAGAGCTCACGTAACAAAGAGCGACAACAAGCAATCCGATCATTCGCAAAACGATCCCGATCTCTGTTCCTTTACTGTACTTACTTTGTTAAAATTTGTGATCTTTTAGCGTGTTTTTCTATTTAAGCAAATTTAAAAATTTTAACAACTCTTTTTTCTGTTAATAATATTTTGTAAATAACAAAACGTATAGTCAATTCAATCCGGGATGTTTGGATAGATACGAGCATCACCGTTGTATAATATAACGAACGTTCGTTAGATTATACAACGTTCGTTAGATAACAAATCTATTGTATGTGTTGAAGTCAACACAGCAAAAAAAGTACTGTTAAATCTTGATGATGCAGCGGCAAATAGCATTGCTAATATATACTCCTTCAATAACGCACCACTTGTCAAACGATTGTATGTACACCTCACAACAACAATACAATAGCGTTTAGCGACACATTGCGTAGTAACGAGAAAGAATATAGTAATTAGTGGGATACTGTGACGTAGCAGCGTGTGTAGACAGCGTGTCACCGGTCTCCGGTTCGAGCGACGCGTGTTTTGGCCTACATATGCAGTGGCTTGCTCTTCATACAAGAGAAATAACAGGGCGTATCTATACTAATATTATATAGAGGTCATGCTTGTAAGAGGTACCTCCATTTATCAGTCATGGTAGGTTCCTAACACCACGGTCTGGTACCACATACAGCGGCTTCGAATAATGTCGGCTGGATATCATCGGTTCTTGAGCTTTGAGGCGCGCAGCCGCCATTCTATCACGTTCAGACCCCAACAATGTAGACCTTACGCATTAGCAATATTTTGAGTTTAGTTACCGTCACAAGTATGCCATTACACTTCTTTTATTTTTGACAGCAATAAGCTAAAAGTTTTGAAACTTTACAAAGATCAACGTTGGCGGAGTATGTAACACAACATTTTTTTTTTTTCATTAAACCGATACGTGTGGGGTATTTATGGATAGGTCTTTAAAAATGATAATGAGGCTTCTTATATCATTTTTTTCTAAACTGAATAGTCTGCGTGAAATATACTTCCAACGTAGTAAAATGTGTCTCCCTGTAATTTCTAAAATAAGAGAATATTTTTTTAGACACGACTACTACTTGGTTTTAACAACTAAACTTTAGGGACATTTTTTTGTTAAAAACAAAATGAAATATAAATTAAAATAATATAAAGTTTATAACTTATATGCTATAAGTAAAGTCAAGAGCAAAAACTATACTACAGTACTATATAGAACTATTGGGATATAATTTGACAGCCCGGAAAATGTCCCAACAATTCTATAGAACTACGGTATGGGGTACTAATGGGATGCACCCTTGCATACTAAGGGTACGTGCTACGTAAGCAAGGAACACTAAATCTCATCCACACCTCAATTTAATAGCATCACGCTCTTCAAGACGGCATCTGTATATGAAAGCATCATCAGCTGCCAAACCTTGAATAATAATTTTCTGCGCGCGAATATACATGAATACATAATGTAAACATCGTTAGACGAAATTGTGATTGTTAGGTTAAGATAAGGATTTATATTTTTATTTTATACCAAGAAACACTTGACAGACAATAACACTGCTGTTAGACTATTGTTTTTGTTTATGTTAAACAGGAAACGGTTAAGTTAATGTAACCGCATTTCGAAATTTTTTGTCAACTTATAAATTAAGTAACTATGTCTTGTGAGAAGATCTTTTCACATCTTCTCGTATATTATATTTATTTATTTTTATTTGGGACAGCAAACATTTACATATTGGAATCTTACATCTAAGGTACATACACAAAGAGGGTTAAATATGTAAACAACAACACTATCCACGAATACACAGAAAAATTATGACGTAAAATAACATACAGACAAATCAACAATGAACAGTACAAATATGTACATAATAAACATAACAAAACATAAATGTAAACAAAAATTTGTAAAATAAGTAAAAGGAGTTAAATAAGTGAACTAGGAAAAAGCCTAATTAGTTGTAATAGACTACTAATTTTTTGTAATAGATTCGAAATAGTCTTTTATACTTGCAAGCTGACAAGGCAAATATATCAACCTCGTCAAAATGTTTATATTTTTGCAGAAGTTCACGGTGAATAGATTATCTGTCGACCTGTGTACTTCAGTACATTGAGTTAACTGACATATCAGCACTCAGTTAGAACAAGCAAGCAGTGAATAGTTTATTTTCCTATTTTCGTTTTAAATGGATCGGAGTATGACAGAAAGTGAATTCAATTATGTATGATTCTTTGTAGTAAGAGGTGTCAGGAATTTTACACACGGTCAAAGTAGCGGGAATCATCTAGAGTAGAATATTGTTTAAATATCGTTTCACTTCCAACGTAGAAGGTGGCAAATGTAATTTTACAAATGTCACGTAATTTAAACCAAATTATATCTGCGGCGAACACGGTATAATTTCGCACAAGCGAAGCGAGCGGTTTGAGCGAAGTTGTATTGCTTTCGACGCGATTATTGCGTTCGCGCGTTGACTGAATATCATATCAAGAGTCCACCGCGAAAGCAAATATTGGAAAAAAGTAAGTATGTACTTATTCACATATTATTGAATTAAGGTAAAAGATTGGAGACAAAATCAATGATTGTAAAATGTGTTGTATGTGTAAAATTATGATGATGTCCTCTTTGACGGGTCCGCCAACGGCGACTCTTTGGCTCTAATGTCTGGAGTGCGCCCGAATGTGACTGGCGATCCCAACTTAGTTTTGGAAATCCGGTTGCACGAGTCGTAGAACAGCTGGTCAGTAATGTTGCAAATGACAATGGTAAAAATATCTATTTATTTTGTATATTTGATAGCATGGTATTTTTAATTAAATCTGTATTGGTTTGTAGTTACACAAATGAATAAATTCAAATTGTATTATTTAATTAGTTCACTGAATGTAGCGCCATTATGTTTGGCCCGTTTATTCGTTTAACGGAATGCCCGTGAGATGGTATATAGACACTGCCGAAAACCTAGCAAACCAGGGACAATGTCATCGTAGGAAATATAAAATTCTATTAACCTTTAAGCACGGATCACGGAAAAGAATTGAATTCAGGGCCTCTTTATTATAAACTAATTAGCTACCAATTACAACAAAGAGGTGTCAAAAAACTGTTTATTAAAAATTCTCCCCTCCCTCTTCCACTGTTCCAATTCGCTTCCACATCATTGTTCTGCGACGGACAGACCAAACGTGTAACTGTCTCGCCTTGGTTAGCGAGAGCGGCGGCATATTAATTGGCCCGACAATGCACGCGCCCACCAGCCTACTACACAGCGAAAAGTCAACCTTGACATTATGACAGCGGTGTCATGAGTCTAGTGCATCAGTCGTATGACTCACGCCGCCATGGCTCTTTGTTTGAGCCCTTTCCATTGTGCACTTGGATTGCGGATATATGTTTGTGTTTTGATCTATACTAATAAAATTACGCAGACAAGGAACTTTTCAATAAAAATGAGACTATCTATGATAGTCTTAAATTTATCTAACGTTATTACACAAACAAAAGTCTACTTAATATACATACAATAGAACTTGATTTGCAAGGTCAAGGTCAAGATTTAAGAAAAATATGACGCAAAAGTACAAAAGTACCTACATGATCAGAAAAAAATACATATTGCAACATTTTTTTACCGCTGGGACTTTAAGCCCCGGTTTCCCGAAGTCATTTGAAGTAAAAACTTTGAAAAAAATAAAGAAGACATATTTTCGAAGTTATCAAACCAATAAAATCGATTTCAACGGGGAAAACACATAGTAAACATTTTTCCTTGAAACTACAGATGTTCTACGTCTATCCAAAACAGCCTTGAAATAAGGCAATGTATCGCACAGAAAAGATCGGAAAGCGATCGTCAATAAAACGTCTGGATTGAAATAGTGACGCACATGGCAACCATTTCCCACGGGACAAGTGAAACATCGAGCTTCCTAAAGCTCATTTCCAGCAACGCGCTGCAGTCGATCGTACGACCGGTGCTGAGAGCCGATAGACGTTTTGTATAGGTAACTCTGCTACAATACGCTAACACAGAACTGCAAACCTGGACCGGGTGAAGTAGGGTTAAAGAAACACCTAACAATTTTTAGAGTAAATATATTAGCGGCATGTTGAAATAACAGGATAATATTAAATTCATTAATTAAATAAAGAATATTCTGAAATAAGAAAATTAATTTCGGTGGTAAAACATACCTGGCAAGCGTATGTTTTGCATAAATAGTTTCTCAAGCATCCGGCAAAGACTTGATTAAATAATCTGTCTTATTTTATTTGTACTTTTCAAATATTCAATTTAAAGGCGCAAGAATCAGATTGCCGCGAGGATACTTGTGCAAAAAAATTCACACTTTATAATAATGTATAAATATTAATTTAGCCCCACTTCTTCCCGGCCAGGTATGCAGCTTTATATTAAGGTGCGAGTTCGCAGCCGACATCACACGGCAGCAGGCGATGTGCCACAGCGACACAACCTATTTATATGTATTTAAATATGGAAACTCCGAACAGTTCATAAATAATTAGATATGCATGAACCTACATACAAACCATTAGTGTCGCTGCAACACCTCGCCTGCAATTGTCGTCTGCTATCCGCTACGAATGTGCACCCTTTAGATTATTATCGCAGCGTTACAGGACTACTTTCCAGCTTTCCTCAAAACACTATTCAAAATTGTTTACCAGCTCTCCAACCGTACTATATATGCTAACAAGATGCATGCGACGAGCGTGCAGTGTGCACTGTGCCCGTAAACTATTTGTTTTATAGTCCTTATTGTGTTTTGAGATGAATGGAATTTGAAATAGGTTTCATTGCGTAAGAGTGGCTTCTGACAAATGTGTTACAATGGTCATAAAATATATGTTATTATCATTGTTTAAAATTTCGTTTTGTTACTCCCCTTCGCAGTGGCAATTTTTAAACATAGTATTCCGATATAAATAGATATTAAATCAAAGTTATTATGTAAGGTTTTTTGATGATAACCTTATTTGCAGTTTGTTACCTACTGAATGAATCATGTGAAAAAAAACTGAAATTTAACCTTAATTTAAAAAACCGTTAGGGCGTGATTGTTGCTTGTTGTCAATAAACGCAACGTTGACATCGCGTTAACGCAACATCGACGCTGCGCAGACGTTAAAGGAACGACGCTCAGAAAACGCTGGTGGAATAGGGACACACACACACACACAGGTTCACAATGCGAAAGTTTGTTTAAGATCGAATAGTACCCAGTGATTCTGGTTTTAAAAAAAATTGACACACATACAGATTGCTTCCTGGCAGTACAAAATGGATACTCTTCATCCGATAAATAGAGCACTCGCAAAATGTCAAAAATACGATAATATATAAAAAAATGTAAGCACTTATTATTTTTTTTTAATTCCAAATTCCAATCAAATATCATTGTGTAAACCCAATAAAGCGATAAACCTGTAGACACTTCCAAAGAAAGAAAAAAAGCGACACACAATATGAGTGGTAATTTACCAACAAATGCAATAGACAATCACGCCACTATTATGTGGATGTATGTCATGAATATATTATGTTGTATTAGCTATTAGCAGCGATGAATACTTGCACATAATAGTAGCTTACGTATAACCATACAAACATTTCAGTCAGAAAATGCTTGTAAAGTTTACCCTACTTGCAATAAAAAAATTTGATTATGAAATATATTTCAGATAAAAATATTTCTGTTCATTACGTTTTCACGCCTACAGCGTTAAACTGATTATGATGAATTTCAATACAGATATTTAACCTTGGCTTACTTTTGACGTTACCTTTTGTTGCAAAAATTAACTTTAGACGAAAGTGAATAAATAAGATGCAAGATACCATCATCAGCCTATTTATAAGATCGGAACACAACAATTCTGTTTGGTGGTAGAAATAAGCATCGAAGATTTTCCCAGACGAAGCTCTACTACTTCTATATGTAGGTATACTGTACTTACATTGTTATTCTTGAAAAAAAATATCACTATTGAAGCCGATGTAAACGGTTACAAAGCGGATGTAACAGTGAATTCTCCTATCACAGTGTCGTATTAGACTGAAAGTCGAACTTCAAGGTAGGATAATCGACGAGTTCGAACGATGTAATTTTTTCAAGAATTAACATACAGGTGTATATATACTATATAGGTATGTAGAAGACTAGACGCACTCTTGAAAAAAACATGTTTCAAGAAATTAATAACTAAAGAAATTTAAGAAATTATTAACTATGCCTGCAATGATTTCACTTAGTTGTAGTAGTTAATTTTGATTTTGAATGCACCATGCTGCATTATGTAATGTAGAGTCTATCACGAAAGCCGCATAACACCAATTAAATTCCCATTGCCAGCGTGTTTTGGTTAGACAATTGACCTACTGCGTCATTTGTAACATTTAGTAGGCTGTAATTTTCGCATGACGTTTATTGTTCCGTACAATTTTTTTCATACAGAGACAGCTTAGCCTTGACCTAGAGAGTTTGAAAAGGTATGTGGCGCTAGGCTTATGTTTTATCTGCCTGTGAAAACAGCAAGAAGTTTATTTATTACTTCTGAAAATTAGAGTAACCGGACAGACATATTGACAAAAATTTTAATAAATTGTTAAGTTCTGTTTCTTTCCACAACAACCCATTATTTTTTAAGTAATTCATATCAATATACACGGGATTATTCTTACATTCGATGTAAAAGAAGTAGGCAAAGAGGTAAAAAAGAGCAAGTTTTGTTATAATTATTAGATTTAATTTAAAAACCATTTTTTATAAGCATGCCCAATTTTGGGGGATTGTTTGATATGAAATAAAGAATTTTTATCCCGTCATTCCCAGGGGAAATATAATACTGTAAGTGAAATCGCGGAGCAAAGCTAGTTATTTATAATACCGAAAGTATCTATCTGTGCTCTTTACTTACGAGTATTAGAACTATAAACACAGCAATATGTGCTCATTCACCGAACGTACAAGTAATGGAAACCTGATAGGTGTAATGCGCTGTTCGTGCCTGCAGATCTTCTATTATCCATGCAGTTGGACCGACGCTGGCGCAGATCGCGACATTTCTATGGCTTGTGAGGCTGTGACACTGTGCTCGTAATACTCTAGCATGTACACGCCCTCACTATTACATAAGATTATACAAAATGAAGTGTTATTTACATTTGCATGTTTTTTAAAGTAATAACAATAATTATGAGGTTTCCGCCCCCAACACGGAACCCTTATAGTTTCGCCATGTCCGTCAGTCCGTCCGTCTGTTTGTCTGTCCGCGCTTTAGCTGGCGAACTATTAGTATCAGAAAGTTCTAATTTTAAACGTTTTTATGGTTTGTGAGGCTTTAAGATAATGAGGCTATACTCTTAACGCATAATGTATGTAATAAACACGCCTTCACTATTACTATAATACTTTATAAGCTAATTAAGCTAGCCGTAGTTTTTAAGGATACTCAGCGTGCCATATTTTGCGCTTTTTGTACAGTTTACGCTATTTCGGGTACGGAAATTGATTGTTAAGGCTTATTAAGCCTTAATAGTTGCACGTTTAGGAGTCGAACTATTGTCATGTGGTTTCAACTGATGGACTATTTGTCGATTTCACTCCTAATATCTTAGACAAACACATCGCTATAATGTTCAAATTCAAATTCAAATTCATTTATTTAGCATTCATGTCAAATTATTGTACTAACATGCTTTACATGACATGGACCCTGGCAGGGCGTTGCTAACATAGTATAAACTTACGTAATTAATATTAATTCTATAAATACTAAAATTACAAAAAAAATTAGAATTATAATTAAAAATAATGTCAAACTTTAAATAAATAATAATAATAATTTACAGTCTAGTCAATTCTTTTAAGTCAAATATTCTTTTACGTCATAACAACATTTTTCTAGAAGCCATTTGTTTATTTTTATTTTAAAGTTAAGTAAATCTAATCGTTCGATATCTTCTGGCAATTTATTATATAATTTTACAGCCATACAGTATGCGCTTTTCATGTAAGAACAAGAGCTAAGCTTTGCTACAACTAATCTGTTAGGATGTCTGACTTGCTTATTGGCATTTATTTCACATCTTCGCTGAAAATATTTTGAATTACGCTTAACGAAAATACATATGTCTCGTATGTACATACATGGCAATGGAAGAATGTGCAATTGTTTGAAGAATGGTTTACAACTGTCTAATGGCCCAATATTACAAATAGCTCTAATGCATTTCTTCTGTAGTCGGAACGCTCTTATGAATTCCACAGAGTTACCCCAAAGTATCAAACCATATGATAACACTGAAGACACATGACCGTGATAAGCGCTTAACGCTGCATTTATTGAGATTGTCTGTCTAAGTCGTCTTAATGCATAAACGAATTTGTCTAATTTTGTACAAACATAGTCAATGTGAAATCTCCAGTTACCTGTTTTGTCATAAATTAATCCTAAAAATTTTACTGTGTCACATTCTTCAATTTTAATATCATTATATTTAAGGCTAATTGGAACTGTTTTTGAATTATAGTAACTAAATTGCATCATTTTAGTTTTATTTACATTTACTCGTAAGTCATTTTCATTCAGCCAAATTATAATATTTTTTAAAGCTTCGTTTATTTCTTGTTCGTAGCTATTAATATTATTACCCCTAACTAGTACGGTCGTGTCATCTGCAAACAATACACATTGGTGCTTTGTTGCCGCGATGATGTCATTTATGTAGGTTAAGAAAAGGAATGGGCCTAGAATGCTGCCCTGCGGTACACCTTTGATATTTAATTTATAAGTGGATTTGTATGTAGTTTTAGTATTGTTTTTTAGTTTACTGATTTCTGTACATACTGTTCTACCGTTTAGATATGATTTTATCCAATCATGAGCACATCCCCTAATTCCATACCTTTCTAATTTGTCTAATAATATATTATGATTAACAAAGTCAAACGCCTTTGTCATATCCAAAAAAATAGCAGTAATAGGTACTTTGTCATTTAGGCTGTCATTAATTATCTTACTTAAATAGAAACAGGCCTCAGTAGTGGAACTATTGTTTCGGAAACCGAATTGCTCCTGAATTAATAATTTATTGGCTTCAAAGAAATTTTTCAGTCGCTTCAACATGGACTTTTCAAAAATTTTCGACAATATTGGCACCAATGTAATAGGCCTGTAATTATTTATATCACTAGGATCATTTCTTTTAAATAAAGGTTTGACAATAGACATTTTTAAATTATTTGGAAAAATTCCTTGCTCAAATGATTTGTTAATTAAAAATGCCAGTGGTTCACATAAACGATTTGCACACTGTTTAATAATATCAGTTCTTATCTCGTCATATCCTACGGCTTTAGTATTTTTGAGTGTTTTAATATTAGCTAAAACCTCATATGCATCTGTTGGGGTAATAAAGATTGATTGTCTGTTGGATGGGTAGCTATATGGTTTCCTACTATGATTGTTTAATTTGCTTGCGTTGTTAACGTTAATAAAATAATCATTGAATATTTCACATTGCTCATTAGGATCATTATATGTACCTGTATTCGTCTTTATTATAGAAATTTCATTAGGCGCTGTTATTTTTCCTAAATTGTCATTTATTAATTCCCAGCTAGCTTTACATTTGTTGTTGTGTTTGTCTATAAATTTTGCATTTTGCAGTTGTTTTGATCTATGAATACACTTTTTTAATATGTTATTGTAGTTCATATAATGTTTTTTATTTAAATTTTTATTTGATCTTGAAAATCTATATGTTAAATGTAATTTTCTTTTTCTTATACTAGACTTCTTGATACCTTTAGTTAGCCATAATGATTTAATATTTAAAGAATTACGAATTTTTATTTTCCTAAGGGGGAAACATAGCTCGTAAAATAATTTTATAGTTTCATGGAACGAATCAAATGCCTCGTTAACATTTTCAAAATCGCGAATGTCTGAAAAGGTGAGTGCAGCAATACATTCGTTGAATTTTTTTTTATTTTCTTTATTGTAATCCCTTCGATATTCAAACCAACTTGATATACGTTCCTTTTCCTTTACTTTAATCGTCAATGTTTGTGCGGTATCATGATCTGATAATGATAATTGGTGGATCCCTGCAATGGACTGTTTTATATTGCTTACCATCAAATCTATACATGATGATAGTCTTGTAGGTTGCTTAATGTGTAATATTAGGTTATAATTATTAATTAAGCTAATTAATTCCTGACTATGTTTATTATTTTTTAGTGTATCTAAATTCCAATCTCCACATAATATTATCTTTTTTTCTTTTTTTTTCCTACTTAGTATGTGTAAAAGAGAATCAAGTTTTTCAAGAAACAGGCTTGTATCACTTTTAGGTGTTCGATATAAGCAAACAACTATTAAGTTATAATCTTGAATTTCAATACTACAACATTCAAAAACATTAATTAGGCCCATATTACTTATCAATTTGAATTCTTTACAATTAATGTATTTTTTTGTCAGAATACAAGAACCACCACGACTAGTATTTCTACAGAAAGAGGCCGATAAAGTATAACCAGGAATTTTTAGTAAACTCTCACGATCTTTTTTAATAAAAGTTTCAGTGAGACATATGATATCTGTCTCATATGTGGTACGTTTACTTAAGTCAAGGAGAGATATGTATAATAAGTCAGATTTATTTATGGCACCAGCAATATTTAGGTGAAAAACTGTCAAATTATTAAAGAAAAAACTTTTGTTGGCCTAATTTGGTAGTAGTTAGTTTCTTATTTTGTACTTCATTATCCACTAGTTGTTTCTGAAAATAATAAGGTATAGTGCCTTTTTTATGCACTGTTTGTATTTTACAAGTCGGAACTTTATTCCTTACTTGTGGTGTTACATTGTCAATAGATTTTGTGGGTTTAAAGTAATAAGTTATTTTATTTTTCACTGACGTCATATGTTGTTGTTTGTTAGTACGTTCCTGGGTCCGTTTTTTAAATTGGTTTTCGATGTTATGTTTATTAAATGTCAAGTATGTGTCATGGTAGTCATCAAAGTCAATATTAAAATTAATTTTATATGTCATATCTTTTAAATAATTTTTAATGTCATAATGTTTTTTATCAGATTTTAAGAAACGACAATTTACATACAGTTTAATTAAGCACTCTATGTGACTATTAATTGTACGTGTTCTTAGATGATCATTAGTGTATACTTGAAGAACAAACACTTTGAAGTTTCGCAGTTTGTCAAGAGCTAAAGCTAGCTCGTTTAATAGACCACAGGGATTTTTATCATTTGCTCCTATAGCTAATACAACAATGTCTTTATCATTTAGTTCTTGCTTTAGGATTTCACATCTTTTCAGTGACTCACAAGATAATGCATTAGGCTTTACAAAAGAAGTAACATTGTAATTATTATTCCATTTATTGTTTCTACTCTCAATTAACGCAACTGATAAACCAATTACATGCTGTTCCCCTAAAATATGTATGGTATTTTTCTTTGAATTTGGTCTTGAATTGATTTTATTATTTTCCAATAATACCCTTTGTGGATTTACTTTCGCTTGGTCTTCTATATTATCTATTTTTATTGTTGTCTGCTTATCTTGTGTAAAGTATTTTCCTTTAAGTTCATCCTGTCGAAGTTCTTTATCTTTTATTTCGTCGCTTTTTTTAGGTGACTTCTCGTTTGGCAAGCTCACAAAGTTCATTTTATTACGTAGCATTGATTTACCACTGGTACTTCCCTTTATACTCGACATGGGGGTGTTAATTATTGAGTCTTTTAGCATAATTACTTGTTGATTTAACTTGTTAACTTCATTATGTAGCTGTCTATTTTCAGACATAACATTTTGCAATTCATTTCGAGTACTTTCCATAAGTGTTTTTATAGCAAATAATTCAATTTTCAATTCTTCTATCTCACGTTCACGTTGATCCGATGATGAGGGTATGTCCAGACTTCTTAAAGTACAATCCAGATCTGTCATTGTAGGCGAAACTGTTATATCCATTTCTTCGCAAGTATTAGATCTCAGAGGCCGTTTTCTCATTGTAATATTGTTACATGTGTCACTCATTTTTGTTTTCAATAAAAACAAAAACAATAAAAGAAAATAAAAATAATCATAAATTACTAATTAAATTAATAAATTACTAATTGTTCATAATATAAGGATAATTATAAAAAAAAAAAAAAAAGTAAAAGTCGATGTCAGGATTGAACTCAGGTTCCTTATACTACGTTATAGGTTCTTTCCATGATTGTCACCACTAGTCCAACTGAGTCTGTTAGATTTTAACGAAATTAATGAACGTAAGCGTATAATGTTTAATGACGTATTAATGAGACGAGTTGTTATTAGCTGTTTATTTGTTAAACAACCCGCACTTCACTAATTGTTCATCACTTTATGTACACTAAACATTTCGTTCTTTTTTAGTCTAAAATACACTTTTCTTATAATTATTTGATAGTTCACTGAGTTATTTCAAGTAAATATGCAATGTTCTTATGGCAATTTGTTTTGTTTACTAGTAATTTCTTTTGAGTTTAAAGTCACGAACCGATGACACTTTTGTTTTGATTTTCACGCGTTATTGAGTCTCTTGAGCGTTAATAACATTTGTACACGTAAACCACTATATTATTAGTGTTTCCGGAGTGAAATAGCCACTTATTTTCACTTATTACGTATTTTAGTAGAAATTATTACGCGGAGAAGTTAACTGCCACTCGACAGCAGCGCCATCTCTCTCTCATCTTTGTTTGCAACAATATTCGCGTAGTCGGGTTTGAAGTGCCTTTTTTTGCTCAAAGCGTGTGCGACACAGGATTTTCGCTTAGTTATAGCCGAAAAATAAATATTGGCTACATCCAAAACTTGTGGCCGATATTCTCTTTTTTTGTGAAAAGGAGTTTCGGAATCGAACATTCGTAGTCATTATTTTCGTGCATGGGTAGAACTATTGTGTTAATTTGTCTGTTTTCGTATTCGCGAATAACAGCAAAATAAGCAAATTAAATGGTTCAACACAGAGTTCAATCATTGAAAACGACCATTAATCACCATAGAGCACTCCAACCGTACAAACAACTCATTCACTAACGGATATGGCTCATGTAACTTGTCAAAGTGGCTTTACTGTTACCAATATTAATTATTATCATTCAGTTAGTCCGTGATGCAGCATATTGATGATCCCGAGCGAACGTTTGCGCGCTCTGTGAAGCTGTGATTGATGGGCGTGCTCCGTGCTCGTATGTCAAAGTCTGGCCAGATCGCTCACCGTGTTTACGTAGGCATGTGGTTTGAATACAAGTCAAACTACGATTATAAAACTATTTATGTAATAATAATAAGTAATTTGAATAGTGTCTTGTCAACATCGCCTTTTAATCCACAAACTTTTGCCTTAGAAGAATGTTCATCACAGATATCTTACCATATTTAGTTTTAGTACTAAATGATATGTTTTTTGTACTTACTTTTATACAGTTTTTTATAAAGTATTGAAATAAAATTATTAATTTATTTATTACCCACCTTGGTCTTGAATATGTATAAAATTGAAAGGCATTTAGGTAAATGTACAAATATTCAGGAATGACAAAACTTTGATTAAATTTTGATACTATACATTACGTCCATACAGAAATCGTCCTTTAAAATTTTATAGATAAAGAGAAGGATAAAATTTTCAACGAACAACTTTTGCATAGCGCGCAAAGGCTTCAAAACCACCGAGAGCTCATTATGAAAGCTTACCTCCCAAGCTCCCAACTAGCTTTTAATAACGAGAGTAGGATCCCGTGTACTATGGTAATCGGGGTACGTCAACATAAAACTGAGAACAAATATCTAACATCCAGCCGTGACCTAGATCGCAATCCAAGGAAACTAGTTACCCTTAGTCAAAGCGTATACAGACATGCCGACTTCCAACGCCAACTCAAACCAGCAAACGACATTTTGAATATTATTCATAATCAAGACCACAATTCCTAAAAAATATAAAGTTAACAACATGATTTAAAGCTTGGCTTCGCTTTAAATCATGTTGTTTCCTACATAATTATGCACATTTTATTTAAGACTTTATAACTTATAGGTTTGTAAGTTGTACACATTATTTGGTGGTTGAAAAATGGCTTAAAGATCTCTTAAGTAGTTACACAGTTGACAGTTTTGACCTGTATAATCCTTGATGCCTGGCCACAAAATTTAGTTACTATGTTGGTATAACGAAGTCAGCCCCTATTTCCCATGTTGGAGGCCAATTTTTGTCGACACGTCTATAGGTGACACAAAAATCCCCTTTTGTTCAAAGAGCTCACTAGAACGCTCTCTGAAGACCAGTAATGATACTCACAGCGCACGGAGGCTTGGTTTGGTCTAATGAGGTTTCACTGTATGACGTTATTATTGTGTCGGATTCACACTAAACTGACGTGTCGTATAGTGATGCACACGATACGATACGTCTGTCATATCTCGTATACAAGTATCAGATTGATGTGACACTGAATACCCACCATCTCAACATGGACGATTTGCACGAACTATTCAAAACGACCACACAAGTGCAAGACTACGATTGAATAGTCGCGTGACATTACAGTAGCGTGTATAGACTCAAATACTCGTAGCAACGAGTACACAACACAGCCATTTATACGTTCGGTATAGACGGTTTACGTGCAATTATCGACTATCTTATAATGTAAATAGTTGTATACTAGTGGCTTATATACATATACACATATATTGGCACTGGCACATATACTGGTACATTTTAGAGTGCGGTTTTGCCGTGGCACAAATTCATCTATCACACTGAGCTAATAACTCCAAGTAGACTGAGTCAATCTATACGAATACACTATGGTAAGATTGTACCTTAGTAACTGGATTAATCCAGAGAAAAAACAAAAAGAACTAAAGTTTCGATGTCACATTATATCAAGCACCTAATGAAATTATTTGAACACCAAAACGCATTAGAGCAGTGTAGAGTTCTAGAATTTATTCAATATAAATTCGCATTTTGCTATTAACCTGTGCTGTACAATGTCGGAATGCCGCTACCGTCGGAAACCAAATCTATTTATTTGCAAATAGAGAATGTTTTTGTAAAAAAATCGTCATGTTTATACATATAGAAAAGAAGCTACAAGTTCTGCCAAGATAAAATTTAAACACTGCGAATTATTTACAAAATTTTCTCACAGATTTTCTTATTAAGATTTTTTTCGACTATGCAAACACGATAAAAATGTTCGTTCAATCCGAAGCTTACTTTAAATACAGATTTAGCGATAAAGGAAGTAAATGTACCTTGTCTTATTAAAGAAAGTTATAAATATTTTATCAGAAAATCAATACGTAAGTCCTCAAGCTATAATAGTATTGGCTTGTACTATTAAGTATCCTGTGGAAGTGGTACTTAATTATTTTGTTACGATGTACAAAAAATACAAAAACGGCTACTATGTATTAAATCAACATAAGTCATAACATCAGTTACTTATGCAATACAATAGATTTTTTTAATTATTTACTAGACGTGTGTAAATCTTTATTTCAAGTTCTTTTAAGTCTTTGTTCTAACACAATTAGATAACTTAATTTTTTGCACAAAAAATAGAAAGATATTGGTGTTTAATATGCCTTTAGTTATACATTCAGCACAATTTTATAGAGACATAAGTTTTAAGTGTTTAATCAATTTACATTTAATACAAAATCAATTCGTATGAACTTTGTGGTGGGGTTTATTAATTAATCGTAATACTACCTATAGCTATTCAGGCTACTGGGTTAACACTCAAATATGTTTAATCAACACAATACAAATATCTACAGCGTTAAACTAGTAATATTGCAGAATTATCGCAACCGCAGGGAAACACAGCCGATATCAACAATTTCCATATACGATATGAATCATGCACCTATTGTTTTGTACAATTCTGCCTATACTGGTGAATAATGCTAATTATCAGATATAGAGCGCTAAGTGGTGTTAAAAACGTGTTACGTAGATAGTGTTTTTGTATATTATACACACACACACACACATGTTCAAGTTTATTTCCACCTTTACAAAAAGTTAAAGTTGAATAACTTAATGATTTTCTACAGGCGCTGAGCTTATTTTCGCCTTCCAGCAGATTTTGTGTATCAGTACCCTATTTATTTATTTATTAGGTTTAACAGGTCCATGGGTATTTACACCTCTACATCAGCTTGTCGGGCGTAGTAAACTAATATTCTTAAAGGTTCCGCGGTAGCTGAATCAGCAAACATGTACATTTATCTCTTTAGTGTAAAATTTTATAAGAAAAGTTCATGTCTGTAATACAAAGAAATAATATTTATTTCCTTTTTGTTTTCCTTTTTTTACCCGACTGCGCCAGAAGGAGGTGGCTGTAAATGGGGGAAAAAAGGGGGAATGTGTGTATTTCTTTCCTATTATCTTCGCAATATGGGTATCAAATGAAAGGTCGTAAAAAGACCATTTCAAAAATATAAATATCATATCATGTTTATATTGCCATTTTAACAAAAAATGGCATGGGTATTTACATTTCTAACATAAGCTAAAACAAAAAGTCGTAAGTAAAATTATTATTATAAAACAAAAAGGTCCGCGGTAGCTGAATCAGCAAACATGTACATTTACCTCTTTAGTGTAAAATTTTATAAGAAAAGTTCATGTCTGTAATACAAAGAAATAATATTTATTTCCTTTTTGTTTTCATTTTATTTTCCCATAACATTTAAGTAAACAAAAGATTAGATAGTTACATCACATGGCCTTGACTATAATATCTACTAATTAGCCCGAATTTGGTCTCGCTATAAATTTTAATTACTCTCTAAACATAAACAACGCATCCAAACAGAATTAATATTAAACGTGTACTCACGTCGTCGGAATATTAATTGTTATTAAAACATTCTGTATAGAATCTTATCTACATAATTTAGCATTCTGATTTCGGAAACTTTACTGTAATTAGGTAACCTTGATGTACCCGCGTAGACAAAACAAAGGCTTATATATTGTTAAGTTCGTTTATTAAAGAAAACTGGGTACCCTACAATGGGGCTGAGTTATTGAGTAGACAAGTAATTTGTTACTTTGTATTTAATATTTATTAAAACTTACTACTAATGTAATGAAGTCAACGCCCTAACCCACAACCGTGGTAAAGTAATTAATTAATGAAAATCAATAGTAGGCATCAAAAACACTGGTGATACAAAAAATTAATTGTGAATTATAGTTCAACAAAACAACAACAAAGGACCGATATGTGAAAGCGCGCAAGTATTATCTCTGTCCTTATCACTGGTACGGAAAAATTGTTTCAAATTCTCAAGTATAATTTATTTGTTTTCTGTCGTTTTGATGGCTCAACTATAGGTGGAACTCCACCACATTAATAATTGAGGGTTAAATCCCTTTTTCAGGTTTTGTTGAGTTTTGGGAGGATATGTATAAATTGATAGATTAATTAGGGTGCAAACAACAACAGTACTAGACAGTGTCGCGGCGACACTACTAGTATATCTTAACTATTATCATATACAAAGGAAACACACTGCTTGCACAAATCTCGTATAAGGATCATTCAGTTAAAATTATAGCTTGTATCACATATAAAGTGTTAATCGATAATATAATTAATAAAGGTATCGCCTTCACAATGAACGAACGCGTATGGTACGTGGGCTAGCGTGAATACACTATCGATTTTACTAACGTTAATTATAAAAATTAATGAACTGTGACATAGCGTCTAGACTAGATTCTACGACCAATGGGCAATAGAGACGTGGACAATAGAAAAAAGAAAATAAGCACAATAAACTAAAAAAAAATAACCAAGGTCTTTCCAGAACACAGGGTCAGTTTATAGCGGGTTAAGGTTAGACCCCGTCCTTAAACAAAGAAAATATTTTTGCATATATAATAATACTAGCAGTCGCCCGCGACTTCGTCAGCGTGAAAACCTCTTAGGTACCCTTTTAATTTTAAAGACAGACTTTTATATAAAGTGTGCTTTTTCCCCGCTGCCCCTCTCAATTTCATTTTTTTATAGTTTCCCGTCAACCAATATCCTCCGTCCCGTCCCGTGTACTAAAGATCTACATTTTTGTTAAACAGTACATTAACAATATACATAAATTTATAACAAATGCATTAATTTACACCAAATTTGATTACCAAATTCGATTTCCATATATGGTTCTAGTGAGTTAATCTTAAAAGATAGACATTTACTGTCGTGGACATTTTTTTAAATCATTTCAAGAGGAATAATTCTTTCATACATATATTTTTGGTATCTTGAACCGTTTTCGCAGCGCACGCAACGAAAGCCCTCAAGGATGAATAATTTTCCCCGTTTTTCTCACATTTTCCATTATTTCTTCACTCCTAATAGTTGCAGCGTGATGTTATATAGCCTAAAGCCTTCCTCGATAAATGGTCTAATAATGTATGTAACACAAAAAGAATTTTTAAATTTGAATCAGTCGTTCCTGAGATTAGCGCGTTCAAACAAACAAACAAACTCTTCAGCTTTATAATATTAGTATAGATTATCTTAAACATTATAACAAATATAGTTTATTTGAAACTAGCTGACGCCTGCGACTTCACTCACTTTTTAAATAGTGAATGCAACCTTCCAAAAACACTAAAAATTAAAAAAAATACACGTAATCCTTTTAAGAAAAATTGATATATCAAATTTTCCTCAAAAGATAGTGATTGTGGACTTTTTTGTAGTGCTAATGAAGAATCCTATCAATTCTTCCATACATTATTTCCCCGGCGGCTTAAATTACTCCGACTGTGACGAAATTACATAAAACCTTGATAATTTACACACTAAAACCTTCCTCATAAACCACTCTATCTGTTGGTGAAAACCACATGATAGCCCGATAGTAGTCTTTGAGTTAACCGCGAACAGACAAGCAGCCGCGGCATGGAAATTTGTTTTACAGCATGAAAGGATTGTTTAATAAAAATATCGATAAATCATAAAAATTGTTGTTTTATGTAATTTGCTACGTTTAATCAATATCTAAAAAGAAAGTTAATTAACTAACAAAAGTCAAATACGATATTAATAAAATATAAAGAACAATAACCAACATTGAACTAAGATTGAACACTTTTAATTAGTGTGTAGATGGAGACCTTCGTTGTAATAAAAAAACCGCATCTTTAGGAAAGGTGTAACGACACTTTTCAATCTACCAAATATCTGTCATAAAAACGGGATTTTCGCATCGGACATAAAAGGAACGGTCGCGTCAAACAACCTGGCGATATTGAGCCGGGGCTGAGCCTGCCACTCCGCCTGATGAGCATCTAGGGTTGGCCCATAACCATAAGGCTTTCCGAACAAATCTATCTTTTATAGGTAACATAAAAGGAACGCAGATGTGAAGTCTATCAACATTTATGAACATACCTAGATTGTAGACAATATCTTAACCTATATAAATTTAATAACCCAGTTAAATGGTAAATCTTTGTAATTACAAACATACTATAATATATACTTAGCAAAATGTATAAAATAATAACGTTCAGGTGTGTACGGGTGTAATGTATTAATGTAGGATATTGTAGTAAGTTTAGTAAGACCGTTAAATAAACGATTTAGATACAGTTTTTAAAACTATGTATGTACATCTAAATAAATGTATTAAATTAAGGCAGCAAAACTAGAGCAGGTAGAGCAGGCAAGTCGTAATTCTCTTTTACTTTTTTAAAAATTTTAAAAATATTTATAATCTATTTCTACTATTTTTGCCCGTAACTGTTAACTCTACGTCCGCTCCATCCATACATCCATCCGCAAAAATGGCGCTCAGCCAATAAACTGATCTAGAATTAAGATTAATTAGAAAAATATTATCAACAATTAACAATTGTATAGTCGTTTTAATTACAATTATAATTTTTTAATATTAAATTGAAATAGTTTGATATACTTAATTATTGATAAGCCACGGCAAAGCTTATCATAATTAGTATCCAATCATGCAGAAAATTTATGTAGAAAAGAATATCTGTTGACCTTTAGTGTTAAAGGTTAGGCGATAAAGTTACAATTAGCTAATTTAAATATATATTTTGTTTGTATACATATGAGCTTAAAATAACAAATTAATTCGCAATAAACCGCTTGATAACGTTGTTGAGTATTTTCAGTAACTTAACTTTATGGCATAGAAAATAAACTACATAGAACAGATACTCGTGTAAAAAATCATATCCAGTTTTCCTCCCCTTGAAGTTTAACTTCAAGAAACAATCCTGTCATAGCCTATGTAACAAAAAGGAAAATGCTGTAGAATTGTAGATTGTCACAGGAACTTTTTGAGGGTCTAATAAATCGTTGCGATTTAATAATAATTTTACTAACATTAACAAAGGAAACCATCACCAACATCACGATTTTGTGTTAATACCTACGACACATATAGTGTCATACCTACCGCCTCCATAAATGATATCATCCAAATTTATTGCGCCCTAATGGATATTAGAGGTCGAAACAGTAGACTACAGTCGAAAGCCAATTACCATAAACGCGTTCATTGCGCGTTGATACCAATTATCCTCCTACCCTGCTCGTACGTACCTATAACCTTAATGATTCACATTTTGATATCAGCACATACACTCACAAACAATAATATACACTTAGAATAGGAGAAAAGTTATGCTTAAATAGAATAATTATTTAAGTGCTAATAATATCTAATTTTATTAATTTATTGAAATGAATTATTTAATTCCTAAACTAGGCCAATCCCACTAACCGAGAATATATAATGCTCAACAATTTTTTTGTCATAAAAGGTAAGATTTCCTCATCGTCGGAAATGTTGGAACGAATCACCATAAAAATATGAAACGTTTATTAAGGTATTATCACGGTAGCAAAAATGCAATAGATCAGATTAATCATAATTTTCAGGGTTTTATAAAGAAAACAAAATATAGAGTACATACCTATCAAGTTATAAATTTTCGTTTCGTCTATTCATAAATTTCGGTCGTTTTCCTTATTTTAAATATAATTTTTTATTTTCCTTAACATAATACAGGCAACATTTATGTACGTTATACACCTTACTATATCTCTGTACAATATTATTATATTTCCCCTTATCACCATTACGTCATCCTTATTACCCCATCGATCAAATTTGACCCTGTTTTATCTGTTTATTTTAAGTGTGTAGGTCTGATAAAGTAAATACTTACACCTAGATAGTTTATATAGATTATCGTAATCTTTCCTTTAAACATGAACAACGTACAAGGACTACAAATTATACTTTTATGATCAACTTCTAGAATTAAGTTTTTATGTTATAAGAAAATTTCGCAATGAGATATTTTAACGCTATAGCGCTAATAATAACTTTCCATAACAATTTTTTTTTACTTAATATAAACAAAAATAAGATTCTTTATTTTTACAGTTAAAATAACTATTGCGGCTAATCTAGCAATCTTTGCGAACTTAGTTCCGCTACGCTATTTCGAGAAGCTTAGTGCAATTTAGCAATGCGGGTGAAATCAGTGTCATTGGGTGACGACCCGTGCCGCCAAATACAAGGTACCTACTTGTAGATAGGTCATGCCAATCTTCAAGTCCGCTATTAACAAAAGACGTACTTGAATATGCCTGCGCGCTATAGAAAATTGTTACCAGCGACTCTATGATCGCGCAGTTCGACATATTGCAAGTTCCGAAGGGTATCAAAGATTAGTACGAACTATAACTATCTATCTACCTATAAAAAGTAGCTTTGATTTTGATGAATTTTCTGGTGCATAATATTCATTCAGAACTCGTAGACTTATGTCATGGCTAGTTAAAGGACAATATCTTTTTAAAGTTGAATTTAAAAAGATATTGAAGTTGTTAAATTAAAAACCATTGCTTTTTATTAGCATGTTTGGAAGGTATAGTTGATCAACCGCCCGTCAATCCAAGCCTTAGCCTCATATACCTATACCCTCAGTATGAAACACAGCAAACCTGTGATGCAAAAATAAACCATGATTACTATGAAGTCCCTAGTGACAAATTTTTAATTTGTCACTAGGGACTAGTCATTACTAAACTAATTCCCGATACCCAATTCCAGGCTGAGAATATTGAAATTTTTTGGAAGAAAGAAAAGCTCAATATTTCAAAGCCCTGCTCAAAATTCGAACCTGTACGTGATTTGAACTGAAGCCGCATAGGTAACCAATGGACCGAGGATGTTCAGAGAATTGCAATATTGTAAAACTATTTTCTATGTGAAGTGTTGATTAAGGTCCCACGCAAAGACTGCACCGTTAGGCGGCGCTCGTTTGTGTGCAGTCTACAGTGCACCGGACGCCCACGCTTTGAGCAAAGGTCAGCCTAAGACAAAAGAAAGCACTTACACACAAGGTGAGGTTCGTAAGACGTTGGCAGCTTCCATAATCGTTAGTAAGAGATATATAAAATATGCTTTTGTATACTATGTTACTAAGGCTTTATTTAAAACTATATGGCAGAGGCGTTTAAACATAACGTCTTAAGAATTTCTAGAATCAACATTCTATATATGTGGTAATTTATAGCTGAATTAAGATTAAAATAAAATACATATATTATGTATTATATTTTTATATAAAATAAAAATTAGAGACAGTAGAAATTTTATGACTGGAAACTAGTCGATTAATTTTACCATGCGACATTGTATGCCACTCTGAAATAGAAATTTTTGGAAACTATATTGTTAACTAGAAAGACCAATACTTTAATTGAATAACACTTACACGTTCTTATTAGAGCTTGACAGTACTTAATTGTTTCACAATGCAGTGAGATAATACTAGCTAATGCTTATCAACAAATCGATGCTGATAAAGAATAAAATCAATGCATCATTGCAAATGTCCGCTTACTTCAGTGTCACCGCAACAAATCGATAAACTAAATTTATTACCTAAACATTTAAGAAAATCCAATAAAAGTGCATAAATAAAATCAATATATCAAAATCTGGTTAGTTACAACAATTATAACTCGAGAACGTGGTCCGATTTTGATAATCTTTGATTTCTTAATGTTTTTCTATCCCAAATATCAGAATAAATATTAAGTTATTGAAACAATCAACGAAAATATATGAAAATAAATCATTTCTTTATGCAACAGCTTCATTGTCGACATCTCGACACGTTTATTATTCAATGACAGCTCAACAGCCTATTCTGTAACTTAGTCAAGTCATTTAAGCTTAAATTAGGTAAGAGTCTCGGAATTAACCCAGCTGTAAATCTGTAAATACTTGTATATTGACACCCTAAAAGTTGTCTCAAAACCTACATATGGTACGTTGTGTACGTAACTATTAAATTTCAACGTCAAAGGTCACAAAAATCTGTTTTTTGCGCTTTTATTAACTATGCTTTTATTAGTTGACATGTAACTATCGAATTCATCTCTCTGTCTATACATATACGCGATCTTATTTATAAAGAGAGATATGTTACAATTATCTCTCTTTATCTACAGTATCGCGTTAGACGGAGAAAGATAGGGGCACGGCTATAACACAAATAATTTTTCATACCTACACGAATTCAAAAGTTAGAGGAAATTTAATGAAACGCGTAACGCACAATAGCCGCAATAAATTTTACCTAAGCTCACAATTAAGTATTAACATAAAATTATGATATTTTAAGCTTTGTATTACGTTTTACATTTAAAAACGTAATTGGAATCTCTCAAGGAATTAGCAGACTTATACCGACATTAGAACACAGAGTTTGTTAGTTTTAATAGACTTCTCAGTAGAAACTCAACTTCCAAACCGGTAGTAGAGTTACAAACTACTCAGTCAAACTTATAAGTTTCATAGTGCTTGTAAGCAAAGTATTGAAATGATCAAATTTGAATTTGAAAATTTAGCTGAGGATAAAGTAAATGTCTGATTATTATTATTATCAATTAACATGCTGTTTATCTTATTGGCTTATTGATCAGATAAAATAAACTAATACGAAGGGAAACACCCTCTGCAGCTGCCTGAGAAATGTGACTTTCCCTATAGTGTTATAATCTATATTTTTCCATTAACAGGTTTACAATCGGCTTGGTTAGACAACTAATAGTATAAAGGAAAAATACATAAAGTCGAATCGATAACAGTACTGGGTCAGCGACGACTTATCTAGAGCCTCGAGTCAGTACTAACTAAACGGAACATCAGATCCAATGCTAAGCCGGCCTAAAAGCTTAAAGCGGTACACAAACATGAAACTCAGTAGGGCGGCAGTCGGTAGGGTACATTCAGTATTCTATACACTTTATAAAGCTTCCGCTGCGCCACAAGGGATGGTAACAAAAGCCCAGAGCCGACAAAGACGCTACCTAAATCCAGGCCATGCATCTCGACCCACTTCAACTCTACCTATATGGAAACGTATGCAAACAAATTCTAAACGTAACACTGCTACTAGGCATATTTTTGTAAAAGACAAACTTTTAACAATATAAGAAATCCTTGTGGAGGAAAATTTAGAAGATTCAGAACTTCTTGAACTTATTACTTGTGTAGATTTTAAAATGTTTTATAGGAATAGGAGATGAGACATGATAGATCATCTGTCGTTAAGTGGAAACAACCATTGCCTATAACAGACTTTTCATCAGGACATGAAAGCACGACTTACGATGCTCCACCGTGTACGTTTCCACCTGAGGTATAGGTATTCAGCGCCATCTGCATTTAATTTTATAGACAACTTTATTGTTAAAATCAGGAAGCACCGAACTGCTATATTAAACTAGTCGCATTAAATATCTATTTACCTAATTATAAAAGTGCACTGAAATAAGATAAAAATATATTCGACATTATAACAAGAAAATTTTTTAACAAAAAATAGAACCGACTCAAAACGCACTAAAAAGTAAAAAATAACTGTGTCATTTAGTTGCTTTAATTTACTAAAGCATATCTATGAAGTCGGTGCCAGCCAAGTTTAAGGAACATTTATTTTACGTAGTAAAGCAGTTTGTGGGTTCTAGGTAACATCCTTGAAAGTAGAAACCTTAGCTGGCACCGACTCCTAGATACTAGTAGCCAAAAAGCTACCGATACCGAGTCAAAAACCGAAATCGCTGTAAGCGTGCCTCCAAAATTTGAAGAGTTCCTACAATTTCCCCAGGATATCATCATCGGATCCTAACATGAGGATAATGGGACCACCTTGGATGTACGCCCTTTCTAATAAAAAAAGAATTATCAAAATCGGACAACACTGTAAAAAGTTATGCGTGGTCATACATAAAAAAAAGACAAAAAAAAAAATATACGTGTCGAAAATATAAGAAAGAGGCTGAGAATTTACATAACAATACAATAAATCGTGTTATACATCTTGTTACAAGCACCAAGCAAGTTACACTGTTCGATCATACACGACACGACAATAGAGCACGAGTAGGCAACTCAACAGACATATGTGCAAACAGAGAACATACAACAGATCGGTGATATAACTGCGTCTGACAACACAATATCTGTTAAATCGCCATTTGAGTCAAGGCCATCATATCAATAAAGGTCACAATTTTGACTTTTGAATTGTCGAATGTATGCATAACTAATTTTATTTCGAGAATTGTTAGGTGAAATAACACAATATAATCAGCCAAATAAAAATGCCGACGAATTATAAACCTCTTCCTTTTTGTTGTTGATTAAAAGTACAATACGTTTATATACCGACATGAAAGAACGGTTTAATATCCCATATCTTACATGAGTCACACCGAAACGTATAAATAACAAATTTTCATGGTAAAAGCACATTTACTTATTAGTAGAATAAGTTGGTGAGATCGCAATTATACCTTTTTACTCTCCAACAGAGAAAATTTATCTTAGCAGTGAGTATTCTTATAATACGAAAACTTGCTTCGATAGAATGTAGCAAAGCCTCTCTACAACTGTTGCTGCAAAACACATATAAACTTACAATTCTTTAAAATAATTTTGACGACCTCCGTGGCGCAGTGGTATGGGCAGGCTTTCGCCGTGGCTAGTTACCACCCTACCGACAAACACATACCGCCAAGCGAAGTGTAGAAACTGAAGGGGTGTGGATTTCATCCTATTCCTAACAAGTTAGCCCGCTTCCATCTCATACTGCATCATCACTTAACATCAGGTGTGATAGCAGTCAAGGGTCAACTTGTAGTCGATAAAAAAAAATTAGTAATATTTTCAAATATATCGATAAAATTATTTTCATATGATTTATTCAAGTGCTTTATACACTTAAACACACACTTACAAACTATACAAACTCTATGAACCGAAAAAGTTCATATAACATCAGAGAAGTGTCCGATTGAATTCAAAACTGTGGTTTCAGTTCATTGTTTACATGTATTAGATAACAAAAAATAAATCAAAAAAATGAGGCCATTAGCTTCATGCTATTTCTACTACTATTCATGACAGGATCTAAA
Source organism: Mycalesis mineus (assembly GCA_034621355.1). Lineage (NCBI taxonomy): Eukaryota > Metazoa > Arthropoda > Insecta > Lepidoptera > Nymphalidae > Mycalesis > Mycalesis mineus. The sequence continues at coordinate 17,098,861 of CM067881.1, forward strand.
AATAGAAATTCCATTACATCATACTCGTATCACATAAAATCAGTCACTACTTAACTACTATCATAGCATAATAATAAAACATTTATACAGTCAACAAGATACAATGTCTTCAATAAAAGATCGATACGAATAAAAAGACTATTTACGACCTTAACCACTCTAACATTTGGGTCAATCAATAAGACCGAAGACAATGCGTCACATACAATTGTAATTGCCTTTATGAAATTCCCATTGTGAACTCTTACTGTAAAGTTTTTATTTTCAATTCTAAAGAGGCATCGATACCGTTTGTCTACCAAAGTCAAAGGGTAACTGAAGATGTTTGATTCAAGTCAAAGAGTCGAGAAGTATAATGGCGTCTTTTACGACAGACATTGTGCTTATTTTATATTTACGGTTAAAAGTGGAGTTGAGATAATTAGGAAATTTAAGATAGAATTCTTATATTGACAGAACCAAATAAAAAATACCAATTGGTTTATTCTAGTCTGCCATTTGTACGGGAATTAAAGTATGAACATTAATAGAAAACAAAAATGACAATTTATCATTATAAGCCCATTTATCATCAGGAAACTCAACAATGAAACACGTCACACTAAATTAAAAGAAATAGAATGAATCAAATCACTAATGATTTGTACACTAAATTTATCACTAATTACATCAATTCCAGTAAGAAATCGAAGAGCAAATCCGCTACAACTCAATAAACATCGTAAGTCGGAACTACGGAGCAAATAAGGCAGAAAAAAACCAGGTTAATCCTATTGCCCTTTCGCTTCGTTTAATCTCAAACTTCCCTTATTGCAATGCGATGGTGTTTTACAAAGTTAGTAAAGCGAATAGCTTTTGTTTTATTTCAGACACTTTTAAATATTACAGATAGCTTTGCATAATTACAAAAGCGAACACTCGGTTTTTATTTTTTAAGAGCTCTTTTAAATAGAGAGTTATCCGGAAGTAGAGAGATGGGGAAAACTGCAAAAACAAATTCTTTTATATTCAGAATAAATATGCTAGTGACAGCATTTCCGATAGAAAGCGAATATTATGAAATTTCATAACCAATGTTTATTAAAAAATACTTTTTCGCATTTCAACATACTATTTAACCTACAGAAATTGTTCCATGTAAAAGGAGTATCATTTAAAATGATACTAATGCTACAAAGATCTCAATATACTGTGAAGCGGGTAGAAAGCGAAGCACACAGTTAACGAACTCAAAAGACCTTCACAGTAAGCCGCAGGAAATTCTACATTCGCAGAAAAGTTTGTAAAATAATGTTTTCAAATAAGACAAAGTTCTGAAGTGTGTACGGAGAAAATATTTGTGGCCCCGCGCTACCTACTCGAAAGAAAGTTATTTATAAGGTACGACAACGTTGAACGGAATATTCAGTGAACCATCTCACGCCGCCCCGGAAACTTCCACCGCTCGACCTGTCTGTTAATTCTGCATTTAAATCACAAATCATAAAACATTAAAACAAGAGCAGCGTCACGGCATGTTGTTTATTGTAGATTGATTTGTAGTTATGGCTACAATAGAAATACATAAGATATCCTCGGTCCTCCGTCCGTGAATGTGATCACGTATAGTTGTGATTTTGAACCTACTAAGTATAGTGAAGTAGATATGCTCTGTATTTTAAGCTAAATATCCATTACCTGAAAAAATGGCATAGCTTTCTTTTTAGAGCGGTGATTTCAAGACGTTTTTTTTTTCAGTTTAATTTGAAATGATGTCCAACGGCATTAACATCTGATTCTGATCAAATTGTAGCCAGAATAATCTAATTGCATTTAAAGTAACTACAGCAAATACCGAATTCCATTTAAACTTAATGAATTTTTTTCCCGAGCCCACTGCAGCTAACACAAAACCGCAAACCGCAGTAGAATTTATAATAAAAACAAAAATATAAAATCCGAACAAGAATTTGTGAGTAAATTTCGCAAAGAAAATGTTTCCGTTCGCATGTTACCCGCGTCAAAGAAATAAATTACTGCGATACCGTGGTACCCTGGCCCGGGAGGCGACATTTTCAGTACGAGCACCATTCCCGCCTCTACTGGAAAATTTAAGGCTGGAATAACACAGACATGTTATTTGAAGTATTTAGAAGACTAATTCTAATTATTCTTGTAAATTTGCTAAGTCGGGCAAATACCTATATCCTCCCGTCGTAAAAGTATATCCTTCCGGCGACCATATACAAGTATGGCATAATAATTTGTTTTCAGCCGGGATGCCAAATCTCTTATTGGTCTTCTTTGTAGAAGACAATACATAATTATGTGTTCATATCACAAAGTCACAAACACAGGTGCGCTCTGTATTCTCTCACCCTTATATATATATTCTAATGAGATGATAGCCTACAAAAAGGCAGGCTTGTTTTAGATTATGGTTTCGATTCTAAAGTCACGGAACTTCTATCAAATAGATCATTTTAGAAATCAATCAAGAATTCTAGTCCTTTTCTACCTAGAAACATCGTGATCCTTTGCGGATTTGAATAAATTTTATCCTCTAAGTAACGGATACCATAACTTATTAAACCCTCTTTAAAATAAAGTTACAACATTGCACATTTTAATTGAAGGTAAATAAAACCTTAATTGCTCGAATTTTACGCTCTCAAACTTTTAACACATAAAAAGCCATTCGAGTACTAAAAACATTTCAAATTGGATTATCTTCTTAGATTGTATCACGTTTGTATCCAATCGAAAAAAATATAAAATGAGATTTTACTTACTCACAATAAAAATAAAAGCAGACTTGAAATAAAAGTAAAACTCTTTACTTAGACATCGTCATTGTTAGCACAATTACATTCAAATAAATAACGAATAGACGCTTTAATACAAAACAGTATGGGCGTATTCTCTCTAGAATTAATTGCTCTTGTAAACTAAACAAACATCTTGAGCGGTGAAATATTTGTTGAATAAGAACTTTTTGTCCTAAATTAAGATAAACTACAAATGAAGATTAACTACAGAAAGTTTGGGTCTGCAAATTGTTGCGAAATTGATACTTGAAATGAATAATCGCAGTTTAGTGTTTTTGATTTATTTGTAGTTTAAAGTTTAATTTAACTTGAACACAAGTTATTATCATCGTCATCGTGAAGTCCGTTTTTGGGAAGATATATGCATTTTAAAAATATATAGCTTGCTTCAATGTTGAAGAAACACATCGACACGTTCATTTTCTCAGAGTGCGTAGAGCCCGCCTATCTACACATGCTCGCCAGGGAGATAATTTCCACAGACAGCAGGCGTGGGTAAAGTGGTTCTGAAATCGTCAACCAGGTCTGCTCTCGTCAACCGGATCATGCCTCTCAAGTTCTGACTCACTACGGCTATCTTCTATTTCTACCAGGAATAGAAATCGAAATTTAGTAATTGGTAGAATGGTCCTGTCAAAAAAGAGCCACATTTAACATTTATGACTGTTTTATACCATTCCATCCTCAAATATCCTGATATGTAATGAAACTTCGTCAACTCCTTATGCCTATGGAGCATGCCACTTAATCCGTGCTATCACCTTCGTTACAACTAGTTTAGGGGAAAAATTATAAAAATCTTTCTCCTGACTTTTCACCTTAGTGTAAAAAGGAACCTGTCTATTTAGGCCTAGTAGCTGGGCTGTGCTTTGACATGTCAATCACTCAGTCAGTCAGTTAGGGAATCAGTGAGTCAGATATCATTTTATCACTAGGTATATTACATTTAAAAATGCTTCAAGAACGTCGTCACTCGGCTCGCACGCGGCGCTTGCGCAAGCAACTGCGCGGCGCGTCGAGGTAACGCAATTATTAGAGCATTGCGAATATCTGCATCATTTTAAATTAAATACTTTATTTCGTGTAATCTTATTACTTAGCTATTACTTGCCAAATAAAGCTTTGTATTGCAAAATTTATAAACAGTTACAATTTTCATTTTTATTGAAGTGGTAACTTCTTATAGGAGGGTGAATGCTTCGTTACGTAACGCTTTACGGCGCCTGTCTGTTAGGCTTCCATTTCCCTTAAGCAAATTGCAGCGGTAGACATTCTGCTCCTCTTACATTTAGTATTTAAGTTTCTTTTGTCAGGCATCCCGAGACGCACACTTTATTTATTCATTTTTTTACGATAAGATAGAATAAAAAGACAACCTTAACGTTTTGTCTAGTAAACGTATGTCCGAAATAAATAATTTAACTTTAAATAATAAATTACATGTACATATTAATTAATTAACGATAGCTGCAAACGACATTTCCTCTTTCCAGTCGTTAACAACGAATATTACTGCTGTAGTTCCTTGTTTTGGCATTTTTTACGGACCACAAAGCGTAATATGCTAAAATTGAAACCCACTTACCCGGAATGTTAATGAATACAGTTAAGAGTATGATAATTACAGCACTGTTAAATTATTAAAAATGTAGGTCAACGTTTTAATTAATTTGACGTGTAACTACTGCCTACGCCGCGGAGGATCAAACAAAAAATCTACGAGTATCAAGTACATTTCATTTTAATAATTGTTTTCGTATTGCAGCATAAAAATACTTCCTAGTTTATTTTTTTATTTAATTGAAAAGTAAAGTTTGAGATTCTTAATGTAACGAGTTTTTGAAACAATTTTGTTCATAACATTTTGGCTTTCTACTTGAAATATTCCTTTATGGCACCGACGTCACAGAAATGTAGAAATAAATTAATGAATCAAAATAACGCAATTATTTATTACTTTTTAATGCATTTGGAAGTGGATTTTATTTTTTACTATTAATATTTATTAGATTATATTGATAACGAGTAGGTATACTATATTGATATCAAATCTTATTTACATTCATGTAATCTGATACCACAACATAATTTTATACAAGTTCTTTATGTCTTAGTCAATTGTATGTATTGTAATTGTCAATTGTAATAATTGAAAATTTACACTTTATTGAGGCATCAATGAATGTCAACTAATTTAATTTTGGTAATACACATTTAAACGTTGTTCTCGTATTATTCATGAATGAATATAAGCTATCATTTTCAGACACTTTCCAAGTAGCCAAGTATTACAACAACACAGACAGTGAATATGTTGAGTTAAAAATAATTTACTAATTGATATATAGTAAATTATATTACATATGATACAACATAAACTTTATGTAATTTGTGTATCTTACAGGTTCTGCGGTAATTTATGAGCGACATTTCAGGATTGAGTAGTATACGCAAAATCATTTTACCTGTAAACTTCCTGCACATACCCCATCCACTATATGGAACCCTCATAAGCTGTCGCACGATCTATAGATACATCACTTCATAAATTAGTTAATAGGGCACATTATTCTCTAAAAAAACTCCTCACAACCAAAAACAAAGAACTTTTTCCATTTACATTTAATTAAATTCCATCTAGACGGCTAATAGCCTTGTCGTGATGGAAGACCTCTTCCTATTCTTTATTGCATATTTTATCTAGGGCAAGGGCCCAGCGAGGCCGGCCCTAATCGATCACAGGATCAGAAATCGTTGATGACTAACTTCCTTTATAATACAAACTCGCTCTATATTTTTAAACGACCTACAAAAAATAGGTTTACAAAGTCAACGCCGTGATTTTTATTTCGTTTACTCTTACATCTATAATTATATCATCATACATCGATATTATTTGTACTGTATCTCTGTCTACTGAAGTTTTGTAGGATAGTATGAATTTATTTCTTGAAGTCTTGTTAATAACGATGACTTAATAAAGCTCGTATGAAAAGACATAAAGACTATAAACAATGGATAATTTGAAATCAACACACATTCAAATACATAACAATAATACCTATTCGTTAGTTCTACCACTTTTCTTTCTTGACTCTATTCGAGAATCGACTATAAACCAGTTTAATCCCTATAACATCCTTGTTTTCTTTTTATTTGACAGAAGTTACATGTTAAATGTTGCGAATTACAAACAAATATTTATACTTAAATACATTTTCATACCTTTCTTTGTCGTGGGCGGACTGCGGATACTGTAGGACGGTCTGCTGCCCTTCCATTTCGACCACACATTGTGTCCCTAATTCGAGTTCTGAAACAAAGTTTAAAATTACATTTTAGAATTGCTAATTGGTTACCCGCCTACTTGTTGTCCCGGTTTCATAATATGATAAAACAATTATTCAAACTCTTTGGTACACTATCCCTTTATACCATAAACCAAACAATAAGCCTCTGACTAGGAGGAACGAAAATCGAAACCAGGTCCGTTCTGTATTGAGTACCTAGCCATTTTTTCCTTAGTCTTTACTCTAGGGACTGCCCCTTGTCATCCAATTTAATATTCTAGATGAGTAACGAATTTTTATGAAGATTCACAAAAATATTAATCAAAAGATAAAACTCTAAATTATGCATAATTGTATATAATGATCGGACGTTACTCGTAGGTTATAAGTTGTACGAGTAAAACCCTAATCAAGTCGGGCGAAGTCGCGTGCGTCTGTACTCTATACTAAATACCAGTAATTAACATAACACTAATATATTAACCAGTCAACATAGTAATTCAAGAACAGGTAGAAATTATTACCCAGTGTATATACAAGTGTTCACAAGTAAACTATTCTCAGCCATACAAAATGTCGAGAAATAATCCAAGCGTCTAGACCATGTTCATACTCAACTTAGGTAAACGTTCAACCAAACAGGTAAGCATTATAAAGAACTGTATATTTTACTGAATTAAATTACACGTCAAGAAAGACGTGTAAAAAACTGCTCAATTGAAAACCTGTTTGCGTCTTATGGCGCGATAGGCGGGTTAGGTATTCGTGTCATTTGTTATTTATGTGTTTAGCACGATCTCTGCAAACTGCGCTGACATCATCAAAATTATGTAAGCGTTAAATCATAATTCTAACTATCGTAGCGTACTTCGAGACAATTTCCCTACTGTACGTATTACGTATGTGTTTACTTGAGCACTAAATAACTTGGCATTTAAACGTTATTACAAAGCTTATAATGCCGGTTTAGGACCAATATTTAGTGGTAAATACAAATGAACATATGAGAATACTATTTAAACATTAGTAACAGCTAATATAAACTACTTTACGTAGGAATTTAGTTTAATATATGTTTTAATTTGTAACTATCATAAATTATGATTAAAATATCTAGATATTTAACATTTTTTCTAGTTAGTAATTAACTGTAAACTGCATGCGCATGACAGGCGTCATGGGGGATTTGTGCGAGCCCAGAAGATCTATTCCTATGATTCTGGTTGGAATCCAAGTCTGGATGACAAGGAGACGGGGAACTTAAATGTAAACCACATATTTTTATAACTTATATATATACTTATATAAAATATAGTTCACAATTATGATTTTACGTATATCTAATATTATTTCTTTTATAAAACGTGCTTGCCTTTTCCATTTATTATTAAAGGTATTTGGACGTACTATGTCATGAAGACTTGTCTTTCGGGAATTGTTGGAATAAGATCGCTGGGGCACAAAGCGAGCAAACATTCCTCAGTATTCGGGCTGAAATTCCGTTAACCCCCATCTGTCATTCATCAGTCATCCCTTTTGGGAGATGTTGTCTTAATTTTGTGCTTGCTAATAAACTAAGCACGCAGTTAAGATACGACTTTGAAGCCGACTTTCGATGGTATTTCACTATTACGTTAAAGTTGACAGTTAGTTTAATTAATTCTACCGGACTATGACAACCTCTGACCATTGACATATTAATACTATGGACTTCGGGTCAGCGATAAAAAGTGTCCGAACCAAAAGTAAGCCAAAACGCGAAATGATTTCCAATTCCAATTTAGTCTCATATTAGCTGACTGACAGAATACACGTCAATAATGCCGTAATGTGTTATAAAAAACTTGTAAGAACTACCGGAGTAAGGTGAGAAAAGAAGACGGTGTACCATATTTTCAGTAAGTAAATATTTACTGATGATTTTAAAGTATTATTTTGCTTAGAAACAGGCTATTTTATTAAAATTTTAATAAACTATAGAAACGAATTGCATAACCAACCAAAATGAACAAAAGTATCTATCTGTCCTATTCCCATACGCTACCCGCGTATAGGATAGAAGGAGTGCAATATGTTTATCTAATTAACCACATTTAGTTCGGATCTGCCGTGAGCAATAGAATGTTTTAGAACAACGACTGCATAGAGTTATTTTGTTGTTTAACATTTGAATTATTTAATTACTTAATTTTTGAATGAAAATAATTCGATTATTTTCAATTCAAAATTTTTTATTTTTTATGTCATGAATATTAATCAAATAACTTTTACCATAATGGTAAATTAATTTGATAACTATAAGAATTATCTACATGAAATTAGGAACAGTTATTTAAAAAAGTGATCTAACGTCATTGAAGTAAAAAAGTATATTTTCAGTTTAATTAAAAAGAGGAAAATATCCAGAACTTAAAATTTCAAAGTAAAGAACTATGTCGAGTGGCATATCATTTTGTACATTAGTGGATTTGGTTTGTAATTAATTATTATTATAACTAATTATTATTTTATACAAGATAATTACAACAATTATTATTTGGTACAAGATTTATCCCAGCATATAGAGGTCAGGGATATGTAAATATAAATTAAAATTTGCTGTAAATATAATATATAAATATAAGATGCCAAAAAAATTTGAAAGCTACCGACTCCACACCATTTATGTTGTCCTATTTTCACGAGAAGCTGTCATGTCAAAGAAAGGCTGCCATGGTAACCGTCAATCGAAGATGATTACTTATTGCATGCAATTAGACCGTTGCAAATTAGACTGTATAACAATACGATAAGACATACATTACAATGTTATTTTGTGTATAAAAACATAAATACATCCTAGTGTGTATAAAATATCTTGAGACACTTTTGACGTAAATTTTGCATTAGACCCGAAGTCCATTGTATTAATATGTCAATGCCTCTGACGGAATAAGTTTTGGTTTATCACATAGGACGACGTAAAGCTGATACATAAACGACTGCATTCTTGCTTGAAAATTCTAATCGCATTTGTTCTGTTGTTTTCCTTTTCAAATTGCATCACGGAAAAAATATTATTAGGTAAAATTTAGCAAGCTTGTTTTTTTATCTAAAGAACTTGGTTATTTTCTGTTGTTCCCATTCTTTTGTTTTTGTTTTTAGGACAACAATGTCGACCGATAGATTCGTTTTTCCACCTAAATTGCGAATCTACTTATGAATTTCCTCGAACAAACGGAAATGCCTTATCAGGCATGGAGGACTTATAATTTTAGAATCATTGAAAAGTAATACAATCGTTAATAACTGGGTAAGTTCCTACAGCCGCGTTATCAATCAAAGTTGACAAGGAATGTGTTGATAATGAAAAGATTACAAACATTACCGTGTTACTTGTTCAGTGAAACTACTTCTCGCTGCTCACTGCTGAGTCAAGGCGAGACCGGCCGCGATTGGCGCTTCTCTCCAATCCGGTTTGACTGTTCATTGTAAAATTCGAGACTATTGTGCCAGCGTAGGCAAATGGATAACAGTTTTTTTTAATATTGATTTTTTCTTTTTTTATATTGCCATATTTTTAAATATAGCCAATATTTCACTTGCCACTCGTACATTAGTCCAGCGGGCGGGAACAAATGAACTCTCGGTTTTAAGTCCGACGCTCTAATCAAAGAGCTATTTTGGGAGGCTTTATTATCTTAACAGAGCTGTATTTCAAGAAAACAATTTCAAGTCAATTTACTAACACATCCAAGCCAAACTGTATTCTTAAAAAAGAATATCTATTTAAGCTAATTAGCAATTATTGCACCTCAATTAAGGGGCCCAAATAAACAACTGAGGAGGAAAAAACAAATTGGTCATATTAAAAAAATCTAAAAGCATCACTTTGCGTACCTCACAATGATTCTATGATTGAACCTCAAAGAGTCAACATCCCCTGAGGACACTGATTTCAAAGTGAAATGTAAAGTTATTATATCAGGTATGAGAACTGATATCTGATTTTAGTCCAGAATAAAATTCATTTTTAAAATTATTTATAATAAGTAGACCTAACTTTTGAAACATCAAGTAAGATTATTTGTAGTGACTATCACCAGCAATAAATAGCAAAGTCAATCAATTTTTCAAAATTAACCAAATTTTTAAATTGTGCAAGATTTGAATATTTTTGTTTTGTATTGTTGTTTCCCGCTGTAATTGTTTAATTTAATTCACATTGCATTGATGAATCATTATGAACATATGTGTGCAACAATAACTATATTGTAATCAGTGACCTTGTGGTTAAGAAATAAATGCTTTTCCTTTGACACTTACACATATTATGTCAAAACGCATAAGTATAACCACTCACTAGAAGATTGTGAAGTTTGTCAGTATTTACAATTTGTTATTATTTACAATTTATTATTTATTTATTTATTCTTTATTTGTACACCACATAAGATAACAAAAAAAAACATACAGAGACAATATTATGGAGGAAGTAGGTACAAAAGGCGGCCTTATCGCTTAATAGGGATTTCTTCCAGGTAACCTTGGGCTTAGGAAAATATCAGGACCAAACTGCAGGTGGTGTAATTTAATAAGATACATACATTCAAATAATTACATACTAATGCACAATAAATTACATAAATAACACAATAAACATTAAAATAAATATCATAAGATAAACTAATACATACATAACAAGACACACAGGAAATACAAACCAATAAGTCATCAAAAGTACTTACTCGCACTTAAGATAGTATGACTTAACAGCTTTTTTAAAAGTATCCAGTGATTTTGACCGTCGTATGTCCAGTGGGAGAGCGTTCCATAGCTGAATTGCATGCACAGCAAACGAATGTATTTGTAGTGTAATAATAATTAAAATTGTTCCCTTGGCAATATGATGTGATCATTTCTGTGCAAATTCCTTGACCTGACTAGAAGTGCAGTAAGGTGCATTCTAGAATAAGCGTCCAAAGCTGCTTTAGCAGGATTTCACCAGATTTGATTTGGTAGGGAGAATAAATCAAGCAGACAAGGTGAGCATTATCCAGGCACCCTTAAGCTTATATCCGTGCTGCAAGTCTGGGACTCTGTTTGGGGTGTTTCTCTCTACCACACAATGGACCCAGCACCCATTCAATGAATCCATGGAAAGCAAAGATCTCTTGAGTGTTTATTATAATAACTTATTCTACATATTAATGTAGGAAATATTCGCAGATGAAATATTTCTGTTACCAAAATATAACAACTAAAATTAGACAGGATAAAATAAATATTTAAGCAGGGCACCTATACAACAAACTTGTAGTTTTTGCCAATTTGTATGAACCTCTTCATATGCGAATCCAACTTGCACTTGGACAGTATTTTCTTAATTCTGCTACTGAACTACTTTGTTGGACAAATGGTTACTCTACTTATCACGAGAACTTGGGATTCTTTCTTTCTTCTAAAATACATTAATAACAAGGTTCTTCTATCTATCTAAATAGATAAAAGAACTAGATCTTAGTTCTTTTATCTATCTAAATAGATAGAAGAACTAGATCATAGTTCTTCTATCTATCCTTTTTATATTAGTCAGTATAAAAAGGATTGTTATCACAATAATATAATTAATATTTTGGTAATAATGGTTATTTGTTAATATATTCACAACAATGTCACATTACAGTTAACTGTCCACATTACATACACCTGCTTTGAGTTACACCTTGTAATTATTCAAAAAAAATTGACTGGATGTTTTTGAGAATTCAAACATCTCAAGATGTTCATTCGTTTTTGTTTAGTTAACAAAGACATTGTTTAAATATTGTATCATAAAAAAATTATAAGCATAGGTACATAGACAGCAAAAACCATAACCATTTTGCTATAGTTACGGTTAATGGTTGAAACTTGTAATCTTAAGCCTCTTACATAGTAAAGTGGTATTTTTATAATGTAACTAAAATATAACCACATGCAGGCTAATATATGTTATGTAACTTAATTTAAGTATATTACTATTAATATATAGTAAAATGCCACTTCATTTGACTAGGATGATTTTATTATAACAGTGGTGTTTATGTTGCAGAGAGTAACAATGTTAATTAATGTTCATTAACTTAGTTATAAAAGGTGTTAGTAATTTGGTACACTAGTATTACAGTTACAGCCCTAAGATGTAGCATTTCAAATATTTTTAATAAAATATATTTTAGGTAAAATAAATTATTACAAATTCAATAACTTTAAAGTCTACTTAGCTGTATTTAGTGTGGCAATTACTAATTGATAAGTTCTGATTTAGTACCTTATTTACTTGTTTTTAAATATCAATGTTTGTTACTTACATTTGCACTCATCTATCTCTCAAAAAGAAAAACTAGTGTTTACCTAAAAAATAATTTAAGTATTTATTATAGAATAGTTATTGTTAGAAGTTGTTTAAAATAAATAAAATGCCATAGAGACCCTTACAAATGTTTATTTTACAAAAAAAACTCCAATCGTGAAATATGTCGATATTATATCATTGTTAGTAATATCCCTGTATTTTTCTATGAAATGTACTAGTTTTATCTGCAACGCGTTCGGTACGCAGATAAACCAAGCATACGTAGTCACCTGCGACTGCGAATTTCTTTATTTATTACGACAAAACCAGCTTACCTCGCCTGTTAAAGGGACGAACCCGCACAGCTACTTTAATCTTATCCGAGGCCATTTTTACACTCAAATTACACAATTATATTTAAAACACAACACTTTCCACAACAATGTATAATAAATTATTGCACATATTCACCCATATTCTAAAACAACAAAATTCATTATTTCACGTTATAGTCACGACGTTCCCAAAATGACACTGCCCGCCATGTTGTTTTTTAGGCTCCGATAGGGCTTGACTACGGCTTGACTATTTCGAATATCACCGGTTTTTAGTTTAAAATCGAAAAAGAACGTAACGTTACATAAAAAAGATATCGACATACAGTGTTGTGGAAATAGCTTAAAATACTCTGGTCACACTTTGTTTATCAGTATTTTATATTATAGACTGACTTCATCATCACTGGTGTCATCATTGACGGACTATAGGGTTAGAGTAAAAAAATACACGTATTTAACTTCTTGCTCTCCGGGGTACGGGAGTGTAATAAGAATAACGTACCGTACTAAATCTTTAAAAGAAAGAAAAATTTAATATTATTACATAGCCTGATCCATGATTCCTGGTCCCACAGGGCCTCATGATCCTTCACCAAATAATTTAACCAGTCGTGGCTGTTTAGTATAGATCATTATATTACAATTTTAGGTATATAGCTATGTTGTTGAGAACTAGGTATATTCGGATTTTTTTCTAGGTTTTTATAAATTCTAAATGAACTATTTTAGCTACAATAAATCCGACAGGATATTAAATTTCATCGCTTTGAATAAAAAACGTTATTTGTAGTCTTTTTTATCTACATTACGTGTCATTTGACATTAATTTGACGTTTGTCAAGAATTGACGGAAATGATTTGACATATTTTGATTTTTCAGTTTTTCCAACAAACAAAATACTTTATTGCAAAGTCTTGGAAAACTGATATTACTTAAGTATTTAAAGAATTACTGTCTCGGGTTTAATAATTGTATTTTAATATGTCGTCGGATCCGTTATTTGGATGGGACCTAACGTTCAAAACGGTCGAAAAAGATATAAAACAAAAATCGGATATTATTATTGCTTTTATCCACTGGAATTTGACAAAACGAGGTTTCCGGAATATCGGGATCGGTGATGAAGTATGTACAATAACTGTCAGCATATACATATAACCCTCCCCCCTTGCGGCCGCGACAACCCATTATTGAAAACAATGCAAATCCACCAAGTTCTACGAGTTAAGATAGAAAAATTGACAACTTAAAAGCAATAAAAATATTTTATTTTTAGAAATGGTTACAACCAATCAATCTGATTTCTCTATTGTAAAACCATGTAGCAGTATAAAATAATTAAAAAAAGGAAGCTTCTGCTTTCCCCTTCAATTAAGCAAGAGGCTTTGAGCAAGGAGAGTAAGCTATGACTTAGTGTTTAGGCTGGCCCCTCATAAAGGCTATTGAGGCAAAAACTTGAGCTGGCATTGAATAAGTTACATATATATCATAACAAATGATATTTGTTACACTTCTTATATTTTCAGCATACTCTTACAGGAAATGAGAACAAAAGTGAGCTGCTGCCTACAGGATGGAATGAAAGTGACAAATATACACTTCGCTATGTGTATCAAGACAAACTGTATATTGTGCATGGTCTGAAAACTGATGGAAACCTTATTGTGAACTTAATGGTAAGATCCCCTTTAGAGTATTCCTAATTAGGTTTTTACAGCATAACTTGCTGTAAAATGCATCACTGTGCTGAAATCAGTGCCGTAACTAAGGCACTGATTTCACCCCTTGAGGGGCACAGAAATGACCTGACCATATACAAACAATACCTTATTTAGAGTCAGTTACAAGTCTGTAGGGCGCAGTTATGCATGCTGGCACAGGGCGCATAAATAGCTGGTTACGGCTCTGGCTGCAATGTTAGTGTATAATAATTGTTAGAACAGACCCAATGTTGAAATATTTTACTCATTCTAACTGTTAGTCCACACACACCCAGATGTAAACCCAGAACTCTACCCCTGAGATATGTTTTTGTACACTATTAACTTACATTCTTTATGTTCAAAGTAAACTAGAAGCGTGATGTGATGTGGAGCAATTATACTCTTGTTAGCTCAGCATTTTGCAACTAATAACAATATAAAATACTGCATTACAGAGATCAGAAGACTTGGCAGTTTCAAACATAGCGATCAAAGTAGAAGAAACAGTGAATGAGACGATGGGGTCCATAGACAAGCTGCTGCCAGACTACAAGGAGTTGATGCACAACATCAAGAGAGATCTGATTGACACCATCATAGACCGACCAACTGTCAGTGCACAGACACAAACTGCTCAAAGTAAGGCCTTCTTTCTTCTGAGTCTTTTTGCACTTAATCACAAAGATGTTATGGATGGATCTATAAATATTGCTTCTTAATGGAACTTCCAAAAATCAAGTCTCTTAAATTGTAGCTGGGGAACCAAGTTAGGCAGAACTTCTCTCTGTCTGATCACAATCATCATTCATTACCAGCCTATTTTAAGGTCCCCCTACAGGACCAGGACTTGCTTCTTTTAAGGAGGACTATAGACCTGCCAATAATGGCCAAGTGGCGCAGTGGGTAGTGACCCTGCTCCTGCATCCTAGGCTCTGGGTTTGATTCCCACATCTGGAAAAATGTTTGTGTGATGAGCAAGGATGTTTTCCAGTGTCTGGGTGTTTATCTATTTATTATAAGTATTTATGTATAATATATATACAAATACTTATCAGTTATCATAGTACCCATAACACAAGCTACCTACGCTTTTTTTGGGGCTAAATAGCAATGTGTGTAATAGTCCTATAATACTTATTTATTCTGCCCCAATATGGATTGGTATGGGATGATAATATTAGAAAGTCACATAACAAAACATTATGTCTGAGATACAGAAAAATATAGTACATTCTTAGTATCATCCAGAAAAAAGTATTGTTCTTAAGGGCTAGTGAAATAAATTTTTAAAGTTGGTCTCTTATAAACTATACTATTACTCATCAAAAACTATAATCGTTCTACCAATTCCAGGTTCAGCAAATAACTACAGAACTCCGGCTGATGATCCGCTAAGAGTAACACCTAGACCGGTACCTGGAGTTGTTCCCGAGACTCCAAATTTATGGTAAGAGGTACAATTATAACTTCATGATTGGACTCAAATGTAGTTTTTCTATTTAGTTGAATATACAGGACATCCTCTAGGATGAGCGTCTTTATTTCATTGCAGAAAATAAGTCCTCTTTCCTTTCATCATCACCCGGCAGTAATTTTTACACTAATCGCCATTCAATGTAACTTTTGAATTTGCTTTTTTTTTCAGTACATGGTGTATTTTGCTTTTCGAAATTCCGATTACTTCTTCACCTTCCCTCACTGAACTTGGTCTTCCTTTTATTTCTTATGATATGTTATCTAGCAAAAAATGAGCCTTCCAATTGGTATGATAAAACTACAGTGTGATTTTCTCGTGTAGGTACCGGGTTCGAATCTTGGTTCAACCAGGCAATAATTAAATAATGTTTAAATGCAGTTTAAATTGTTTTTCAAAATAAAATAAAGCCTTCTTTCAGTAAAATGTTCGATCTACAATATTTAAGCACATGCAATTACTTTTGCTTCTCTATTGTGAAGCATCGCTGTGATACTACGTGACTACAAAAAATCGAACTCACTCAAGTCTTGTGAATTAATTGAGCAAGTGAAATTAATTTAATTTTCTTGCAAGTAAAATTATCTTTTACACCCTCTATATTTTGACGGCCTTCGTGCCGCAGTAGTATGCGCGATGGATTTATAAAACAAAGGTTCTGGGTTCCATTCTCGGCAGGGCCAATTTAGATTTTCTAAATGGGTCCGGGTCTGGCTGGTGGGCTTCGGCTCTGGCTAGTTAGCTTTCATCAAAAACGCTGCTTTATCTATTTGAGATATAATGAAACAATTGTTTTACTTTATTAGTACTACAAAAAGTCTGTGATATATCTATCTTTTGAGGATAACTTGCTATGCATATATTGAAAATAAAGGGGTTACATACACGTCTGCTAGTAGTATATTGTATTATATTATTCATTGTATCATTTTCCTTTTTGCAGGGACTTGCCACCCTCAGATTTACGAAATGTCGGTCGATCTGATTTGGACCCGTTTGCGCCGCCCGGCGGCGGTATGCTCTTCAACCCTTTCAGCCCTGGCAGGGATATTGAAAACCCGGGCTTAGGTATCCCTGGTGGACTCCCTAGGTATACCAAACTATACTAATATTATAAATGTGAAAGTAACTCTGTGTGTTACTCAATTACGCCTAAACTGAACCGATTGAAATGAAATTTGTTACAGTCTGAGAAAGTTACGGCTTTTTTTTGAACTATCACAAAACAGATTTTCATGCAGACAGACTCACGGGAGTCTGTTAGCGTATTAAGTATTTCTACAAGTGTACATTAATTTGATTTTTTTTTAAAACCTTTATATTGCTAGTTAATAATATAAACAAAGCTATATGTCAATTTACAGTTTTATAGACTTGATTTATTATAGAAAAAATATGATTCTTTCTTTTTAGAAGTTATTAAAAATTAATCACAAAATCTTTGCATTCCATGGATTCGCCATCCGATGCTAAATCCATAATGTAGCATAGAGAAAAGTTCCAACTAGTTGTGACATGGGCAAGGATTTAAAAAAGTCCCTTTAAAACACACATAAAAGCTTAGCTACATTGTTCATGTTGTTTACACTATCTATTCAAATATGGTAGGATTGTAACAAAGCAGCTTTAAACACCCATTCTAATTTGGACCCTACTGCAGTCCTAGTCAGACCGCATGGTTAATATCTAAGGCTGCTGGCACATATTGTCATTTGTTAATATTATTGATGGAAAGTAAAGTAAATGATGTCTTACTATGCTACATTGCGTTTTATGTGCCCTGACTTTATAGCAGTATTAATTTCTAAGAAGCAATCTTACTTTAGATATTCCTAACCTACATAAGATCCGAAGTCCTTCATAAGCCTAGAAAGATTTTAGTTTCAAAAATATTATATCTCCATTTTAAACCGTCTTTTAACAGAAATCTCATTTTCTCAAAATTCAACTTTGACGGCCGAGTGGCGCAGTGGATAGTGACCCTGCTTCTGCGTCCTAGGCTGTGGGTTCAATTCCCACATCTGAAAAATCTTTGTGTGATGAGCATGGATGTTTTCCAGTGTCTGGGTGTTTATCTATATATTATAAGTATTTATGTATAAAAGCTACTTACGCTTACTTTGGGACTATATAGCGATGTGTGTAATTGTCCTATAATATTTTTTTTATTTAACTTGCTGTGTGTTGTAAAAGGGGGTCCAATTAACCCCTAATTAAATAATATAAATGTATTTCTATTTATGTCTATTTCCAGAGGCGCAGTACCACCCGGAGCTCGGTTCGATCCATTCGGCCCGCCCGGCGTAGGTGTTCCACCCGGCAGGCGTCCCCCACCACCAGATGCCGATCACTTTCCACCCCCTGGATTTAACGATCACATGTTTATGTAATAAGCATCTATATTTAAACTCATTGACGTTTTATGTATATTGAGAGGTTTTCAACATAATTATACTTGTACATTATTCGTCAATAACTAAACCTGTAATAAAATCTGTATCTGAAAATAAACTTATATTGTTCAAAGTTTTAACGTTCATTTCTCAATATTTTACTACTTTAACCATTAGTAGATATATATCAATAAAATAGATATAAATCAATAAATTACTTAAATCTGGGCGCTCTCCTAAATTCTACGCCAGAAGCAACTGTGCAAAGTGACACCTTTAAAAAATCTTTGTTTATTCCTTTATATTTTAATTTGAATCTATTTTCAATAATTGATAATGAAAAATTATAAAATGTTAGTCATAAAAAAAAACAAAGATACAGTAATATGAGAATATTATGGGATATAAATTGTAGTATGGCAACAAGTATAGAAAATAGAGATGTGTGAGAACATGACCACAACCACCATGATACTTGATATTTTGATCAATACGTAGTAGTATAAACAACACGTAAGATGCTCTATTAAAATTGCAATATATCTATGAACATGGAGAAAATTGTACTTCTGCAGGTTATTTTCTTCTTCAATATTATAAATCGTTTCAGGTTATCTTCACCGTGAATAAAATACTAAAACCTTATTTCTTGCCATTTCTATATATGAGCTGCCGAACTCATTAATTTGAAAAAGAAGAATGAATCTTACTATTGTCTATAATTAAATAGATGATATTTCTTTGTAATACGTCATTACGATCAATTAATATGATTTCCTACCGATTTGAAATATCTGATACAATTATCAACAACAACTGTTTGCTCTATAAAGACTGTTTCTAGAAAAAGGTATTGCCATACAGTTATTTACAATTTTATGAATAACTACTTTATTTATGTTTAAATTACAAATTACAGTAGATAAAAATATTAAACCATATAATAGAACTTACATCAAATAATCGTTTCACTTTAAGGATACGGTTTATATACTGTTATTTTATAAAAAATCGTTAGCGAATACTTTAGTGGTAGTAATTCTTGGTGGTGTGCTGGCAACTTGTGCAATATACTACACTTTTTTTTATTTGGCAACTCAAAATTTAGTTTCACAATTTCTTTTGTGCTGTGCACACGTTTCTCGCGTGTGTCGTGGTTTATTGGCTGTTCACGGCTGAATCCGCTCAACTTTTATTCAATGTGTATGGCTGTGGAGGTAAGTCATCAATTTAATGGTTTTTTCTCTTAGATATTGATTATATTTCGCTATGTCGTGTAATAAGCGAAGGTCATGCCCTGCCTGTGCCACGGACGTCACTGCAGGCGAAGCGACAAGCGTCGTGGAACAATTATTATCATTTTTTCATTATAAGTTCACATATTACTAGATTATTCCATACCTGCGTGAACAGGTATCAAAAGTAAACTTATATGAAACAGCCCCGTTTTTAAATCAATATGGGTAGATGGGTGTAGCTTGATACTTGATAGGTTACCTCAATTAATTTCAAACTACAAACCAAACCAATTTTATACTATCACGTACCAACAAGAAGAATTTCATTATGCTAAAATTATAAAGCGATTCAAAGCATCCATTCTCTCGTCAATTTAATATTTATTTTGATGTAGGTACAAAGATCTATAAAACTTGAATATATAGTAGGTAGTAACTTATAATGATTAATGTATATTACACTTTTTTGTATTGCATTGTGCAATAGCTATGATCTTTTATGCAATCCATTTTATTGTAATAAAAAGTTGAATATAAATAAGCATTTAATTTTTTTGTTATAAATAAATCTTCATATAAACTATAGTATACATATGAGTAGCACTTCATTTACTGCCATGTAATATAAATTATTTATCAATTATTTTCACATAGAAACCGATCAGAGTTTATCATTGCCTAGTAAGTATTTATGATTGACAAAACATATGATCCTCTTCCATTCACTTATGAATGTTAAATTTCCAAAAAGAATACCAGAGTAATGATGGAAGAAGCATGAAAGATGATAAGTGTGTGAAAGGTGTATGTGCTGATTTGACATAAATAACAGAGATAGATGGAAGAGAATGACATTTTGCGCAGACCCCAAAAGAAGCAAATATGGAGAAATAGTATGATATAAATTTATTTATACTTCTTTACAAATTAACACTTTATCCATCTCTTTGGTTCTCCTCTCTTTTGCCCCTTGTATTGTGAATGAATTCTCCCTTAACACTTCCATTTTGTAGATTATTATTAGATAGTTAGGTGAGATATGCAACCTATTTTTGAGCTTCAATTTTTTTTAATATTGTGCATTTAATCCTAACTTTTTTAATATTGTTGTACCTGTTATACTGGTTTTCTATATTGACAAGAAAAAAATAGGCAAACATGGCTAATATTTCTTGTTGAATAAGTATTGTAATTGTTTTTGAAATGAAGAAACAGGCCAAGTAACAGAAAGGAATATTTTCATAACAATACATAAACATTTGTAAATATTACATTAAATTAATTGTTTTGCATATAGCCATTGTATTCAATTAAAATTGTGAGTAAATTACTTCATTGTTATTGGCAAATACCTTCTTGTCCTCTTTGATTCCATGTATTTAAATACAGGTCCACAATATGTTACCTCACCTAGATGTGGTTTCTGCTGTTGTCATGGGAGCAGCTGGATTTAGTCCCTCAACTTATGGCCCAAACATCCCTCTAAGCTGAGTTCACATCTGATATTCGCAGTAGACCCCCTCCAGAGTGCTGTAACTAGGGCAGGGCCAGCGGTGCCCAAGCACAGGGCTTAGAAATGACCAGACCTTATACAAACAATACTAATAACCTTATTTAGAGTCAGATACAAGTCTGTAGGGCGCAGTAATGCATGCTGGCACAGGGCGCATAAATCGCTGGTTACAGCTCTGCCCCAGACAGACATTTCTAGTGGCAGTCTATTCACTCCTCAGTCATTGTGTTCATCAGTGGATGATGTACAAGTATGAAGCCTACAGAATATACATATAATCGAGAGGAAAAATTCACATAAATATAATTGTTTTGTGCTGTTGCTAAATTCCTCTTTCCTCTCCAATTGAGCTAAACTAAATAGTTGTATAGTTGTATATGCTTGATATTTTTGTTGAATAGTGTATTGTTTTTTTTTTTTTTTGTTTTTTATAGAACAATTACACACATCGCTATATAGCCCCAAAGTAAGCTTAGGTAGCTTGTGTTATGGGTACTATGATAACTGATGAATATTTTTATATATATATTATACATAAATACTTATAATATATAGATAAACACCCAGACACTGGAAAACATCCATGCTCATCACACAAAATCAAATCAAATCAAAATTTATAATTATAAGCCAAAGTCAACTTTTTTCTTAAAAACGAAATTAAATACATAATAATAAAAAAATCATGATATGTTATATAGATTATTTGTATATAGGTACTTTAAAGATACTTTAACAAAGCAATAATACTAATTATATAAATGTTTTAAATCTTCTTAATTGTCAGCAATACTAGTTTCTTGATAATTTGTGATATGTACAGATTAACCTTGGAAAACGTTAGTTTACTCAAGGATGATGCATTTATATAATATGGCGTAGGAGCTACAATATTATGCAACACTGATTAATAATAATTATGCAAATATCTGCATTCCTTTTCAGTTCAATTGTGAAACCATATAAAAAGACCTGTCTAGGATAATATACGATTTCTGCTAGTGCATAAACAGTATTAATATTTTATATAAATTAATAAAAGTTACAGAACAAACATGAAGGAACATCAGTGGGTACTACAGGCTTTGTATTTTGTGATTACATTGAAATATTTTACTTTAAAAAAACTTTTATTTAACAACTGATTAAAAATTGGATTATACTCTCTACAGGTCAAAAATTCCGATGACAAAAAGTATTGTACAGGTTTTGACTGTGCATCAACAAACATACAAAAAATTTTCTATTTAGAATAAAATTGGGAATACAGTAGAACCTCGTTAAGTCGAACCTCGATAAGTCAAAAACCTCCAAATCTCGAAAAAATGTTTTGTTCCCTTCCCTTAAAACACCAAAACCTCCATTATTTGAAATCTTGACCCTCTGTTAATCGAAATAATCACCGAGTCCCTCCAAGCCATTTTGGTACATATTTTCACTCTATAACTCGAAAAATTAAATTTGACCTCTGTATCTCGAACATAGGAACGTTTTATTTTACAACCTTTACAACTTGATCATTTGGAATTTATTATCTCTATTGTTCGAACAAAAATAAGTTACCGACTTTAAGAACTTGCCGACAATGTGAGTACACTATTGTTTCTTAGAAAACATTTTAGGCGTATACAATAATAAATTTATGCCTCATGGAAACACGTGTTTGCTTGCTTTGTGTCAGGTGTTCAATTTTGATTCCCTTTGAAATTAGAAAAATAGAGCAAACCAGTAACTCTGAAGAAGAAGAATTTTCTGCTCTTTATAGATTAGACAATGCTATAGATAGAGAACAACCAAATTATCTAAAGCAAAAAAAAATTACTGACTTTTATTAATGCCATATTTTTTATTTTGAAATGATTTGAAATAATGTTGATTTATAATAAATAAAAATATGTTTGTCACCTCTGTAAGTTGAATTTTTATTTATTTTACCTCTCTAACTCAAAATTTATAAGAATAAACCTCAAACTCTTTATGTCGAATCAAAATCCGCCTAAGTCGAAATCCTCCATAACTTGAAAACTCTATAACTCGAATTTTTTGGCGTCTCCCTTGATGTTCGACTTATAGAGGTTCTACTGCATTTCAATGAAAGCAGTAGGAACTGGTGGGTTAGCACAAAATCGTCATCACAAAATCAAAATCAGAATCATGTAGATATTTTTTATTGATTTGTAAAATTTCCAATATGTCATAGCATTCCCCAAAAAAAAAAAAATTGATCTTAATGGTGGGTGGCCACATCCCACGGCCCGAACAAAAATTTCCAAATCCCTTTTACTTGTATATCTAAAAAAAAATTACCTGGCATTTCAAAACATCCACACATTGTGCTTTGTGCACAGTGAAACACATTTGTTGATATCGAAACAATTGTTGTGATTGTTGACTTTACTGGCATTGAATAAAAGTCGAAAATTACACATACCTACTATTGTTAGTTGTTGAATCACCTGATGTTAAGTTAACAACTCAGCCCATTAAAGTAAAAGTACACTTATAACTTCAGAGGACCAATTTACGGCTCTATAAAGATTTGTTTACACGGCCCTTGAATAACACCTATCTTTGAGACAACACAACGAAACTGTTTCAACCATTTTTTTAAATATGACTAATATTCGCCTTCTCCCTTCAATTAACTGTCAAGACTTAGAAGTGGGTACAACAAGAGTCCAATGGGCTGAGATCGAATCTTTTACCTCTCGATGTTTACTGTTTTCTTAACCATGGAGCCATAAACATATATCTCGATCAGAAGTAAATCTCACTTGATTATTTGCTTGCTTATTCTCAAGCGAAAATAGAAATGAGTTCACGCGAGTCCTAATGAAGTAGGTATAGTAGATAGGTATTGACGTCATATTTGCGCAAGCGAGCTGCCCTCGCAAGATTTTTTTTCAATGAAGTTTCTGAATTCGTTGCTCGTTCGCTTTCGACTCACGCTCCTTATTTTTGAAACGATCCTTATTTTTGATCATTTTCTTAGTGGTAATTGTAAATATATATTTTTTTTAATATTCTAAATACATATTAAAAAAGAAGCTCTTATAAATACCAATAGAATGATTACCAGACACAATATAACTTTAATATAATGTTTCTATCCGTCTTCACCTGATCAGCTCCTTGGTACCTACGGTGTTATTTTGTTACGCAAAATAAAATTTGCGTCACATTGAATGGTTCTCTTTCACTTTGACTGTCTTATATCTATAATAGGTTAAATTAAGTTGAAGTTGCATAGTTATTCTATTTATTTATTAAAAGTTGACTGTAATCACATCTGATGGTAAGTGTTGATGCAATCTAACATGGAAGCGGGCTAACTTGTTAGGTGTAGGATAAAAATCAACAGTCCTTCCGATTTCTGCTCGACATTGTTCCGGAACGCAAAATTATTAGGTATTTCACTAACTACGTATTTTATCCCAAATATGCTTATATTTTGTCCTTTAAGCCGGAGAGCACAAAGCCTTGTTTTCACTCCCGTCGTATCGGTGTGCTGTCCTATCGGATTAGAAGGAAATAGTGATACAAGATTTCATTTCAGTCTCTTATAACTCGTCGGCGATTTCCTTTCGTTGCTCATGAAATTGTATAATTACTACAAAGGTAGACAACATATATAATAAAATCGTCAACGAGCATAATTATAAAAATCATTAAATGAAGTCCACAAGGCACTCCATTCGAGTACAACACTTGATTTTTTTACATACAGAGCAACTACAATGAAAGAGAGAGCTCTTTCATTACATATGAATAACCTAGGGGAGGTCATGGCCTGCATTCTGTGTGACATGTCTCTACTAGAATTATTAAAAAGTTTGTACAAAAACTAACCTAAAACTACGGAAAAATCACACTCTGGATAGTATTGAAACAAAATATTCTCACCTGAGACGTAGTATGTACATACCACTGAAAATATATCGTCTAGCAAATAAACAACTTGCATACTTTATTTTATTTATTCATATTAATGGTAAATAGGCCCAGGAGCTACCCAGATTAATTTACCACTTGTTACACTCCTCTTGACTGTGTCGGGAAAGCTAGCAACACTGGCCTAGAACACGCGAGACCGCACAGATTCACCAGTGCTCAATGATGCTGCATATTATAGTTTCACTTGTAAAACATTTTTAGAGTTCCATAGACTTCGCTGTCCGTCCGTCTGCCTGTAACCAGGCTGTATCTCTAGAACCACGATAACTATAGACTGTTAAAATTTTCATAAATTATGTATTTCTGTTGCCGTTATAACAACAAAAAATATTTAAGGGGTCCTATACAACAAACGCGATTACTTTTTGTCTTTTTTGGCTCGATATCAATAAATGGTAACAGGCAAAAACTTGAAATATTCACAGAATATTTAATTGTTAAATCGTTTACTTAGTTAATGGTACTGTACGCATTTGGCTGGTTTTTATATGTCAAAACGACAACAGTTAACTAATAGAAATAGAGTTTTACATTCAGTTAATTTCTTAGTCGGAATTTTTCTATTCTATAACACAGAACACTTTTGTGCAGCTCATAAACCTAAGCATGCGAAAACAATACCACGGTTTCGGTAACCATAAAAGGCCTAATGACGCGCACAGACAGCGGCATGTCTGGTCTGGTCGAAAAGACACAACAAGGTATATTCTAACGTGTGTTACATTTCTATACGTAATCACATCACTACTATTAATTTATTATGCACCTTTATTTTACAGAATAAGATAAAACTGACCCATAATGGGTCAGTTTTATCATTATGGAGGTCAGGTTCAGTCAGCTCGTTTTCATATATTATTATCAAGTTTATTAACCCGTTTAGGAATTCAATCCTCCACGATGGTGTTCTTGAACCCTGATTGGGGCGCAGGACATCGACCCGGCCTTGACAGGCGTATTGCCCTGCGCAGACGTTGACGATAACCCGTTAGACCACACTACTACACGGCTAACGATAAATCGTACAGAAACTTTGAATAAAAACGCTTGTGCCAAAATTAAAATAGCATCGCAACTATTTATATCCGTGACACTAAAAAACTTCTTATTTATCAAATGTAGGTAGTTGCTATATTTATTTCAAATAGTCTTAAGTTCACCAGTGTTTGAATCGAAAGCCAAATTACAATTGGTTTATGTTTTGTAGAGCTGCGATTGGTTGCCAAAATACTACGTATGATATAACCAGAAATAATTATTATAACTAACAGAAGCAGCAAATGTTTTTATGATTTTATATGATGGGTCCACTACGCCCAATTGTAATGTAGAATTTTTAAGGCCGAGTAGGTATTCGAAATAGCGACCGTGTTATGCTAATAAGATTTTTTTATCACTCAATAAGTTTTAATACATGCCTACTAAACTGTCTTTCACAATACACCGAGTTAAGTGCACTGGTAGATTTCTCTCACTAAGCTGACAATGTGATGATTGCCAGATGCAGTATCGATAATTCTTTCCCTTAATTTATTTGTATTCCCGTTTGATATTAGACAAAATATATGATGTTCAAGCAGTAACTGAAAGATTTGCATTGAGAATTCTGCCTTACTGTGAAGACTAAGGCAAAATCTATTTTATTTATCATGTTTGCACCCTTAGAACGCTGTACAAAATTTTTTGGCTTGCATGAGAACCAACATCCAACTATTGATTTGGATGTATTGTTTTTGCGTTACGCTATGATCTTCGATTTCTTTTAAAACACTAAATTGCCAAGATTAGAAATAGTTGCGGAATATGTATAATGTTTTAATGTACTAAATTAAAAGAATATGTAGTTACTAAATAAGTTTTAAAATCTTCTATCTCACGAAGTTTATAATTTTGGTCACTGTCTGTCACTATCCAAGCGTAGGCATCATACCTAGTCATTATAGCATCTATTCAATTAGTTAATAGTTGGTAATGTGCCACGATCCCACTGGACTTAATTAATGGGGGTGGCGTCACCATTCCAAAAATATTTTTTACTGATAAAAATCCTGTTTCACTATAGCGTAGTTATAAAATTCTATAGGGATTAATGTTAAAAAATAATAGGAATGCCGTGATAATCTTCAGTATTAAGACAAAGTAATTAGACAGAATACTGACTAATCACTTATTTTGTTAGGCGTAATGTACCTAATTTCGGCAACCATATGATATGATTTTCTTAGTTCCTAATCGCTCGATGCATTAGCATTATGGGTTCCATTTCAATGTGTTGAAAGTTATTTTGTTTTGTGAAGACCACAGGTAGATTGAAATTTACGTAAATTCAACATGTGTTGTTACATTTAATACAAATATTTAAATGATTATTTATTAAAATACTTTTGTTCTTTGAAAAGCAAATAATATGAATCCCATTTAAAACTAAACAACTTTACAAAGTGCAAACAGAGTTGAGATCAAAGACAAATAAGCGTTGAAAAATATTTTTTGCCAAGATTGATTCATCACGACGCGTATTTAAATAGTGATTCAGAGATTCAAAATGTGCCATTGGTAACTAGAGAGAATAATAAAGCTAATCACCATATTATGATAAAGTATCAGATAAGAATTGTTCTTGTCTCGGTATATTACTCAGTGAATATTCCACTTTAAAAAATTGCGTGTAAATACGCAAAATAAAAAATTGTTGGGTTAACTATCCGATTTAGTATATTAATTATTAATTAGTGTAGCTGCGGCCCGATGCCGCTTTTACACATTCCATTCAATCACGTCTGATCCTTTAGTAACTTAATTTGTTATTTCAAAACATAACATTAAAACTACCCTCGGTATAAAAAGCTTTACTACCTACAAACACAAACCTATTAATAGTTATTTCTTTTCGCAGACGATATATCCTTTATTTCACCGTAAATGATGATCAATGATCTTACTCGTATATCCTTTATTTGTCGTCTGAGAGGGAGCACAGGAAAATGTCTGCCTTTTCTATTTGGGGGATTTAACTTTGGCATCTTGCCATACGAGACAACTTGATTTACGAGTAGGTTTTGGATAAGATTCATCTGGTTTAAAGCTATTATGTTTTTCACAATCATTTAGAATTTCTTTCTTACTATAGTTCTGAGCATAAAGGTGTGCTGGTGCCCACACTTATGTATGGTAGTGAAAGTTGGGTATGGCAGAAGAAGCACAAAAATAAATGTGGTAGAGATGAGAGCATTGAGGAGTATGTGCGGGTTTAAACTGTGACAGATTTAAAAATAGTATAATAAGAGAAAACTGTGGTGTAAAAGAAGATGTAGTGACTAAAATTGAGAAACGGATGCTTAGATGGTTTGGACATGTAGAGAGAATGGATGAAAGAAGAATAACAAAAGAGATTTACAAGGCGAGGGTGAATGGAAATGTTGGAAAGGGAAGGCCTAGGCGAATGTTCCTGGACCAAATTCAGGACATTTTAAATAATGACCAGGTCAAGAGTACCCTAAACCGACGAACTTGTATCAAAGGATTAATGAGAGTGGAAGAAGGTAAGGAAGTACGCAAGGACCTTGGCAAATGGAGGGATGTGGTCTCTGTCTACCCCTATGGGAATAAAGCGTGATGTTTATGTAGTTCTACAGTTTACTTCCTAGAAGAAAAAATACTTTTAGTATACTTCGAAGATTCATGTATTCTTGGTCCAATTAACAAAACATGCTCTGTTTATTGCTTTTGTCCTTAATTTTAATGGAACTTCTAAACTCAGGCGAACACCACGATAACATTTACGTAAAGGAGGAATTTTTTGATATAAAATGTTTACGGCCACGGTCGTTTCATCCCTAAATCTCGTAAGTCTCTGCGGTAAGTTACGCTTATACATAAAATAGTCGCCGGAAAATGTCCAGCATTTCCCATAAACTACGTAATGAAGAATCATAAATGGCGGTGGGATGTATTGTTGGATTCGTATATTCGTTATTGCAGCCCACTCGGGCGAGCCGTAAAATAATATTATAATGCTATGAGCTAATCATTGTCATACGAATTTCTTGTTATGGTCCATTTTTTCCTAACCTTATTCCTGCCTGTTCTGATGGTTTTTTGTCAGAGTGACTAATAGTCACGAAGTTTAATGCATTGAAATATATGAAAGTACGCACAATGCGCAGTCGTGACTATAAGGTGATAAGTAGTTTCAGGAGACATCTCACGTGACTGACAGTTGTCTGTCGGTGTTTGTACTTCGCAGAATTGGTCACACAAGTCTAGTACATAGATGAGTCCGAAGAGAACTGGTGTAGGGAAAACGACATTACCTTCGCCCAGTAGTGGCGATATAAGAAATATAGCGCTCTCTTTAAACGAAAGAGCAACAGAATCAATAGAAATACCAATCATATCGTTAATAGTAATAAGTGAGTGTCAAGAAATCTGTCGGAGCTCTACTAAGACACTGAATTAAAAAAAAACAATCCCTCATTTTCATTGAGTGGAGTTCAAGAAATTCGAACCCTTGCATGTTGAATCGACCATTAGGTAGACGTAGAGGGCCGGTCGGCTGGTTATATATAAAGGCACCGGTTCTCGGCTACGCCCCGCAACCGCTAGGGCTCAGGGTCGATGTACGGGGCTCCTGAATGGCTTTCCAACTCAGGGCGACGCTCTCGCCGCGTCCTTTCTTATAACACTCGGCAGGCAGGATTGATTAGATCTAGCTCTGATACGACCTCTGATATTTGAAGTAAGCACGATTATTCTGTATTTTAATATATTATTTTAATATGAATAAAGCTTTGACGTTAGTGGTTTCAATAGTTTATTTGGACTAACAGTCTGTTATTCAAATTAATAATGCTAGTTTCTTTTGCTTGAATAAGTTAGAAGGGACTTTAAAGTGTACAATTTATTTGAATGTAGGTATCATTTGCTAGGTACGCGACACGAGCATGATTTCTTCACCATGAATTCCTTTTCCTTGCGAATATTGAAATAAAAAGCAGCTTATATCCATATTGCCATCCGAGATAAAATCTGCTTAACCAATCTGAATTTTTAGTGTTGTGTGACTGAACCAACATTTGTATTGGTTTACGATTATAGATAACGTTACTTTCAGGCTTGGTGACAATTTCACTTCGTCCTTTGTATTTAGTTCAATCAATCGAATGTATTCAGGTCGATGCGGCCTAGTTACAAGTCGCAAGTTGTTATGAAACGATTGCTTTACTTGAAGAATGTTAACCCAATTCCGTAATCAACTGTCTACCTGTATATTTATGGTCGTAGTACTTGCCAAATTAAACTTATATGTAGGTAGGTAACGATCTTACTTAAAAATCCAGATTTAATAATCATAGATAGTGTACCTTTATGTTAACCGATTTAAATATCTCTTTAATAAATACGTAAACAGAGGCAGTATTCAATTCAATACGTAAATAAAATAAGAATTCACAAAATGTATTTTATTTAATTGCTGTGTACATATTATGTTGTAAATGTCATGAGAATGTTCTCGACTTGGATAGTTTTAAAATACTGGCTGAAATACATTTTTATTTTTGCATAAAACGTTCTTTTAAAGCAAAATTTTTAAAACAGCTTCATATGAAAATGTACTCTGAAAGGATGGAAATACTTTCAACAATAATTTCATATTTTAGCAAAGTGGTTAAGCGTTTTCTTACGTCACGAATCTAATTCTAACTACAGTCACGGGGGGCGTCAGGACTGATCTCACTTAGCCCACATCGATCCTAAAATAACTCTAAGCAAAGGTTAAAGTATCAAAGGCCTTTGGGAGGCTTTTCGGCTCCCACTTCGTTCAAGATTTCAAGTTCTAAAGTAAAGGCTTTTTTAGGCAAGTGGAAATTCATTGAATATGGAATCCACATTTATGTATAACTAGCGGCCCGCCCCAGCTTCAATGCAATGCTGGTACCAACGGCGGCGTACGCGCGGCCGCGCGACCCCCAAACGCTCGTCCCTGTATTTTAAATCTTACATATCTTGGAAAATATTCACTTAAATTACATGCTCTAAATGGCAATGGTGATCTATATTTAATGCACAAATTATTTAAGATACCTATTTGGATAAGGATTAATGTTTAAAATCGCTTCGTAAATAAGCCATTAGATACTTTTGGTTGAAAGTAAAAGATAAAAAATTGTTGTTTTGGGTTATCCCTAAGAGATAGACGTATACTATCGCGGATTTTTTTGTTGACCTTTTTAAGTTGTGTAATACTGTAGAACATTATTTTGATATATCTCCTAGGGTTTAGCCAGCGTTTGCAATGTAAGCGCAAAAAATGCGGTAATTTACGACATCACATCAGAAAGTAAAATTATTAGTTTTTCTCAACTACATTGTGCATGTATAATACACATAAACCTTCCTGTTGAACCACTCTATCTGATGAAAAACCCGCACGAAAATCGGTTGCGTAGTTTTAAAGATTAAAGCAAACAAAAAAGCGACTTTGTTTTATGTGTGACAGAAGTGCACAAAAAACTCACGATATCACGCCCTAAAAGTGCTGCCGTCAACCTGAGGCGTTAGTAATATATTTCAAGTGTCTACTTATATCTGCATCCATGTACCGGTAGTACTTTCTCCTGACGAACTAGGTTATAAAAAGTTCTACGACTGCTTAAATGCTACTCTGTTGATTCACTAAGATCCCTTTACGGAAGCTAACAAATACACAATCACGAAATGCTTGTCTTGTATAAGAATATGATAGCTAGCAGTTCATGTCGGATACACATAAGCGCCTAAAGATATATCGTAGAGTGTAACCGGCTAGATGTATTTCAGGGTAGTTAAAACGGCACTCTTCGCGCTATCCAGGTCAGTGAGCTAGGTCACGACACGACCCACGCACGGTCAGGACACGCCGACGATTTAGCAATGAAACATTTTCAAACGAGCGATCGATGTTAAACTCGTTTGGCTATCAGGATAATTTATCAGCAACATTAATCGCTTTCTGCGACTGCTTCGTTGGTCCAGTCGTTAGCTTATATGGTTTAAGAGAATTGGGTCCTGGGATTTAATCCTAGGTTAAAAATTTTCAGTAAACTTCTAAACCCAGAGCCGGAAAGATGGTTATGTTACACCCGCGTACTTCAAAAAGAACGGTAAACTGGTTGGTGCTAAACGGTCCTGGTCACTATAATCAAGGGTACCCTTAAACCTACACCCGTGTCACAAGTCTCGGGCTCTGTTCGGAGTTTTTCTCTCAGCCACGCGATGGACCCGGCACCCGCACGGTGAATCCATGGAATGATAAGATATTCGTCTCTCTCACTTTTAACAGCATCAAACATTATAACCCTAGATCAAACCAGCATTGAAGTTGTGTAATGGGTGTAAGCTCTGTATGCTCCTCTCCTTTATGGATGAAAGTTTGGCCTATAATGGGACGTTAATAGGCCCGTAATGATGATCGATGTTAAACTGATTCGGCTATCAGCATTGACATATTAATACTATGGACTTCGGGTCAGCGATAAAAAGTGTCCGAACCAAAAGTAAGCCAAAACGCGAAATGACTTCCAATCGCAATTCAGTCTCATATTAGCTGACTGACAGAATACACGTCAATAATGCCGTAATCTATATATATAAAACTCTTCCGTTACTGAGTGATGTACTGACTGACAGACAACGCACAGCCGAAACTACTGGTCGTAGAGAGCTGAAATTTGGCACGTATATTTGTTAGGTGGCGTAGGCAACCACTAAGAGAGGATTTTTCGAAATTCCCCCCCTAAGGGGAGAAAATGGGGGTAAATTGAAATTTTTAATATCTTAATGGATTCACTTGAAACTTTGTATGTAGGTTCCACCAGTTACGCAAGTGACCACCAAAAGAAAGTTTTTGGAATTTTTTTCCCCCTAAGGGGAGAAAAGGGGGTGAAGATTTTAATTTCTTGATGGATTCACTTGAAACTTTGTATGTAGGTTCCACCAGTGAAGCAAGTGAGCATTGAGCGAGGAATTATGGAAATTTTCCCCCTAGGGGGAGAAAAGGGGGGTAAACTGAAAATTTTAATTTCTTAATGGATTCACTTGAAACTTTGTGTGTAGGTTCCACCAGTGAAGCAAGTGAGCATTGAGAGAGGATTTTTCGAAATTCCCTCCCTAGGGGGAGAAAATGGGGGTAAATTGAAAATTTTAATTTCTTAATGGATTCACTTGAAACTTTGTATATAGGTTTCACCAGTTACGCAAGTGACCACCGAAAGAGAATTTTTGGAATTTTTTTCCCCCTAAGGGGAGAAAAGGGGGTGAAGATTTTAATTTCTTGATGGATTCACATGAAACTTTGTATGTAGGTTCCACCAGTGAAGCAAGTGAGCATTGAGCGAGGAATTTCGGAAATTCCCTCCCTAGGGGGAGAAAATGGGGGTAAACTGAAAATTTTAATTTCTTAATGGATTCACTTGAAACTTTGTATGTAGGTTCCACCAGTGAAGCAAGTGAGCGTTGAGAGAGGATATTTAGAAATTTTTCCCCTAGGGGGAGAAAAGGGGGGTAATTTGAAAATTTCAATTTCTTAATGGGTTTACTTGAAACTTTGTACACAGGTTCCACCAGTGAAGCAAGTGAGCACTGAGACAGGATTTTATTCCACCGATTTTAGCGCGTGACCTGCGGTCGCGTTAAGGCCGCCCTGCTATCAGGGAATTGTTCTGAATTACGTCCTGCGCCAAACAACTATGCCAATTTCAATTTTAATGTAGAATCAGCAAATCCCCAAATCTTCGCGCGCGATTCGGTAGTGCCAGTCTCCTGTCTTGAGCCACAGATTTGCTCTCGCACTCTTTCGTACCCTGCGCTAGAGCTCAACGATGTCCCGTACCTACCTGAATTTTTATGGGAAATCCGTTAATGCACCGATTTTAGCAGGCGACCTATGGTCGCGTTAAAGCCGCTCTGCCATCAGGAAATTGTTCTGGATTACGTTCTGCGCTCGACAACTATAATGCCCCCATGTCTATTTCAATTTCAATGTAGAATCAGCAAATCCCCAAATGTTCTCGCTCTCTTTTGTACCCTGCCTTGCACCAGAGCTCTACGATGCCCCGTGCCTTACTCATTTTTATGTGAAATCCTTTAATCCAACGATTTTAGCACGCGACTTACGTTCACGTTAAAGCTAATCTGCCATCAGGAAATTGTCCTGGATTAAGTCATGCGCCAGAAAATTATGATGCCCTCATGCCTCTTTAAATTTTAATGTAGAATCAGCAAATCCCCGAATGGTCGCGCACGACTTTCGGTCGCGCCAACCTCCTGTCTCGAGCCCCAATTTGTTTTCGCCTTCTTTCGTACCCTGCCTTGCACCAGAGCTCAACGATGCCCCGTACCTACCTGAATTTTTATGGGAAATCCGTTAATGCACCGATTTTAGCAGGCGACCTACGGTCGCGTTAAAGCCGCTCTGCCATCAGGACATGGTTCTGGATTACGTACTGCGCTCGACAACTATAATGCTCCCATGCTTCTTTCAATTTTAATGTAGAATCAGCAAATCCCCAAATTTTCGCGCGTGACCTTCGGTCGCGCCAGCCTTCTATCTCGAGCCACTGGTTTGCTTTCGCTCTCTTTCATACCCAGTCTTACACCAGACTTCTATGATGCCCCGTGCCTAACTAATTTTTTAGGTGAAATCCGTTAATCTGCCGATTTTAGCACGCGACCTACGGTCACGTCAAAGCCTCTCTGCCATCAGGAAATTGTCGTGGATTACGTTATGCGCCAGACAACTATGATGCCCCATGCCTCTTTAAATTTTAATGTAGAATCAGCAAATCCCCGAATGGTCGCGCCAGCCTCCTGTCTCGAGCCACAAGTTTGTTTCCGCCTTATTTCATACCCTGCCTTGAACCAGAGCTCAACGATGTCCCGTACCTACCTGAATTTTTATGGGAAATCCGTTAATGCACCGATTTTAGCAGGCGACCTATTGTCGCGTTAAAGCCGCTCTGCCATCAGGAAATTGTTCTGAATTACGTCCTGCGCTAGACAACTATGCCAATTTCAATTTTAATGTAGAATCAGCAAATCCCCAAATTTTCGCGCGCGATTCGGTCGTGCCAGTCTCCTGTCTTGAGCCACAGATTTGCTCTCGCACTCTTTCGTACCCTGCGCTAGAGCTCAACGATGTCCCGTACCTACCTGAATTTTTATGGGAAATCCGTTAATGCACCGATTTTAGCAGGCTTCTATGATGCCCCGTGCCTAAATAATTTTTTAGGTGAAATCCGTTAATCTGCCGATTTTAGCACGCGACCTACGGTCACGTCAACGCCGCTCTGCCATCAGGAAATTCTCCTGGATTACGTCATGCGCCAGACAACTATGATGCCCCATGCCTCTTTAAATTTTAATGTAGAATCAGCAAATCCCCGAATGGTCGCGCCAGCCTCCTGTCTCGAGCCACAAGTTTGTTTCCGCCTTCTTTCGTACCCTGCCTTGGACCAGAGCTCAACGATGTCCCGTACCTACCTGAATTTTTATGGGAAATCCGTTAATGCACCGATTTTAGCAGGCGACCTATTGTCGCGTTAAAGCCGCTCTGCCGTCAGGAAATTGTCCTGGATTACGCCCTGCGCCAGACAACTATGATACCCCCATGCCTCTTTCAATTTTAATATAGAATCTGTAAATCCCCGAATTGTCGCAGGCGTCCAGCCGCGGGATTTTGGCCGCGGTTTTGGTTAAATAAATTATTTAATAATCACAAGGATATTACAGAGATAAGATTTGCCTTTTACAGTGTGTCAATTAGTTTCGGAGATATTACAAAATTTCTAAAAAATATAACACTGCCGCTATATCGTCCAAATTATGTTGACCTCCTCCGTGTTATGTTATACGTACTGAATAGGGGTCAACATTTTGGTACTGATATTCTTTTGATAATTCGATCTTTGATCTTTTCTTTCAATTTATTTGGCATGGCAGACCATATTTATATAATATACGAAAAAGTTTGTTCGTTTGTTTAAACGGGTTTATCTCTAGATCTGCATGTCGGATTGTAAATTATTTTGTTTATTATGAAAGCTAGACTCAAAAATGAAATAGACTATTAAAAGCTATACACATCAGCTTGCCATAAATACATATTGTTAATGTACTGTAATATCGTACAATGTTTAACAAAAATGTAGATCTTTAGTACACGGGACGGAATGGAGGATATTGCTTCACGGGAAACTATAAAAAAATTAAATTGAGAGGGGTAGCGGGGAAAGAGCACACTTTATATGAATGTCTGTTTTTAAAATCAAACGGGTACCTAAGAGGTTTTCACGCGGACGAAGTCGCGGGCGACTGCTAGTGTGTTATAAAAAACTTGTAAGAACTACCCGAGTAAGATGAGAAAAGAAGACGGTGAACCATATTTTCAGTAAGTAAATATTTACTGATGATTTTAAAGTATTATTTTGCTTAGAAACAGGCTATTTTATTAAAATTTTAATAAACTATAGAAACGAATTGCATAACCAACCAAAATGAACAAAAGTATCTATCTGTCCTTTTCCCATACGCTACCCGCGTATAGGATAGAAGGAGTGCAATATGTTTATCTAATTAACCACATTTAGTTCGGATCTGCCGTGAGCAATAGAATGTTTTAGAACAACGACTGCATAGAGTTATTTTGTTGTTTAACATTTGAATTATTTAATTACTTAAATTTTGAATGAAAATAATTTGATTATTTTCAATTCAAAAATTTTTATTTTTTATGTCATGAATATTAATCAAAACCAAAATTAACCATAATGGTATATTAATTTGATAACTATAAGAATTATCTACATGAAATTAGGAACAGTTATTTAAAAAAGTGATCTAACGTCATTGAAGTAAAAAATATATTTTCAGTTTAATTAAAAAGAGGAAAATATCGAGAACTTAAAATTTCAAAGTAAAGAACTATGTCGAGTGGCATATCATTTTGTACATTAGTGGATTTGGTTTGTAATTAATTATTATTATGACTAATTATTATTTTATACAAGATAATTACAACAATTATTATTTGGTACAAGATTTATCCCAGCATATAGAGGTCAGGGATATGTAAATATAAATTAAAATTTGCTGTAAATATAACATATAAATATAAGATGCCAAAAAAATTTGAAAGCTACCGACTCCACACCATTTATGTTGTCCTATTTTCACGAGAAGCTGTCATGTCAAAAAAAGGCTGCCATGGTAACCGTCAATCGAAGCAGATTACTTATTGCATGCAATTAGACCCTTGCAAATTAGACTGTATAACAATACGATAAGACATACATTACAATGTTATTTTGTTATAAAAACATAAATACATCCTAGTGTGTATAAAATATCTTGGGACACTTTTGACGTAAATTTTGCATTAGACCCGAAGTCCATAGTATTAATATGTCAATGGCTATCAGGATAATTATAAATATCGGCAACATTATTCGCTACCTAGTTATTTAATTAGGAACTGAGATTAATATTTAATGGTTAACTTCCTATAGTTAATGCGCATAGGTAGTTGAAGTAATATTAAAGTTGAATTTCAGTGGTCCGGCACTTTCTTTAAACGTGGCAGCTGAATAGATTTCAATTTTTGTCTTGCACCATTATTCTCATAAAGGACCGGAATCAAGTGTCAGGGACGATCCGATACTGCATTTATATTTCACATGTTTAGTTTTCCATGAGATATAATTTTACCTAAATAGAGTCTATATTATTTTCGAGTTGTTCTATATCTTTCTACGTTGCTTTATCGCCAGCGTAGCGGATTTCTCCCTCACCGTATTAAATATTCCTTAACTGCTTCATATCATAAAGTAATTTATTAACTTTAATAATTTTACGCTAATTGTTTGTTTATGGAGACAAATATATTAATTTAAATGTTTTGACTTTTTGACAGACACTTGTTCAAATGTTTGGTTATTAAACACCTTCGTAGGAGTTCATCGTAGCAATATCTATAGGCATAGTATTGTAAAATTGGTTTTAATCTTGTCCATGTAGTGTCTCAAGAACTTGAGCCTGATTCTATATTGTAAGAGAGCTGCTTTTACAATATAGAATCAGGCTCAAGTTTCTTAGCGTCTTTTTAGTAGTAATCTGCCTTTCAAACCGGCGGTAAAGGTGATCACAAAAGCGTTTGTATGCAAGTCTACTTGAAATAAACGAATTTATTTTTAATTTAGATTTATTCACTAGTTATTTGAATCCAATACAACGAGCCAATAAATCAATATCACATACTCGTATGTATGGTGATGAACTTAATGAAGATAACCAAGTTATTTAAGTAACTAGACACTTTAAGGAATTAATATATTAACGTTTATTTAAAACAGACGAATGGTTACAAATACATACTCTTGTAGGAGAAACGAGCAATATGATCCGTGTCCTACTAAATTTTATTGCTTGATGAACTTAAGGAAGATGGTCAAGTTAAGTAATTTTTTGTAAACGTACTAAATGAAGAATCCGACGTTTGTTCATGCTTTATCTATTCTGACATTGCACTCGTGTAGAGCTATTTTTAGATTTCTATCAAGGGAAGGTCGAGCGTGGCTCCTAATCCGCGATGTGGGGGCAACTCTGTGCGAGGCGCAGGCGGAGTCGATGACCGAGTATTGATCCCAGCGAAGTGG
This sequence comes from Mycalesis mineus, assembly GCA_034621355.1. NCBI lineage: Eukaryota > Metazoa > Arthropoda > Insecta > Lepidoptera > Nymphalidae > Mycalesis > Mycalesis mineus. The sequence goes on from CM067881.1 coordinate 17,137,576, forward strand.
GTCGCGACCCGTTTCCCGTTGCAATACAAACTGGTAGGGCTGCACCGTTTGTCTCGACAGATACTAGATTACCCATAGGCACACTGAGGATCCTAGCTTAGACAAATTCTACAAATCATATTGTGACTTTAAATAGAGCTTAGAAAAATTTATAAATATGCTAGTATGATATGTGTATGACATAAGTTATATTTAAGGTTATCCTTTCATTTTTCACAGATTCTTAAACACCTCAAAAGTTTCTTATTGTGGCGGTGTTTTGATAAAAGGCTTCTTGACACATTTGTGTTATTTCTTAATGAGAACTGGGACAATTCTATCGTTTTAATTTAGATTTTTTTTGTATTGAGCCACAACTCTTTTGAATGCATACATTTAACTGTATGACCAAATTATTAAAGTCTTAAGAATATACACAAGTAATGATAAGACGGATGATCTGTTTAAATTATAATTGAAGAAGTCTTTTCTATTTGTCTATTTATATTTAAAACATTAAAATACCGCAGTTTATTATACTTTTAATAATTAATTGTTGTTACCGTTCTAGATTCATGATCGTATCGTATAACGAGGACAACCGTTGCATAGATCTAGAATATCGGTATCTAGTATAACTTCACCATCATACATTACCTCAATTCTAAATATTCTATCTAGCTTATTAAGCTTCCATTTTTCAATTTACAAGAATAAATATTAGCTGATTAATTTTAACTAAAATTTTAGTGTAACCTCTAATAACTATAAACTTGTTATTCGCTGTAAATGTTAGGAATTGTCGTGTCCTTTGGAATTAAGGACCAGAATTTCAAGTCACGTAAACTCGTGATAAGCTGTAACCGGTACGGATATATAGCCTTTTGCCGAGCAACCTTCCGTTGGAACTTCGATTAAATCTTGTATATATTACGGCTCTAGTCATTGCAACAATTTGACAGTTAATTTCCTGAACTTGAAGTCCATGCGATGTTATTCATGTTGACAAAGCATTAAAACGGAATCAATCATACATTTTTTGTCGTTTCCTCAAGTTCAGTTCAAATAGGTATATATCTCTAAAAAGAATCTAGGCATGCAATGGTGCAGATGCTTTGTGAAAGTTGATTTGCACGGCTCCCCCACTATTGCACGCTGCAACACAAAGCGTTCAAGTCACATTCACTTTCCATTGGTTGAACGCTAACCCTAAACGCATACTAAGGCGTTTAGGTATATGATTTATGTTGAATAATCAATGCTTGTATTTTATCGGTCACAATTTGATAACAAAATCCGATTGATAAAAAAATCTGCGTAATTGCTTATCAGTTGGAATATTCTCGACTATCTAACTCGAAATCCATCTCTATCTATGTACGTATTTGTCAAAAGCATTGTCGAACACGACATTTTGACAATCGGCGATCATTTACCATTGTTCGTGTTTCTAAGGAGAATTAATTGAAGCTCTGACCTTCAGACTTTGTGATTACAGCAATGATCTTTTGGCTTTGATAGTCGTTAGTAGCTCTTTATACATTTTGTATTTGAGTTTAAAGGAGTTTATGAATTTGACTAACTTATGTTGTATTTACTGGTAGCTATGTTTATAGGAGCTATTGTTCCAAAAGCCAGTGCGACGTACCAGCATTGTGTGTATTTACGGAAATCATTATTATCATTAATTTTGCGTGTTCTGTCTGAATTTGTTAAGTTTGAACGCGTTGTCAATCTCAACTGTTTCGTATTTGTCTCACTTGTAATAAACAAATTACAATGTCTAGGAACTCATCTCCTGACAGAGTTGGAAAGTTGATTGAATATTAGTTTGTCCCACGATATTATTTGATCTGCCAATAAACGTAAATTGCCTTACAAGTATCTAATTTTTAGAAAAGTTTTCCGGTATATCTCCTGACTTTATCTATCGAGATTTATAGATAGCTCTGCTCAAATCTCCGAGACATATTGTCAAAATGTTCAAAAGGATTTTCACGTGGATTGATTGATTTGGTTTCGCATTTCGAAAAGGCACGTTTACCGTGGGAGTTCCGAGGGCCGAGCAACAACAATAGCCATCAATTGTTTGTGTTGGGGGAACACGTTGGCGCAATCACGTGTTTTGATCACGTGGACGATTAAAATGTGATAAATCACTACCAGATTTAATTAAAAACATCTCAAGTCAGCCCACGTTTCCATGAAAGTTCGAAAGCTTCCAGAACTGTTTAAAGTGTTGCTATTCTTAGAAATACCAAACTGTACTTACTTACTGCATTATGATTACATTTACATTGTCTTCTCTGCTTTTAGCTGCAGAGTATACTAACATAATAGCAGCCTACTAATAATAAACTATACTGGAGAGCTGGTAGATTTTTGCGGCACTTACATAGATGTGCAGACCTGGCTTTGGAAATTACTAGTCAGGTTGCATTTGACATTCAGACAAAAACAAGAAAGATTGTAAGCGATTAAAACAACTTCTTCATTTATTAATACCCGGTTTTTCGTATATAGCTGGTACAGCTGGTGTAGGATTTGTCCTTTGTATGAGCGATTGTAATTAGGCAAGTTTTACAAAACTGGCATTTTTCAAGAAAGTTTTAGCCATTTTGTTGTAGTAAAAATTTCGTCAATCGACAAAAAAAGATTGTGTGTGAATATATTATGCACTAAAATGCAACGTATTTTTTAATTGCTCTGTTATTGCACAATTCATATTCTAATGATCTCTAAACAATGAGTCAGCGTCAGTTATTTCGCTGGAACTTCTAACATGGTCATTATAAACGTATATAGTCAGGTGCTATTATTTAACGTTTGATCTATTATATGATTTTGTTGATTTATCGTTTTCACTATTCACCTATGTTGAAGTCCTCGGTAGTATTTTAGTTCTATGTACTAGTTATGGTACAATGAAACTAGTTTCCTGGAAAGTAACTCGCAGTACCATGTAGCGTGGGTAGACGTTAGATTATTTCCGAGCGAATCGAGGTGGGCGGGCATGTTTACTACTTTTCCTTGTAATTGCAGTTCAACTGAGCGTGACTTCCAGACACGAACGTGGGTAGTACAAGATTAAAAGATGTCTGGCGATGATCGAAATTTCTATCGGGAGTATGACATTCACTTCACTTTTTGAACTTGACCTTTTTCGTATTTTACAGTATTTTAGGTTTTTGTTTGTCACAGCACTAAAATAGTTGTTGTTTTTATTCTTTAACGATTTGTGTTATAGACCATTTTTAAAAAGAAGGTTTAGCTTTAGTTTTTATAGAGAGGTATTTAGATGAGGAAACTAAAGGTGCGTCAGCAAATAGAAATATGTTTATCTGTTAGTGTTTTTGGTGACACTCGCTTTTTGGTCTAAAATCTAAATGATTTAACAATATGTTTTTGCTCTGCTGTTGTTCCTTAGCTCGACACAAACGCGTTTGTGCTTCCACCTATAAATCCAAAAGCAATCCAAATAACTGTATTCAGTTCGATTTGAATGTCTAAACTTTCTATGTCTGAACTACAGCTTGTTGCCATGGCGTGGGAGCTAACCTGGATTCTTTCACGGTTTGCTGTCTATTATTAGAGTCGGACTACTTCTGGGACTTAATGGAAAGGGATTCGAAGATATTCGGGCATTCAACAATATCCGCTATCTTAAAATCATGAGATAGGTACGCAACATTATCGAAGTATCGCTATATTTATCATTCATCACTTTCTACTGGGAATAAAATTTAACTAATTTTGATAATTTAGGTAGTAGATATTGCTGTGTGGATTTAGATCGCTTTCTCAGACTGCTACCATTATCCTAAAATTTCAAAATGGCGCTTGAGCATAGACTTGGTCTTTGAACATCTTTGTTTAATGTACACAAATTAAGAGTAAATCTCAATATCACCAGATTCTGAACTGTCGTCCGGTTTAGTGTTACTATGTCTAATGTGTTCGTCTGGTTACAACGATATTGAACGTCTACATAGAAATGAGTTTAGTCTCGCTTGTGACATAAAATATCGCTAATGGCTTGTCGTCGAACCTCTCTGTTAAAAAAACTACCTACACAAATTTAAATCTACCATCATTAGACTCGGAATTGCCGTCCGGTTTAGTCTTACGATGTTACTGGAGTATTATCTCTGCTTCATCCGATCGGTTCGTCTGGTTACAACAATATTGAATCTACATCGAAATGTGTTTAGTCTCGCATCAGACATAAAATATCGCTAATGGCAACTCGATGAGCTTCATATGGTAACCGCCGTGAATAGTTTGAAATTGAAGCGATAAATTGGCTGCGTGTGTGTCGTTATGGACGTGGTATACGTAACGTGACCAACTTCACGTTCTGGGTGGGACAGTCCCTCTTTTGGATTGTTTATACGCAGTCCCCCCCCCCCCCGCGGCAATATTTGCTTTTGCAAACACATAGATTTCTTTCAAAGTATAATTATAACTGCCCCTTGGTCCAGTGGTTAGCCTATGCTATTTCGGATCACGATCCTTAAACCGACAACTCGCTTTATATATAAAAATTAAAATCTGGTGCTGCATTGTGTGTTTGCTTTCCTTTTTTTACGTAATTCTGCAGCAAATGTCTCTCTGATAACAAAATAGATGGTCACGTTGGGTAAAGTATAGGACGCATGTGTTGGCTCGGATGACGTCATCACGCCGCCGTCGCGCGTGACGTAGCGGCCGCGGTCGTCGGCGGCGCGCACCGTTCCCGCCAGTCTCTGCTCGACCGCGGCACGGACCGTGTCGATCCGTTGCGATGTGAACGCCTAAACCTCACCACTGTCTACCACGACAGCTTTTGTTGCATGTGCATCGGCTACCAGTTTACGTTTCAGTACTACATCATTAACATTTGATTTTTCCGCCACATTAACTATCTGTTCCGTGGAGTGAAATGTAAGTGACGTATCTGAGTCATCGTTAACCTCTGTGCCCTGTTTTACTGACACGTTTTAAATTTTCAAGATCTTTGAGTGCCGTGTGACAAATGGTAGGATACCGGGAATATTAATCCGTCCGAACACCGTTGTTTGTATGTGGTCAAACGCGAGCGGTCAGGTAATATTGAATAAAGGTTGATTTTTTGTAACTTCGTCGTTTTCTTTAGCGCTACGTTCTTAAGTATTCAACAGGTGGTTACGAGAATTTTATTCAAGTTTAATGCCATACTGTCCATTAATTCGTTTTATATCAGGATGCCTCGTCAAACTTTGTAATGTCATTAATTCACCTTAGAAAGTGGTTTGATGTGATGAAAGTTATTATATCAACATTTGGTCTAATTTCAATGTCTAATTCAATTATCTTAAAATGGTATTGATAATAAAGGGTAATGACAACTCATTTTTATTCAAATGAGCTGATTGTGATTGATTACAGTTGTCCATTTATTATTGCGAACATAACAAGAATCCCGGAATTTCAAAACTTTAACGTTGACGAACATACGTGTATATAGAGCGCTGAAGTTACTCTAGTGCCTGTGCACTTAGTTCTATTAACGTAACCCACCCACTTGATGTTGGGTGTGTCTTGTCTGGAACGCGGCTAGGTGGGTATTAGATAGACTAGTGATTCCAATATATACTTATTGTTTAAAATGATGATTTTATTTCTTATTTCAATTAGATATCTGATTGTTACAAATCTAATTGTTTACTGTTTCTTGTACCCGCCATATAGTTTAGATGTTGAATTGCAATCTGGAAGCTGTGTTTTCATTTTGAGATAAGGAGTGATGATTAATGCATCCTGTTTACACATTCAACTTAAGATGTTGTATAAATAATAATAATATTTTTGTTAATTAAACGACTTCAAAGAAAGGAGTTTCTCAATTCGAACGTAAGGAAATCAAGATGCGATGATGGGGTCCTGGAGATATTGAAGAAAACTTTCGAAAATTGTATTTACTAATGCGTTTGTTTATTTTTCCATTAAGTATTTGAAAGCACTATATTTGTGAAGGTCTGGAGTCAATCTAATGAAGACGAAACACAGGCGAGGGAATTCTGCAACGATATTGGACATGGTTAATTGGTCTTGATGAAAACTTTACAAAAAGATAGGCTGTGACTGTCATTAAGGATCTGGTGATGGAGAAGATTTTAACTCGGGCGTTAGCTAAAACACACAGATTATTTGAAACCTTGCACATCCAAACGATTGTATTCGAAATTAGATTCAAGTACTTTTCAACTTCGATAATTACACTTTTTCCATCTCTGGATGGCACCGACAAAGATTCAAAAATACTAGCACGTCTAATTCCCATAGGGATAGGCAAAGACCACTTCCTTCCACATGCCATGATCTTTGCCTCTCTCGTTTCTTCCAATCTTAAATTCAAAGCTATTTTTAAGTAAATTAAAGTAATCAAATTACGAAATTATTTTTCATGATCATCATTTGCTTGCAAGGTATTTAAGCTAGAAACATGACCTTCAAACTGGTACTGGTACTGATGGTACTAGGGTACATCCTCTATATATATGCTTTGTTACAAAGAATTTTTTGATCTGCAAAAGGTCCAAAAATGTCCTTTTTGCGATAAATCTATACAAAATTATCATGAACTTTAATTTTAGTAATTCTCAATTTAAATTCGGAAGTTTTCCGTGTAATTATGAAAAATCACTAATCAATTCTCAGATCAAATATATAACTACTGTTCTTGAAAGTTAGCCAAAAATGGTAAAAATTGTAGATAATAAATAATAGTTCACTTTAATGTTATAATTTGATTATCTGTATAATAAATGTTTTCTGCTATAAATAAGGTGTCACGATTATATTATAAAGTTATATGTTGTGCATTAGCAGTATAGTTAACTTTTAAAACAAACATGGTGTCACCTGCATGTTCACCGTGACATCATAATTTATATAGATTACAATGTCATTGATAACAGGTATTTTTATCTGTTGCCTTGGGTGGCTCAACGTGACTTTTTTGTAAGCGTAATAAGCCATCATGTATGTTTGGACTACCATTTCTGCAAGATAAGCCATGACCTCAGCAGTATTGTTTAATAAATAGAATGGTGATGAGAAGAAACTTAATCGATAAATTTGTAGGAAAATTAGATAAATTAAGACAATTTAGACACACAACGGCTCCATTGTTGTTCTTTATGAAATTGTTTGAAATGTTTGTTTAAAATAAATTTTGTCGGTCTCTTTCAATACGCACAAATATTCATTAAACGAAATTATTGTAGTAGACGACTACAGTGAATCAAGGCTGCTTCGACTTCCTAGAATCACAAGTAATAAAACCGAAGTAGAGTTAAGTGCATAGAGCAATAGTGGTGGTCAGACGGCCTCGAGCTAATGTTTCCGCTGCCGCCGCGTTGTTGCTTGTTATGCATCGGTGTGTTGAGGTTTCTTGCACAAAAATAGCATCATCATTAGGTTTATCTTCTTAACTGTAACCTGGTTTGAGATTAATAAAATTTTCTTTGAAAATCGTGTTGCATGTTTGTTGACGATTACTGCAAAACAAATATTCAAAAACTTCCCGGCCTTTTAAAATTTAGTTTGGGTTTTTAAATCTACTTTTACTTAAAATGTTTAAAATTTACAGTTTGTATTCATTATTTCGATTTCTCTTTATGGATATAACTGGTTTTACATTTTACGTGTTCCTTGCCTATTTGAGGTCTACCGTACTTTTTTGATAGAAACGTAAACACTATCTAAACGTCGAGTTTTAATCAATGAATATTTATTCAGAATTCCAAATAACATATCATTTTTAGGAAATTGTTTAAATTCATTTATTTATGTCTATCACTAAGGAAACCAGTTTTGTTTTCTTTTCATTATTTGTGATAAATCATGTCAATCGTTTGATTCAATTCTACTTAGTTTTTTCTTATGCTTATTGATACAAGTTTACCCGGTAAATTCAATCCCATCGGTTATAACGTACATGTACCATTAGATGTGTGCAACACTGCGCATTTGTTGTGGTTAAGCTTGTCCTTTGTAGTCGCCTTGTTTGCCACGTGTTTGTCCCTCGTCGATAAACATGCACGTCTCAGTGAGGCTATTATTCTAGTAAAGGAAGTTGCTAATTATACAAATACTTCATACTCTTGATAGGTATCTATAGATTTATATTCGCTACAGAATTTAAAATGTTTTCTTACTTGTAATACATTAAACATCTATTATAGGTTCGTTAAATCAGTATATATCTTTCTCATAGCCTCTTCTAATTTGACTTTCTCAAGGGTCTCAGAATGGCTAGACTGTCTGGAGGGCAGACGTTAAAACGCGTTAGTCTAAATCGTTTGCATTGTTCCATTGGGGTCTGGAGTTTATTGACCGTCGCGTCTGCTCGGAATTTCGAAAATCTTGCAGACAACTTTCCTCGCTTGATAGATTCAATTACTTCACTGTCCTCAGAAGTATCTTTGCATTTTTATGTTCAGAAGAACTGACATCAGAACTTCGACATGTACCTTTTATCTGCCATTGATTCAGCAGCTATCTTTATGGTTGCTTAATTTTAACGAGAATCATTATCTAATATTACGTAAATATTGTTCGCAAGTTTGGTTTTCGTTAATGACTCTTGTCTTTGGTATTAAGGGTTTTAAAGCTCGCGCTCAAAGTGATCTCTCATCTAAACGTTGATCTTGCCAATTCTCCAACATCATTGTGAAGTTCATCAACCGTTAGCCACATTATAACGAGCGCAATCTGGACTACGCCCACTTTTGTTTTAAAATTTCAGACTTTTAACCTTTCCAAGGTAAAAACAATTTATATTAAAAACTTTTAAGTGGTATTATTTTAGCATCGTTAGTAGTTTGTTTCTTTAAAGTAGTTGGAAACTTTTTAGAATCCCATTTTATCCCTGGATTAATTTAAAGAATTTACTTTAATAATTGATTTATTATTATTATCTAACTAACTACGTACATATCAGAAGGTCCGGGTATCTTAACGTAATTAAAGGATTAATTTGATGATTTCACTTATGAGTTAACTATTTTCCAGATTATTATCTCTATAATGAAGATAGAGCTGTCTAAATTCGCGGTATAAAATATACACACAAGTGCGTGGGCTGTGTGTATGTTCTGTTTGGCTTCAATCCAAATCTGGTTGCGTCTCTCCTTGAATGAAATCTTCAGGAAAACAAAACAGTTTTTAAATATTCCGGTGATCGTTTTGAATATATTCGGCGCACAGTTCGCCAGTCCGCTTCTGAGCATTCGGAATCACTTCAACATGTAAACATATAGTGTTGTAATATACGACATGGGAATGTTTTTCGCTACAGTTTGTCTGCCAAAAATTTGTTGCGTCTTTATAAGTTTTTCTGCGCAGCGACACAGCAAACACAACTTTTGGTGTAGAATAAATATGTGTATTTTCGAACCGATGAACAATATTTAAACTTTGCTGTTTTTCTTCTTTGATAAAACAAAATTTCTTTTCCTCTCAAAACTTATTTTTAAGATTTATAATTAGATGCATCTACTTTTATAAATACTTTACTCTTATTTTTCCCCCAATTTTTGCTAAAACAAATCGTCGTACCCAATTTCAAAGTTCCGTCATCGATATAACCCTTTTCCATTTTAATAAAGTCTGTTATAGTTTATTTCACTTAAAAGTTTCTTTTCGTGAAAGCGCTGTATCTCATTACTTTGCTAACAAGATGTTCCTTTTTTTTTATTTTGCACCAAAATATAGGCTTTCGGTTATTTTCAGTCCACCTTTAAAGTAACTTGTTTTAAATTACTTACAAATTAATCAGCAGATCATCATTTTGATAGTAGTAGTATTATTGCTCGATTGTGGAAGTTCTACGGCCATGTATCTTTCTGTCTTGCTGCTGCAAGAAATGAAAATCGCCGTAGTTTTCTGGTCTAAAGGACTTAGTTGTCAGTAAAATCACAGGCATACAAGGTACGCCCTTTGTTGAAGATTGGAATACGAGTTCCTCTGTTTTAGGTGATACTTGTTTTGTTCCAACAACTTGTGCTATTAAAAAAAAATTGCATATTATCAGCACTAATTTTAGCGAGGCAGTTTTCTATAACATGTATGTATTAAAAACACTATTGAACATGACGCCATACGAATTTGTTATTACATGAAGTAGGTTAGCATTAATGTGCGACTTTACAGCACGCTCTTATCACGACATTATACACTGTAAAGGAATAATCTCATTGTACTCACAAACGTTAAGAACGGAACCACTCGTTAGTAATGCAAGACAAATAAACGAGAAGTTTGTCCTCATTTTAGTAATTGTCGCTATTTTAGTGGCAACAGCGTAATCATCCAGCGGAAAAACGTAAACAACACGTCACAGAGTAGGTATGTCTCTCTGGTGCATAAATCATTAGGATGTGCAAAGCACAAAGAAATACTGTTTTTCATAGATTTTTCATGGACTATTTTTTCTGAACAAGCTCGTCTACGATAGAGCTATTGAGTTTTGTTGGCTTCTTGGTAGATTTTGCACATTGAACCGATTATTATGTTTGACACTTAACATTTTTTATAGTTTACGCACAAATACTGTCGAACAACCAGTCTTAGGTGTAAAGGCATTGCGTATTATAGAGCATCACTTTTAAGGGTCCTTGTTGATGTCACTGGCGATCACGCCCTTTAAAACGTGGTTTTCATAACACTATTTAACGGCTGCAATAAGAATTTATATCTCATAAATATCCCTAATGCCTCTTAAATAATCTCTGCTAATAATAATACTCAAGTTTTGAAGTGTATTCCACTTTGGCTACCATTCATGTAATAAATCAATGATTTGTATTGTTGCAGTTGGGCAACTGTTCCGTGGCGACATTGATGGAGTTCCGCTTGGACAGCGCGGAGTACTGCCAGGCCCAACACAAATAAGTTCGCGGGCGTTTGTGGAAGCGAGACCCATGCTGCCGGGAGCGTGCGCCTCGCCACTCACATCGAGCACCCAGCGATATACACCCATCCATATGTGAGTATACTGATGGAGTTCCGCTTGGACAGCGCGGAGTACTGCCAGGCCCAACACAAATAAGTTCGCGGGCGTTTGTGGAAGCGAGACCCATGCTGCCGGGAGCGCGCGCCTCGCCACTCACATCGAGCACCCAGCGATATACACCCATCCATATGTGAGTATACTGATGGAGTTCCGCTTGGACAGTGCGGAGTACGGCCAGGCCCAACACAAATAAGTTCGCGGGCGTTTGTGAAAGCGAGACCCATGCTGCCGGGAGCGCGCGCCTCGCCACTCACATCGAGCACCCAGCGATATACACCCATGCATATGTGAGTATACTGATGGAGTTCCGCTTGGACAGCGCGGAGTACGGCCAGGCCCAACACAAATAAGTTCGCGGGCGTTTGTGGAAGCGAGACCCATGCTGCCGGGAGCGCGCGCCCCGCCACTCACATCGAGCACTCAGCGATATACACCCATCCATATGTGAGTATACTGATGGAGTACCGCTTCGACCTTGGCTTGGCGTTTGTGGAAGCAAGACCCATGCCGCCGATAGCAGCGCTACACATTCATCTTCCAGTGTTCTATGAACTCATTAATTTTTGAGTTCAGACTTCACGCAGTAACTGAATTCTTTAAAAAACAGTAGTAATAAGTTGGCCCTGTGGTTTGTCGCTAAAACTGTTTAGTTAAACGTGTCGTAGTCGGGGTTTTATTAGCATTACTCATACGTGTTTCCCTTTTGAGGGTTTGACTAATTGGCTTTTATTGTAACTACTGCAGACCGTCACAAACTGTAACAATACAATGTATATAATACACGTCCCATATGGACGGGAAGTGATGTTTAGCTATTCTTCCGACATCAAGGTTAACACGACACACTAATCAGTTAGCACGTAGGGAATGCACCTCTGTGTGAACTCAGTCGATAGCTATCAATCAAAGCACACATAGCGTGAGTGTTGCGTAGTGTTTACAACAGCGTTATCAAGTTGTGTAGACATACTATATGATGTGAACGCGCTAATAAGTGATGCGCTATTGGCAACGGATCAGCAGTTTGCGAATATCGTCGGACTTGTTCTCACATGACCTAAACATGGTCCGGCTGCTTCACGTACGCTATTTTTAAAAAGTTTTTTAATCCACTTCGGTCGACTTTGTATTGACGCATTTCCAAGATGTAATCCCGCGTATATATCAAGTATCGTATTATAATAAGTTTTCTCTGTTTGTTTCAGTTACATTAAATTCGGATCCTGCTAAATCGGGGATATATAATTTGTCGAAGTTCCATTCGTAAACTTATGTTTTGTCGCATAATCCTTTATTAGTTTTCGCTTCCCAATTTTTGACCATCGTTTGTTAGTTTCCGAATGTGCTCAAGTGGTTGAAAGCGACATCCATGCGGGTGGTTCAAATTATATAATTGGACCCTTTTAAAAGAGAAGCCACGAAACTGGAGTGTGTTGTGTGGAAATAGAGTGACAGTTTGTCTGTTTTGACTCTGACGGATTGCTGAAAGTATCCGACGCGAGTGATATATCGGCTCGGTTCGCGAGTGTGGTATCGGGAACCAGTGCAGGTGTCGTAGAGCCGTCACCATGAAGCAGAAGGACATCAGGCCGGCGCCCTCGCTCATCGAGTACAAGAACATGCGCTTCCTCATCACCGACCGACCATCGGATGTCACCATCCAGAGCTATTTGCAGGTTTGTAGCAACTATTTTATTGTTAGATTATCAAGTGCTTAAATCGAAAAGGTTCAAGCAAGAAAGCCAACAAAGGATAGGAGAAAAGACGACAGTAGGCGCTCTGACCGTCGTCTTTCCCTCTCAATCTAGTACGGTATCCTTATTTAAGAAAACCAAAGAAGGTGCGACCGTTGCTTTCGCCTTACCATATAGGATATCTTCACGGTAAAGGCTACCAGATGTTCATTCTAATGACTGGGACCGACTGATTGCTCGATGTGCTCTCCGAACAACTACTAAACTGGTCTAAGAATTTTTATTCTTAAAAAAAAAAACAAAAGCTCAAGCCAAGAGTGCACAATTTAGAATTGTAAATTCATCCAACAATACGGAAATGGAATAAAGTGTTTTCCATTTCCTTTAACATTTTATTTTTGATTTGTAAGAATATTAAATATCATCTAAGAGGCGAGTTCGTAAATTGCTTTTTGTTACACACAGAATAGGTGCCCTTGACTCGTCTTTTAGAAAAGTTACGCCTGGAGAAAATTGGGTCCCCTCGATATTTCTTATCTCGCGAAGAGGCAAACCGTAGTAGCGTTGGCTCTTTGAATGTTTTATGCTTTTGTTTGCCCACTCCTTTGGCCGTAATGGATACTTTGAATTTGCGTCAACCGGCATTCTTGTCCTGTCGTGAATGACGACTAATATTTGCTGGAGTTGATTTGCTAAACAAAGATTTATTTTAAAAATAACTTATACTTCTGAATTCTTCTACGGAGTATTGCGATACAAATATTTCTTTTTTTATGCGAGACTTGTACGTTATTTTTAGATAATTTGGAATTTTACTTACTTACCGGGACGTGTATAATGATCATTTTGATCTAACATTCCTTATTCAAGAAAAAGCCTTCCGACTTTAGCCACATCAGGAGACGTAGTGATTCCAGTTTATGTTCATGATGAGATTATGAGGAATCTTCCTTAACGATCTATTGACAAAAGAACGAGTAGTATCCCAGAGAATGCTCGGTTTCAGAGTATAACAAACTAGATTTGAATGTCGGATTGGTTGAATCCATTCAATTATCAAGTTATTGTGGTTAATTAGACTATTGCGTACATCAAATATCTACTCCGGTTAGCATTTTGCTAAATGTGGATGCAAACATTTTGTAACCGCTGCGGCTGGTAGCGAAATCTTACAGGTAGAATGTAGATACGAGAATACCCTTTAGTCAATAGTAAGTTTTATTGTAGTCCAAGTCTCATCGATTGGGGAGAAAACGGTTCTATTGTCTGTCTCACAATAGCTTAATACTTTCAACAATAAATAGGCGCCCCGAACGGTAAAATGGCATATAGGGAATTCTGTCTTACACAGACAGCTTTGTGAGGGATTTGTTGAGTGATTTGATGTTAGGTCTATAAGCTCTTATTTGTTTGCTTTGTACGTATATTGGTATTTGGGATAACTATCAACTTAATTACTTATCACAAAGTATTACATGAGAAAGATCTTTTTAGATAGGTAGGTACTTAATTAGATTAAAAATCGGTAAATATTATAATAATTAAATGATAAAATAGAGAGAATACTGAAGGCTTTCATAAATTTATAATTTTAATATTCTTCGCGAGAACACGATACTTATCTTCCTTTATCCGTAATCTTTGTATTTGCCTACTTTTTTTACTTCCTTTCATAAATATTGAGAAAAGAATTCCTTTATTAATACTCCAAAATGTTGTCCTTATTTGTTTCTATGTATTTGTATGAAACACGTGTCGCTGGGCACGGATGGTATTTCATAGAAATACGCGTAGAAACAAATAGTGCTTGCAATTTCTGCAGTCGGCTACTAACTTGTTAAAAACTTTTCTAAGTTTTTGGTTGGTTAACCTCGATTCTAGAATATGACGATGTTTGACTTGGAACTATTATTATGTATTATAAAATGTTCTCTAATAATAATGAGTGACTCAAACCTTTAGCAGTGACATGGATGGAATTTGGTGTAGACAAGTGTGCGGTAATCAATATAGAGCGAGGTAGAGTTGTGAGCTCTGAGAATATAGTACTTTCAGAAACTATTATTCTCAAATCACTTTGCGAAGGGGAGACCTATAAATACCTTGGAATGTCAGAAGCACTCGGTATTGAGGTAGGGAATATGAAACAACTAGTGCAGGAACGGAAAGTCTTTTATCAGGTGGTAATAAGGTGCGTGCCTACAATAGCTGGGTCATGCCCTTACTCATATACTCTTTTGGCATTCTAAAGTGGACTCAAACTGAACTGGACTCCCTGGACTGTAAAGTCCGCAAACTGCTGACGTCATATCGGATGCACCATCCACGTTCATCTGTAATGAGATTGTACCTCCCACGCAAGTGTGGGGGACGTGGTTTCTTGAATGCCAAGAACCTCCATAATCGTGAGGTGTGCAATCTCAGAGATTATTTTCTCAAGATAAATGTGGGTATGCATAAGGATGTCGTTGCAGTGGACAAGGGTTTTACCCCACTATCCCTTGGCAAAGAGAACTGGCGTAAGCCTAAAGTAATTAGTAACTCAGATCGTGTGGCGATATGGAAGAGTAAGGAGTTGCATGGACGTTTCTACAAGGCCCTCACGGGACCGGATGTAGATCAAATAACATCTGTATCTTGGTTGCAATTCGGTGACCTCTTTGGGGAAACCGAGGGTTTTGTCTGTGCAATTATGGACGAGGTTATCAAGACGAGAAACTACCGGAAACATATTATGAAAGATGGCACTCTAGACATATGTCGAGCGTGTCATCAACCTGGGGAATCCCTCAGACATATAGTTTCCGGGTGTTCTCATCTTGCTAATGGCGAATACTTGCACAGACATAATCAAGTAGCCAAGATAATCCACCAACAACTTGCTCTTCAGTATGGCCTTGTCGATTCTGAGGTGCCTTACTATAGGTACGACCCAGCGTCAGTTCTTGAAAATAGCAGTGCGTTGCTCTACTGGGATCGAACAATTATCACTGATAGGTATATTGTAGCCAATAGACCTGATATAGTGATAATTGATCGATTAACGCGCCGTGCAATGATTGTTGATATTACTGTTCCACATGACGATAATCTGGTGAAAGCTGAAAAGGAAAAAGTATCAAAATACTTGGACCTTGCTCATGAGATTACCGCCATGTGGAATGTTGATTCAACAATGATTGTTCCTATAGTCGTTTCAGTCAACGGTCTTATAGCGAAAAGCTTTGACCAACATCTTAAAAAGCTTTCGCTTAGTTGTTGGATCAAGGGTCGGATACAGAAGGCAGTAATTCTTGAAACGGCGCGTATTGTGAGGAGGTTCCTCACTCTGGAGCCCTGACCACCGGTTGCTTGGACCCCCGGGCCCCGCAGCAGGCGGAATGATTTTTTTATAAATTTTTAATAGTGTTTTTATAATTGTTTTATATAGCATTGTTGAAAATTTAAAAAGAAATGTAAATAAATAAATGATAGAGTAAAAAATGAGTGTGACAACTTTGAGAAGGCTGTTCATCGATGCAAAGTCATTTAGGAAACTTTTTGTGTAAAATAAAGATACAATGCATTTCCCATAATTAGGAGCTTCAATAACATTACACCACCTGGACAGGATCTACACCAGACAGCATTTGGGTTTGAACCCCTGCCGTTAGACTATTGCCGTACCTACCCATCCCTTCGCAGTCATTACGATTTATTGAAGGGGAAAGGGAAAATCCTGGGATATTTGTCATGGTCCGCAATATCTCCGGCTTGTCTGAGTATTTATCAAAAATGTTTACTAGATTAATTACCACGATTAACGACTTAATAAAGATAAACAATTATAATACCTCGTTATGAATTCCTCGGAATTTTTGTAATTCCAAATTAATCTTAATATTTTTATCAGTTTGTTGTTAACTTATTGACTAAGTATATTCCTTTGTTGCGAACTTATTTTATGATATCTATTTTATCAATTATTTTTACCTTGTTTGAGTACCTACCTAAAAATCTATAATGCTATACTTGAAAAATGATACTTAGAAAGTAATAATAATTTATATGTCAAATTAATATTTAAAATTCTCTTATTTCATGTAGGCCTATATATTATGCCCTTTTAAAATACATGTCTGTTTGTAGTGACTCAAATACCGATTCGGAAGGCAGAAGCTGCTGGCAAGAGTGCCGACTCTTACGGCCACAATACTCCCTCTTTAACAATAATACATTGTCCTAGTATTATTTTTAATTTACAATCAAAACCAACTATCACATCAGATCAGGGTAGTAGATGTGTATTGATGTGTTTACAAAGTACAAAGTGATTGTTCTATAATATTTAATTTAAAAGCAATTGCTTGGAGACAAATTGACCGTGACATTGGTGATTTGAAGTGGGCGAAAAGGTCGTCCTCCGTCTCGACCAAGCTACTCGTATACATATGTCGTCACTGCCAGACGCCATGTTCGGCGCGATCACATTTGGCGTGCAACATTGTAAGCTGATTTGCCGATAAACATGATGGGTGCGGCGGGATAGGTTCCAGATTGAATGATGATTCGAATGCTAGGAATTTGATGGGAATGGTGGGTAGATAATCGTGGGGTAAGTAAAAGTACCTTAAAAAAAGAGCCCAACCTTTGAAATACTATAATTAATATTAATAGTAGAAATTTATCTCATTTAGTAGAGCAACACTTTGCAGTGCGTGCAAGCGACACGTCCTACAATTTGGCTGCTCTGTAATCAATCCGAAGCTTAGGTTGAAGCCTAGTGTTCCTATTTCACTGACAAAGCGGCATTCATGTTGGACAACAGAATAAGTCCATAGACCAGAAATAGTCATTCTGTCTCGAAGAGCTCTAACAGACTTTGCGACCTTGTTTCAATCACCATCAAGAGTAAAATAACTACAAGTGTTCGTCTTTTTAAAACGTTGTTTGTCCAATTTACACATAATTATAAAGGTCGTTACCTACTTGTCCTATAACACTGACTGACTGATTCACGCAGACATACTACCGGAAGCTGTTAGGGAATACCTTTTGTTTACAGTATCCTATAAGGGGGCGTCCATAAATTACGTGAGGTGTTTAAGGGGGGGAGGGGGTCGAGTCAAATCTCATCTAATCTTACGTTGGAGAGAGGGGGGGTCTCGGCAAATATCACGCAATTTTTTTTCTGATTGAAACAAAAAAAATTTATACTATTTTGGTCTATTTAATCCAGATTGTACATGCTTAAGATTTAATCATGCATGCATCAGCACGCCTTATGATCTCTATTGCCCAAGTGTACGTGATGATTTAGAGAAAAGATGCTGCAGTACATGCGGTATTTACTTTGCATCTAGCACAAGAGCTGCAGAGCACAGGCGATCAGCCCACATTGCACCAGCTAAGCAAGCGCGTATGTTCCGCAAAGTGCGACCCTCACGGATTGTCACAAGACGAGCTAATGAGTTACTTTGTACAAGTGCCAATGGCTTAGAGTGGCTAGATCAGAACGAAGTTGAAGGAGTAGATGATTTTACTGAAAATCATATGGAAATGTTGGTTCCAATAGTCTCTCTTGAGACCGTACATGATTCTCCATGGACTGAGTTTATATTAGAGTAGATATTCTTTTTTCAATTATAGTATTTACGATTTAAGTATTCTATTGTTAAATTTTTATTACACTTATAATTAAACTCTCAGCAATATTGATTACTAGTCTTAACTAGTCGTAAATAAAAGGGCGATTCAAATTTGTTTTTTTCTTTTTACAATAACAATCCAACGCGTTTACGTAAGAAACTCACATTTTGAAAAATCTCACGTGAGATTCGGGGATGGGGGAGGGGGTTGAATAAAATCTCACGACATCTCACCAGGGGGGGAGGGAGGGGCAGAAATATAAAAAAACACCTCACGTAATTTATGGACGCCCCCTAAGGGTTTCTGGAGAATTTTGATTTTAGGGACGTATGCCTTCCATTGTCGCCGTCTTCACATCGCCTAACGGACGTCCGGAATCCTAAATTAAAAAGGGAAATCCTAAATTCAGCGGCCTTTATTGATCTTAGCAAAGAGCTGTCTATGTCTAAGTGCTCCTTGCATCACGATTAATGTTATCAATCCACCTAGAAGGGGGGGGACGGGGGCGTTGCCTTTAGAACAGTTTCAGCCAAACATTACTTACTTCAGCTTTGCGATTCGTTAAATTTGGTTTTTCTATGGCTGTACTAATTTCTTATTCTAAAGCTATAATATTTCTAGCATAACTGGCGTTATTGCCAAGAGACGAAGAACCTTCTTGCGCGGCCCATTTTTAAAACTCAAGTTTACAGTTTAAGTAGTTTTAGTACAGTTTGCGTAACTCCCAAGTTTGCTCAGGAGCGAGCAAACTACATCTACATCGTACATCGTAGTAATCTACCTCTACATCGTAGGATATTGAATGACATATTTCAATGAATATCCTGAACCCGTGCAGGAGCTGCGCAAGCACAACGTTGTCACGGTGGTGCGCGTGTGCGAGCCGAGCTACGACACGGCGCCGCTCAAGGCGGAGAACATCGAGGTGCGCGACTTGGCCTACGACGACGGCACCTTCCCGCCCGCCAACGTCGTCGACGATTGGTTCGAGATACTGCGCGACAAGTAAGTACCTGATGTGTATCTACTTGTGTAGTTCATATTCACAACACATTCATACATATAGAATGCCTAATTTCGCCGCATGCCTGAGCGAGCTGGGCAGACCATCACTTTCCAATTCAGCTGGCACGGTGCGTCTCTGCCGGCGGCTGTCATCATAGTCTGATTATGCCATTTTTTTTTATTTTCTTATTAAAAGTTATCCTTTTGATTGCAATTACACCTGATCATGCAATCTAGAGAAATTTTCTGCATAAAATTGTTAACAATGGTATTGATAATTCGGAAATATTAATAGAGTTTCATTGTTTGTACGAAATGCTAGATATATATATATATATACATATCAACAGCAAGCAATCTTTTAGATTATATTATATAACAATTTATTCAAAAAGCACAGCTTGATATTTTTAGATATTCTTCCAAATCATTTAAGAATAAAATTCGGAAACATTGCTTGCGTAATGTATAACTGTATATACGTACGTACTTTAAGTCTGTTGTGAAAATTTAAATAGACACGTATTTCATTTATTTTCATTTACATTTCTTTTTGTTTTTAATTCTAGGTATTATATTTGTTATTGCTTCTCCATTTATTTATGTTTTTTTTGTTTTTAATCTTAGGGAGTGTATTAAGTTAATGCATGCTGGGTTAGCCTTTAAGTGGGGCATACAATGTAATGGCCCAAGAGCCTGCGACGGCCAGACCTTCCTTATTTTATAAAAGTTGAAATTTTCTCTGTACATGTCTCCTATACAGGTAAGAACGACCAGCGACTATAGAGTTTGAGTTGTGGTTACTTGGGCAGGTAACAGGTAGTAAAGGTGTATAAAATAGTACTGAAAATTTGTTAGAGTATAAAGCTCAATTTTTTTATATTTTCTTCGGGATAACTGTAGAAATCTCGTCATCCATTGCCGGACACTTATGACAGTTGCTACCCCTTGCCAGACACCCCTAAACTTTGATAAATTACAATTATACTTTCGTTATAGTATAAAAGCTAAATTTTATATATGTTACTTGGGGGCCTATAAAAAGATGTTACCTCAATAGCCGGATAGTTTGCATGGTTTTTACATCTCGCCAGACACATCGAAAGTGCACTGTAGGTGCGAACACGAATGCTTAGTCGATTACTATTTTTTATGATATATAATAAAAAATAATTTTATTACGTTCATAGCCATGTTGTATAAAGTAAAAAATATAAGTTTAACATCATAAAAATATAATAAAAAGTATGATTACAGGTAAAAAAAATATTTAAACATGTTTATTAATTTAAACATTGTCGTCGGTGTTTTCATTTTCTTCATCACTACTACTCCAGTCGATGGCATGATCGTCCTCAACATCACCATCATCGTCAGTTTCTGAAAGAAAAATAAGCAAGTTTATACAGTTATGAATAGTTAAAAAAATTTGTATCATAATTTGTCATAATAATTATTGTATACCTGATTGAGTTTACCCTACCGAGTTATGTTAATGATTGGCTTCGCCCTTCAAACCATTTGAACTGGTATGTGTCAAAATTTAGCAACTTCTTTCGGTCAAAAGCTTCGTTTACATAGGAGACTGTGTACGAGTCGATGAACACTTGAACTCTAGCGGCATCAACATCAATTACATTTGGGACATTGTAGACATTGCATATAAATCTCTGATATTAAAGATGTTTTGTTGATCATTTAAATTTTCAATTAATTCGTTGTTACCGAAGTTCTTGAAAGCTTCCTGGTACTCTCCTTTTCTGAAGAGCGCAGGATTAAAACACCCTGTGATGGCATGTAATCCAGGTAAGCTCTGACAAATTAACAGTCCCAACTATGCATGTATTTTGGTTAGGTCCACATACCTTAAATTATTGCCAGTGCCTGTAAGCATCCAAACAACCGAATCACTTTTAAGGTGATGCATGCTATAGCCGCAATATCGGCATCAGCACTTCTTATTACTATTTCTGCTGGAAAGTTGATGTTACATGCATGATATACTATCTTGGTATCTGCTTCCTCGCGTGCTGATACTCTTCATCAATCCTTGAGACAACTTTATTGGAAATATCAACAGTGAAAGAATGACACTTTCTGTTATTGATGTATATTGTTTTGTTGCCAATAAATGACACCACTTCATCAGTAGCCCAATGTGAAATAAAAAAATTAACTAAAACTTCTTTGAAATTTAAATTTTTCAACTTTTTTGCGAAATCACTTGGTCGAATTTGTTCGGGCCCAGTTATAGAGTATTCCAATTGCGCGGATTCTAACCGTTAGGAATGCTCATAATCTTTGATCGATAGAGTAAAGTACTGATCAAAGATCACATCAATTCACGAAGCTCGAAATTGAGTAGCCATTTGCAACAATTTTTTTGAAATATTTGAACAGTTGTTACCTCACGGTCGTATCTACAGTAGACTTTCAATGTGTCTGGCAAGATGTAAAAACCATGAAAACTGTCCGGCTATTGAGGTAACATCTTTTTATAGGCCCCCAAGTAACATATATAAAATTTAGCTTTTATACTTTAACGAAAGTATAATTGTAATTTATCAAAGTTTAGGGGTGTCTGGCAAGGGGTAGCAACTGTCATAAGTGTCCGTCAATGGATGACGAGATTTCTACAGTTATCCCGAAAGAAAATATAAAAAAATTGAGCTTTATACTCTAACAAATTTTCAGTACTATTTTATACACCTTTACTACCTGTTACCTGCCCAAGTAACCACAACCCAAACTCTATAGTCGCTGGTCGTTCTTACCTTTATAGGAGACATGTACAGAGAAAATTTCAACTTTTATAAAATAACGAAGGTCTGGCTGTCGTGGGCTCTTGCTCTATAATTTTAATTCATAAATATTAATTGTAATTTTTGTATTGTGTGCAATGTTGGCTTCCGAAATAAATAAATAAATAAATCTAAGATGGAAGCGGGCTAACTTTTTAGGAGATAAGATATTATCCACACTTCTTCGGTTTCTACATGAAATCGTAATTCGTACCGGAACGCTAAATCGCTTGGCGGTAGGTCTTTGTCGGTAGGATAATAACTAGCCACGGCCGAAACCTCCTACCAGCTAGACCCGGACCAATTAAGAAAATATCAATCGTCCCTGCTGGGAATCGAACCTGAGCCCTCCGTCTTATTAATCCACCGCGCATACCACTGCGCCACGGATGCCGTCGATATTTCTCCTTTACAACAATCATTCTACTAATTGAAGAACACTGAGTTGTGTACAATGTTACTCGTGCGTGTGGCATTGTACACAACAGCACAGATGTGTAGTCTTGTGTATTGCAGGGCAGCCAACAAGCCGGACGCGGCGGTGGCGGTGCACTGCGTGGCCGGGCTGGGCCGCGCGCCCGTCATGGTGGCCATCGCGCTCATCGAGCTCGGCATGAAGTACGAGGAGGCTGTCGAGACCATCCGAGAGTGAGCGCCACCTTGTGTTATTGTATATGTAGCGCGTAGACCAACCAACGCAGAAATACGTTAAGAATCCAGTACAGTAACGACTTAAGGATACTGTTGGGGTTGCCGCGGTTTTGTTCAGCGTCTGGCATGTTTCCTCATGAGCAAACCGATTTCTTTTATGCCATAATAAGAAAATATACCGCATCCATGTTGGCAAGACTGCCTGGACTGACAGCTCCAACAGCTTGAAAATATTTGCAACAAAATTGGACTCTCCATTCTGAGCTCACTGCCTGAAGAGTTACGTTATCTGTATTCATAAAAATTAATCCCTATTTCCCTTGGTCATAGATAGCATCACACGTAAGCGACTGGACCGACTTTGTTTATTCTTTTTTGCTGTATTTGTTATTGTCGGACGAAAGATCTTGTAAGAGATAAATGAGAAAATTGCGCGGAAAATTAGAAAATTAAAGAAACTTGATGAATATTTTGACTGACTGTACGATGATAAAATTATAAAATAAATGGCACGGGGATAAATTATAATCTGGTCATAGGGATGGGAAAGGAATCTGCGCGGGTGAAACCACAGGACACAGCTAGTATAAATATTTAATGCATTGTCTCATCTTAATTTTCAAGTCCACTAACACTATTGGGCCTTGGATGCCTAAATAAATATTTTTTTATTTTTATTATGTGGTCAGAGTGTCTTACCACTTGACCACGGCATTATTAAACACGCCACTGTAACATGCGTATGTAATGTACACTTTACTCATTACATGATCCTATTTTGTAAACACAATTTGTCATCGTTGCAGCCAACGTCGCGGCGCCATCAACTCGAAGCAGCTCTCGTACTTGGAGAAGTACCGGCCCAAGTCGCGTCTGAAGAAGAACGGACACAAGAACTCTTGCTGCGTGCAATAGGCGCCGGCCCCGAGCGGGACAGCGGATGTAGCTCTGCTTTCACACACACACTGACACACGGAGCATAGACAACTAACTAGATGTAACTTACCCGTCGAGCCTTTTTTGACAAATACCCCCCCCCCCTGATTTTTCTTGAGGTTCTAACCGAATTCTTGATTTCCACCCGAGCTTGAACATTCCTAGAGCACTAGAGAATTTGGTTACGATCTCGCCGCTTTTTTTTTTTGACGTAATCGAGTTTTCTCTGAAAATTTTCAATTGACAGCCATGTTTGTAAAGTAACGTACGTTGGAAGTGACGGTGTTCGATGTACCCTCGTGCTAGTGGAATATGTTAATAGTTGGCGAGCCACGATTTGTGTTCATAGTTGAAACGGTTACTTGGGTATTTACATACTGAATTGAAATCATAATAACTTCAATAATAATGATCCAGTCAGAGTCGTGCTTACTCTTAGAACTGTTACGGTATACTATTATTTTCTATGTGTGTTGAAATCGTAATATGTTTTCCTGATTATTTTCTTCCGTAGAGACTTAATATTAACGATAAGATGAAAAAGAGCCATAATAGGAGCAATTTGAATGATTTTTTTTTGTGTTTCTTAAGACGTATTCTATTATAAAATGCTCTGTCTAAAAAAATGTATGTTAAATTCTTATATTTAATTATGTCGATTTAAGTTATATAGCCACGGTCTGCAAACTATTTCACAAATTTATCTTTGACTAATTAATTATTAATGTATTGACGAAATTCTTAATAAATTGTATCCCAACAAAAAAAATGATAAACTTGACTCACAGAATGTTCCAATAAAATAGCTCTTTGATATTATTTTTCTATTTCTAATTTTATGAAGATATCAAAATATATGATTGTGTAACCACGGAACAGTCACATTCATAAATAAAAATATTTATAAGCAAACTAATTAATGTTTTATTTAACGCCATCTTATTCATCTTTATTCTCAAGGTTATTAAAAAAAGATAACACAATAGATACTTAAAACACTTTATTGGAGTTTCAAATGAGGTAGATCAATCGATGTTTTGATTAAAAAAGTAATATTATTTTCTGTGGACAACGTCAATTTTTGACAGTTAATATTAATTTACCAACTCAGCCTAATCCTTTCTCGAAAACATTGTGTAGAGTCTTAACATAAGTAACAACAATTTTAAACAATAAAATCCCTACATATTACCAAGAACAACAAAGCAAAGTATAATTAATGTTCGTCTAAGACTTAAGACACGAATCATTGACATATTAATAGTTAGTACTATGGACAAGAAGTGTCCCGAGATATCTTATATACTAGAATATGTTTGTATTTTTATAAACAAACTAAAACATTGTAATATATGTCTTATATTATTGTTATACAGTCTATTTTGCAACAGTCTAATTGCTTGCAATAAGTAATCAGCTTCGATTGACGGTTGCCATGGCAGCCTTTTTTGACATGGCAGCTTCTCGTGAAAATAGGACAACATAAACGGTGTGGAGTAGGTAGCTTTGAATTTTTTTGGCATCTTTAACCTATATATTATATTCACAGAAACTTTAAATGTATCAGTGACCTCTATATATGTTATGATAAATCTAGTACCAACCAATATATTTTTTTACTACAATGACGTTAGGTCACTGTTTTAAATAACTGTTCCAAATTTCATGTAGATAATTCTTATAGTTATCAAAATAATCGAGTGTGAAGGACAGACCGACGGACGGACGACGAGTTCCATTTTACCATTATGGTAAAACTTTTTTGATTAATATTCAAAAAGTTAATAAAAAGTAAAAAAAAAATAATAAATTATTAATTAAAAAATTATTTTCATTAAAAAAATGAAATATTAAACAACAAAATAACTCTATGCAGTCGTTGTTCTAAAACATTATTGACGTGTGTTCTCTCAGTTAGCTAATATGAGACTGAATGCGATTAGAAATCTTTAACGCGTTTTAGCTCTCTTTTGGTTCGGACACTTTTTAGCGCTGACCCGAAGTCCATAGTATTAATATGTCAATGACACGAATTGTAAAAAAGTTGACGTAAGTAACTCTTCAGATCTCCAAACTTAAACGAATGTACATAATAAACGTACGTAAATAACTATAAACCTACATTACTAATTAAAACTTACAGGCTATCAAAAACCAAATCTATTATCTATGAAGAGATTTAAGTATTCAGTGAGTTTGTATAAATAAAAATTCCTCATGTCAATCATGCGAATAATCTTTATCGGTGTATGCATGGAAAATCCGCCATGATCACTTGCTACTTTGCTTGTGCAAAAGTGAAATAAAAACAAAATTATATTGAAGAGGCCGGTGCAATCACTTACCATTTTGCTTCATAAACTTACGTTAACGTGAAATAAAAAAAAGTTAAGAGGTGTCAAGGGACATCCGGATGAAACGAATATATAAATATATAACACACACGGCTTGCTAAATACATCTGATATTGTAATATTAAAATATAATTTGCTTTTGCTTTGCAGCACAGAGCAGCAGCTTTTCCTTCCTAAGCGATATAATAGCTTATTATAGCAAAACGTGTCGTTATAACTTTTCGTGAGAATTTTTTCCGTCTAGCTTCCTTTCACAACGCGCGATAAGGAACTTTGTTCCAAATACAAAATAAACTAGAGGCGCCGCAATCACTTATTACTACTTTGCTCAACGTACTTGTGCTGAAGTGAAATAAAAAACAAAATAAACTGCAGGCGGCGCACAATCACTTCTTGATGTACTTGTGCACCTTCCCGCCATAGCGCGCGACGAAGGCGGGCACGTTGAACTTGCGCTTGCAGCCCTCGTAGTTCATGTAGCGCACCTTGCCGAACACCGCGCGCTCCGCCCAGCCCTGGTCGTGGATGCCGCAGATCGACCACATGCAGCCTGCAACAGTGAGTGTATGAAGCCATCCGCAAGGTGTCTGCCGTCTGCCGAGGAGGCCGTCTTGATTGCCTTCATTTCGCTAGTAAAAACTTGCCCTCAGTCTATAAGGGAACTATTGACTTTCATAACCAGCCCCTACAGTCCACTGGTTGTACTCAGGAGCGAAGGATTCCAAACACCAGTTACGAGGCAACACTGTTTTTAAAAAAAAGATAAGCTGAATACAGTGTGCGTTTGTTATAGAGTCGCTGTAAAAAAAGTACATAATTGCATTACGTTTTATAATTGAATTTTACCCGACTGCGCGTCAGAAGGAGGGTAATGTTTTTTCTATATCCTTTGACGTTACGAGTGGTTACGTTTTTACTCAGTTGTTTAGGGGATACGTAGCTCGAAATTATTTCTTGCCTAGATAATACTTAAGATAATCTGTGCATATAGTAATCTCACTTAACCCAAACTCACTTGGCAAGCTATAGCCACAGAGCAGTAAAGCAAGATAAAAAAAATCTTTACCGCCTATGTCTGTATGACAGGAGGAGGTAAAATGTAGGACCAGTAGAAATATTACAAGAAAACGATATAATTACCAACATATCCACTAGGGTCCCTTCCGTCAACACTGTAATGGTCGTTAAGATAGATGGCATACTTCAACGCGTCCTCTGGACTGGGAGTCCACTCGAGGATCTTCTTACACCAGTACATGCGGAGGAAGCCGTGCATCTTGCCCTCCTGCACCATTTGCAGTTGCGCAGAGTTCCACAGGTCGTCGTGAGTTTGCGCTTTCGATAACTGCTCCAGAGTGTATATGTGGGATCTTTTGTCTTTTCTATAATAAACATGAAATTTTAGTTACCTATATGAGAATTTAGAACAATCTAATGTTACTCTCAAGTATAAGATATTTTTGCTAGTTTAAATGGGTGCATCCCAGTAGTATCCCTAATTTTAGTTCTATAGAACTGTTGACACACCAAATTAGAGTTTAGTGTCCAATTAGTTCTAAATAGAAGTGATAGGACAAAATTAAAGAAATGTCGATATCAATATCTTGTTTGTACGTTACATACAAATTACCTAGTTTTTATAAGTATAATATGAAATCTCTTTTGATTGCAATAATAAATGTCCACTTAAAATTGAGAGTATCTACGCAAACTTAAATGCATTATGGTGAAGTATCTAAACATACTATATCAAATACAGCTTTGCTTAAGTTGCATAAAACGTCAGCAACAATTTATTAATTTAATTGCTGAAGATTACTTTGGGAATGACAAATGATTAAAATAAGCTTTCAAAAAAGCTTTTGGGGACATGCTATCTATAATAAAAATGATATTGAGATTTCTAATATCATTTTTGTCAAAGCTGAATAGTTTTCGCGAAAGATGCGCTGCCTTAACTATTGGGAATAATAATATTTATTTATTTATTTTATTTATCTATATCTTTTACATTTTGGCAGATCTAGACTAGAACTTTTTGTGTTTTAAAAAATCATTAATTTCATATGCTTACGTTTACGTCATCATTTATGCAACTAAACTTAAATCCTTATCAAAATACGACCTTCGTGGCGCAGTGGTATGCGCGGTGGATTTATTAGACGGAGGTCCTGGGTTCGATTCCCGGCGGGGCAGATTGAGATTTTTCTTAATTTGTCTTGGTCTGGCTGGTGGGAGGCTTTCGCCGTGGCTAGTTACCACAAAGACGTACCGCCAAGCGATTTAGCGTTCCGGTACGATGTCGTGTAGAAACCGATAGGGGTGTGGATTTTCGTCCCACTCTTAACAAGTTAGCCCGCTTCCATCTTAGACTGCATCATCACTTAACACCAGGTATGATAGCAGTCAAGGGCCGACATGTAGTCGATAAAAAAAAAAATAAATAAATAAATTATTTAATAATCACAAAAATCTATAAGATTTGCCTTTTACAGTATGTCAATTAGTTACATAGTTTAGGAGATAAACAAAATTTGTAAAAAGCGCGATACGCGATAAATACGTGCGAGTACCTACTGAATAGGCGTCACCATTTTGGTAAGTATGCTGTTACATGTTATAGATACGATAGTACGGTAATGAAGTTGAGAATTCGATCTTTGTTCAATTTATTTGCCATAGAAGACCATATCTATACTATTAATATAAAGCGGAAGAGTTTGTTCGTTTGTTTAAACCGGTTAATCTCTAGATCTGCGTGTCGGATTGTAAAATTTTTTTTGTTTGTTTTGAAAGCTAGACTCAAGACTATTTAATATCAAGCTATACATATCACTTTGCCATAAATATATATTGTTAATGTTAATGTACTGTAATGTCATACAATGTTTAACAAAAATGTAGATCTTTAGTACACGGGACACAGTTGACACAGAAAAACTTGTTTTTTTAATTTTTCACACAAATTTTGAGGTTATGTGAAAAAAGTGTAGGAACAAAAGTTTTAGATCTTTTTTTTTACCTTCAACTTTGCCATTCAACTCTTCTCCAGGACTTTTAGTTTTGCCGGAAATCGAGAAAAGCCATTTTTTACTCCTAAACCCTCACCCTCTACCCCTTCCCGACCTCAGATCGCCCGTAATTTATTTTTCCTTCCTCTCCATTTTATATTATTTTTCTTTCCTTTCTCTTCCTTTTCGCAACCCAATGGGTTTCATCCCACTGCGATTGCTTTTGGATGCTAGTGAAGGCTTTAAGATGCTAGTGTAAATGAGTAGCTTGTTGTCGCCTGACAGTTTGGAGTTCCTGCCCAGCAACCAGTGGTAAGTTTTATATCTGATATTCAGTTCTTCTCCTTTACTTTTTATGTGTTTGTTTCACGTCAGACTTCGATCCAGAGGAAGGCCTAGGTATTTGACATGGTCTTTGTGGGGCAATGCATTTTCCCTCAGATAAACTGCCTGGTATACTTTATATTTTGTCAACTTACGTTACTAATGTGCTTAGTGCATTTTGCGCTACGATGCGCTCTGCCCCGATATAATTCGGTTGTACCTTAAAGATAAGATCACTTATTAAGTATTATTCCTCCAGGTACGCGTTCACGCTCTCCGTGTACTGCTCCTTGTATGTTCTATGATACTTGACTGATATACCTGTGATCGTCGAGCGTCTTCTGCGCCCAGGCGCTGGCGCCCTTCACGCTGTCGTAGTGTTCGCAGTAGAAGCAGTAGTTGTCGGCCAGCTCGCGGCGCACGATGGCCTCCTCCAGGTACGCGTTCACGCTCTCCGTGTACTGCTCCTTGTATGTTCTATGATACTTGACTGATATACCTGTGATCGTCGAGCGTCTTCTGCGCCCAGGCGCTGGCGCCCTTCACGCTGTCGTAGTGTTCGCAGTAGAAGCAGTAGTTGTCGGCCAGCTCGCGGCGCACGATGGCCTCCTCCAGGTACGCGTTCACGCTCTCCGTGTACTGCTCCTTGTATGTTCTATGATACTTGACTGATATACCTGTGATCGTCGAGCGTCTTCTGCGCCCAGGCGCTGGCGCCCTTCACGCTGTCGTAGTGTTCGCAGTAGAAGCAGTAGTTGTCGGCCAGCTCGCGGCGCACGATGGCCTCCTCCAGGTACGCGTTCACGCTCTCCGTGTACTGCTTTTTGTACTCTTGCACGCAGAGTGCCACCCTCTGTACTGATATTTGGCCTGAAATTAACATTCATATTCACAGAGACATACATAGATATACCATGTGTAACTCTAATAGCCCTAAGATGCGGTAAAATCAGAACCCTCTTTTCCCCTATAACAACGAAGAGCGATATTTTGCATATATCTTTTAAATTATCCGCACAGCCGTTCTTAGAATGGATCTGACTGAACAAGTACAAATAACCTACATAGTTTTTGGTTAAACTGAAAGCATAAAGTACCATAAGTTAGGTAGGCCTCAAAACCTAATCATAAAAAATAATCTACTAAATCTCGCGACTCGCGAACTTGCGGAAGTTAAATTTAAATGGTCAATAAACTTTTTCAGCAAAAATCAACTTTGCCTAAAAAATAATTATTTGGTTTTGTATGTACCATACATACATACATACATACATAGCATAACGTATCGTTCCCATAGGGGTAGGCAGAGACTACATCCTTCCATTTGCCACGGTCCTTGCATACTTCCTTAGCTTCTTCCACACTCATTAAACCTTTCATACAAGATCGTCGGTTTAGGGTACTCTTGACCTGGCCATTTTTTTAAATGTCCTGAATTTGGTCCAGGAACATTCGCCTAGGTCTTTCCCTTCCAACATTTCCATTCACTCTCGCTTCATAAATCTCTTTTGTTAATCTTCTTTCATCCATTTTCTCTGCATGCCCAAACCATCTATGCATCCCTTTCTCTATTTTAGTTCTCTTATCATACTATTGTTAACTCTGTCACTCAGTTTTATCCCGCTCATACTCCTCAACGCTCTCATCTTTACTGCATTTATTTTACTTTTATGCTTCTTCTGCCATACCCAACTTTCACTACCATACATAAGTGTGGGCACCAGCACACTTCGATGCACAGCCAGTCTTGCCTTCTGAGACACTTTCTGGCTATTCATAAATGCATGTAGAGCACCATTCACCATGATTCTAGCATTTATTCTTCTTTCAATATCACTGTCACACGTTCCATCTTTCGTGAATTTACTACCCAGGTATACAAACTCTTTTACTTCTTCCACTTTCTCTCCATGTATCAAAATATTACAATCTGTCACATGTTCATCTCTTTAAAAAATCATTCCTTTCCTTTTCAAAGCTACATTCATAATAGTTACCATTTCTTGTAACTCATTAGCAGACGATGCAAGTAATACTTGATCATCTGCGTAGAGAAGACATTTAATGAGTAACTCGTTCATTCTTAGCCCACATACACTTTCTTTCAAATCTATCAAGCAACTGTCCATGAACAAGTTGAACAGCCATGGTGACGCTACACATCCCTGTCGTACCCCTCGCTCCACTGGGAATCACTTAGTGTATGCCCCATTTATTCTGACATAAGTACGAGAATTGTCATAAAGAGATTTCAGTGCTCGGACCAGACTGCTGCTGTATTATATATGCTGTATGTACCTATGGATATTTAATTATTGTTGTAGCGAGTGTACATATTTACTAACTTAAAATAATTTATTTTAAGGTCCTATTGGGGCCCATATCGGACTACTTTCAAAAAGAAATTCGGGCTAAGCCACAAAATAATTTTCATTGGACCACATGGTACATCTACAGCTTGTTGAAAACAAGGTAAAAAACCAATAATTACCAAAATGGAACCAGGGCGACAGGTTGCTGAGCGCGTCCAGCGTGGGGTCGTTTCTCTTGGTAGCGAATATCTTGAGTCGCTGGTCGATGAAGCTTTTCATGACCTTGACAGCGCAGTCGTAGCCTGGCGCCGCCCACTGCACCGGCCCCACCGACTTGTCCGCCTCGCGAGACTCTATAGCCTCGTCCCAGTCGATGGGCTATACAACGAACAATCATTTAACTAAAGAATAATGAATATTAAGAGATGACAGACTTGTCCACTTGGCGAGATTCAATATAGTTATATCTTGATAGTCTATTGTCTATACCAACGCAGTTATTTTTTGATAATTTTCTATATTCTCACACGATAGTTCAAAATCGATAACACCATCAATCTATGATTTAAAAAAGCCTCCTTAATTTTGATGTTTATTGTAGTGATTTTATTACAAAAATATGTAACATATATATATTGCAAAACATAGGGCCTTCAAAGGCTCAACTAACAAAATATCTTCTTTGATAATAAAGCTTCTGCTAGGAACTTCAAACGCAAACGAATGAGCCCCGCCACCAAGGTGTGGCCCCTGGGTGCAAATCCAGCTTTTTGGAGCCATTGGTGTGCATTGAACATTTTTGGCAATTTTAACTGAACCCTGATCAACGTCTGAAGGCTGACTGGCAGCTTTTCGCGAATTAGCTATTTTACCTCTGGCTCAAACTTGCTGGTGTGTGGATGTTTGATGACGGGCGGGAACTCTGTGAGATACTCGTCCAGCTTGGAGTTGATCTTGTTCCTGATGGTGCGCGCCGAGTACTCCTGCTTGTCGGACGCCACCCAGCACGGCACTATGTTGTGTGCGTCTACCTTAATATGTATAAAGTTCATTTCTATACAAGTTTGTTAGATGGTTTTGCTGAAGAGATTCAAGTATGTTTTAATATTATGAAGTCGAAAGTTGTATGTATGAATGGATGGATGATTGTTTATTCACGCAAAAATTGCTGAATAGATTTTGATAAAACTTTACAATAATATAGCTTACATATCAGAATAACACATAGGACACATTTTATCCCCAAATTCCCTCGGAAAGGAGAGCTGCGCGGGTGAAACCGCGGACGTTCTGTAGTGATAGATATTGGATTTGAGCTAATTTTATTAATCAGCCTATTTTAAATGGTTCAGAACAGGATTAGGATTTCTTATAGAATACTTGGAATCTTAGACTCCCACTCTACTCCAATAAGAGTTGAGAGACTAATGATGATTAATGATGATAATTTTTTGTCTCAATATCAGATATTATATATTAATGACAACAACCTGATGATTAACATGCTCTCTACAGCATCATATACTTACCCCATTACCAGCTCTAAATTTTTCAATGATAAAAAATCTCAATTTTTATAGTTAACTACTGGACTATTCAGATTAATTTTATATTTTAAGCTAATAACTTTTAATTGAGTTTGAGCTTGTTACATTTTCACTCATAACTCCTCCAAGTCATCATAAATAGTTGCACTCTCTGCTAGCTTGTTGGTTGTGGCTCAGATAAGTTACTTGTTGTATCATTAATTAGGAGAGTTATTCTTACTTAAATAACAAGTTATTTTAATTCACATTATATTTCTAGGGCGTTTTAATCATACCTGTATTAAAGGTACATTCTTTTTGAATTTTTTCTTGGCCCCCTCCACCCACCCCATAGGCACTCTGAGGGGGTTGAAGTCACACACCACAGCACCTATCTTGTGGTCAATGATCCACTGGGGCAAAGCCTCCGCTCCACTCCCTTCCAGTAAG
The DNA here is from genome assembly GCA_034621355.1 of Mycalesis mineus. NCBI lineage: Eukaryota > Metazoa > Arthropoda > Insecta > Lepidoptera > Nymphalidae > Mycalesis > Mycalesis mineus. The sequence goes on from CM067881.1 coordinate 17,171,285, forward strand.
TGGAAAGATATATTCAGCTTTTTACACTCTGCTGCTACTTTTTCTAGCCCTGAAAATGTTAATTGGAATTTTCTTTATCATTTCTGTTCTTTGTAAAACTATTGAGAAATGATCTTTAAAATCATGTTTCAAAATTATGATAAAATTTTTACAAAAACAATTATATACAAACAACCAAACATTTATTTGTTTTGAAAGGATTCCTAAGGATCAATCAGGGATCACAAATCAATCCTTCAAATATTTGTCTCTCTTATTTGAGTAATAAAAATCATTAAATTCTATTTCAAGTTAGGAAAAATAAAAAAGACATTTCCAATTTCATTGGGTAAAATTAAATATTTGAAAGGTGTTTACACTTGCACAAGTTGTAATACTTTCGTTCCATCAAAGACTTATAAATGAAATTTAAAATAAAACTAAATATTTACAAAAAGAATAAGCCATCTAATTGTTCACCCAAAGGCAAGGTGCCCAACACTGGCGCTATATCCCCTCTGAATAGCAAGGCTTATTCTTTGAGCTAAATAGGCACCAGCTCACTGATCACAAGACATGTGGATCAGTTGTTTGGATAAGATGTCCAAAAACATAGATTAAAGACTACTAGATGGAGTCATAACGCGGCTGTAGGTTCAAGGGCGTGACAGATTTATTTCATTCGGCCTTTATTAGAAAGTAACACAAGATTATTTTTTGTCCCTTTCAGCGTGTTCGTTTTTATTGTTTGTCAAGAGTGGAGTTTGTGACAAGCAAGGGACATATCTGAGCAATTATTAGCTTTTTATTAAATTTGCTGATAAATAATATAACTTTGCGGTTACGATATTAATTTAAACGCAGCGAACAGAAAATCAAAGGAATTACGTTTCATACGTAAGTAGGCATAAACTTCATTGATTGATGATTTAAAGCTTAGATATGTTATTTTTTAGCAAATTTCATGTATTATGCGTTTACTAAACTATCTTATATAAAGTATTTGTATTTTACGATATTTTAAAACATAACGTTTTATGATGTACTTTAAATGTTGACATGTCATGTCAATAAGGCTGATTTGCTGTCTCACGAGTGGACACGCTATGGGCTCTATCTATTTGTCTTTAATCTATGTCCAAAAACTTTTTGCTATCGGATTACCAGAGAGCCATAGACTCAAACGCATGCACCACAAGTATAAACTCTTTAGATAAAGTAATTGTTGTAACTAATTTTGTACAATCTTTGATTATTCCACTTATTTTTAATTTATTATTTGTTACAACTTTATATTTAATAACAGATTTGTGTAGAAAAACACAAACTTACTTATTTATAATCACTTGAAATCATGTACATAGCATATAACATAAGGGCAGTTTAATAAGACATATCTAGAATGCTACAAAATAAATACTTACCTTTAATTAAAAAATGGAACTGCCTAACAGAGGCATCTAAATATTTGGCTATCAGACAAAAACAAACATGGAGAGGCACTTCATTCTTCAACGCCAACTTCTGTGCAAAAAGGAAAGCCCAGTTATCTTGCACTCTGCTGTCCCTTGACATCCAGTACACTATACCTGTCATATAAAGAACATAGAAGTATTGATATTGTAACCAACTACTGCCAAGCTTTATGTGACATAGCATGGGTGTAGCGAAGCATAGAAAGCAGTCAGTCACTGGTAATTTATAATGCTCAATTTCCAGGTTGAAACAAGAGGGTTAACTGTGCTTAGGTTGAAGGAGACAAGGCATTACTTTGTTAAATATATTTGCATGTTCTGCGCATTGTTTGTCTGTGTATAGGTGATGGTTGTTCACTTTGTCTTTGGCTAGGCCTTGGTATGTTAATATTAATTAATTAATAATTACTACACAGTTCACCGTTGTTGAGCTTAGTTCTATATTTTTTTACATTTTTCTTTATTTGTTTCTGAAATACTAAACATAGCTACTATTGATTAAAATTTTAAATTAAAATTTCATAAAAATCTTGTAAAATAGATGAAAAATAGCAGTGGTGATGACAACAGCATTTCTGTTATTCAAATTTTTTTTATCTTATCTTCAACATGACCATTGATACAGTATAAATATCAAACATTACTGACCTGCAACATTTTCTTATCATTGCTAAATTTCAGGTTGTCAGAATAGTAGATAACTTAGGTGCTAGAAGTTTTACTTGGCAATAAAGTTACAGTAACATTCTGATGTTTAATTAAAAAATTACAATTTTTAATTTATATATTACTAAATAATTTTAAAATAAAAAAAATTCTAGTTATTAAAAATTTGAATATGGTGCCATCATTATTCCCGATGATCTTTCAGTAGGTATGTTTGCAAAGATTGCATGTAGAGCTTGGCTAATAGTGTTGATAGTGCTTTTTACCCGACTGCGTCAGAAGGAGGGTTTGTTTTTCGAGTGTATGTATGTATGTTCATTTCTTCGGCATGCGCTACAGCCTAAACAACTGAACGGATTTTGACACGTGAGGTGTCGTTGAATTCGTTAAAATTGTGGTAGTGACATAGGCTATATAAATTTTCAAAATGGTGGCTGTAAATGGGGGAAAAAAAGGGGGGATGTGTGTATTTCTTTCTCTTATCTTAGCAATATGGGTATCAAATGAAAGGTCGTAAAAAGACCATTTCAAAAATATAAATATCATATCATGTTTATATTGCTGTTTTAACAAAAAATGGCAAAAAATGTACGGTATCATTTCTATACCATAAACTAAAACAAATAAAATTATTATTATAAAATCAAAAAACCCGACTGCTTAGAAGTTAAGAACTGATAAAAGGAAAACAAGGATCACTATATCTATTTAAAATTCAAAATTTTTTATGGTGATGCACTCGGGGACAAACATAGTTTTGGTAGATATTTCTTTCCCCGCAGAAAATAAAGTATTTTGTCCCCTCTTGCATCACCATAAAGTATTTAAAATTTTATATAGATATAGTGATCCTTGTTTTTCTCTTTTCAGTTCATAACTTCTATGCAGTTGGGTTTTTGTTTTTATAATAATTATATAGATATAGATAATGTCTAATTTAAATGTGTCTATACAGATGATCAGAAAATTTACAGGGAAAGTGTTCTATGGAATATCTATTTTTATTGGTGCAATTAATTTGTCAGACCTACATACATTTATAGACATACCTTAATATACCCAATAATTATGAAATCTAAGATCAGATCTAAGAACGTCTAAAATTGACTTATAGTATTTGAGCCAAAAAACAAAAGAAATTATTCTTCAAATATTTACAAACTTCGGTCTTTTGTTTACCTTTCTTCTTTCGCTGCCTAGGCCGCACTTTTGTTAAGAATTGTAATATTAATTAACTTAATTGAATAAAAGGCTAGTTTTGTAAAAAAATTTGATATGTTTATACCTTCACAGTCTTCTGCAACCTCCTGTTCTTGAGATATTATTCGCACACGTTTCTTATTAAACTTAAATTTCAAGATCGATTCCGCGGTCTCTTCCCGCCTCTTTTGTATTTGGTTCATAAAATCATTAATATTGTTTTTGCTTTCGGCAGCTGTCGATGGCGTAGATAGTTTGAGCTTTTTTGCTGATGAAGCCATCTTTGTATTGGAGTATATAAATTTTAAAACACTAATTCTCATTAATTACTATTAAAAACATCTTATAATTTACGAAACAATGAACATAAAAACAAAGTGCAATCAAATATCAGTATAGGTACATACTACATAACCGTACAGCAAGGTATTTTGATTTTTGACAATAATTTGACACTGACACCTGACAGCCGGTAGTCTTTAGTTTGACATTATTTTACAGTGCTGCCTACAGACCCTTGGTGCTGCCCACGAACAGCTTATAATAATTATTTGTGTTGCTTTACTGAGATTCCCCAGTGAACCCGATAGTAAATAAAACTTGGTATTGAGTATTAATAAACGGTTAATACCCATATTAATTTATTGCAAAAACTGAAAACACAATGACAAAACCGTTAAAATTTTAATTAATAAAAAGTATGCAAAAGTTTTATATAGAATTTGGCAAACTTTCATCGAGGCTAGCAAAGTACTTCTTTCTCAAGTAATCGCTACATGGGTGACAATTAGATCGATGAACGTTAGATTTCATGCATTCGTATGAACAAAAGGAAACTTGCTTGCACCAGTTACATGGAACTCTTCCGTCGTCTAGTGGCAGGATACATTCAAAACACACGTTGAACTTTTTTGGCTGAAAGGAAATAATTTACAGTTCCTTTATCATTATCATCATCGTCATCATCACACATCACATACGACATTATTTTATAGGCCAAAAGGCGAAGCTACCTGTATCTAATTTTTATCCATTGATTTAATGAGTTATCAATCTTGATATCGTTACTTCACCCATTGAACGCTGTAGATACCAATACTGCAATTTTCAGCAACAATAACGGCGTCAACATTCCAATATTTTTGAAACACAAAGTCCATCGTTCTTTTTAAACCTATACCTACTTAGCCATAACTAAATACACGGGTGCATTTAGATTTGGTATATTGTGATAATATCTTATATGTAGTAGATAAAAAGGCGAAACTGATTTTTTTCTGACACTTTCCTACCTTACCTACTTAGTAGCTGGCTCTGTAATTTGATAAACAAGTGCCCGAATTTTGGTGGATTTGAGTGACATTTTGTATATGGTACTATTTTGTATATGGTACCATTCCAAGATACTAAGTTATGATTGAGTATAAGTACCTAAGTATACGTATTTGGACTTTAGGTGATGCTCAATTACTATTGAAATATAATATTCAGGCATAAACGACAAGAATTTTCAATATTATTAAAAAACTTACGTTTTTATCTAATTCTGGCTTCACATAACATAGTTCCCACTGATACATAGTTGACATCATTTTCACGTCAGTCTTATGCTGATTTAAGAGTCGGACAACATCTGCGTCTATAGCTTCTTTAATTGGCGTAGTAAGCTTTGTCGCGGCAACCAAGTTGCTATTACGGCGATTATAATTCTGCCACGATAAATATGTAATGATGCTAAGTAAATGCGTTATGATGCGTCGCTCTTTGTATACCTTCTTCTTAGTTTCTGATAAAATATCCCATATTTCGATACAACGTTGTGGGGTGAGCCATAATCCTGTGCTTTTTAAATCTTGACAAGACTTTAATATCATATGCCAGTGTCGGTGTTTGTATCTGAAACATTTAAATTTTAAATATTTATTTCTTCTGACTTAATACATTTTAATTTTCCGAGTTACGTTAGACGAAAATTAGTTCGAGAAATCTAAAATATTAGTTTTATATATTAAGATTGTGTACAACTAATTTATTGTTTTCTGTTTTTTCATTTATTTAGTCGCTTTTACCTTTAAATTGTGGTTGCCTATCCTAATAATTTATTTATTTTGCTATTTCCGCAAAATATTGACGAATCGAAGCTACCATGTCATCCAGATCTGACAAAAAAGTTTCTACGCTTTATAGTTGCGAAGGGTAGAAGTAAGTAAAGCGCACTTAGCAATTTCACGTTGTAGAGTCAACATCCAAGGATGCTCTGGTTTCGGTGAGAAATTCGGTATTTCATGGAAAATAGCAAAATGAATAAATTACTATTCACGATAACCTTCCGCAAAATAATACCTGCTTCTATCCACTTACTTTTCAATAGATACAATAAGCTCTTTCATGAGCTTTGCTTGTAACCATCTAATATAAACAAGCCTGGCACAGTCGGTTACAAGATCGATCGCCTGTCTATAATCTTCCACATCGTCCGCGCTTTTCCCTGGTTGTTTCATAGATACCCTTCCATCGACTTTTTTAGATTTATCAGCTTTTTTGCTGACTTTTATTTCTGATATTTTGCCTGCTAAAAAGAAATAATTTTAGAAAAAATTGATGCAAACGCAAATATTCTCCAAGATCCGAAAATACTTGTGCACATAATTCAGAGAAATATAGTTAGGTAAGTAGATCTTGGATTCCGATATAGGAAGAAATAGATATATTTAAAAGAAAATGAATGCAGGTTCTAATAAAGAAAATTCACAAATCTCTGGAGAGATTGTATGCTAGAGACGCCGAATTCTTAAACATATTCGTACCAGGAGGGCTAACAGCTTTCGATCGAGAGCTTTCCATTTCAATCAAAGTTTGTTTGGCGAATACGAAGATATTTTGGTATGATTCTTCACGATTCTGACATTTTAGCAAAGGGTCAGCTCCATATAATAAAAGGTCGGTCAACTGAAATGATAAATATATATTGATGATAGCGGACGTTCGCAACTTCGTCCGCAAGAAAATAATATATTGCATATATACTTACAACAATACCAAAAATAAAATTTTAGGTTATTTTAGTACTTACTTATATAATATATAGAATGGGTATATCGTGTCGTATTATATTTTTATGCCAATGCGAATTATATTTTCCTAAAACATTGTAGCAGGGCAATTAAGGTGCCTTTCAATGTTATTGTGTAAACAATCAAGTTATTTGACCAAAATCAAAATACTGTTACTAGGATTTTTTGAAATTAGTATCGCGGCACGCTTGGGTTAAACTTTTATATATTGTGTGGAAAATTCCTGATTTTTCTTTATCCAAGTGTCTTTTCAAGACAGATTTACAAAAGGATTAAAATAAGTTTTTGGATCCAGTATTTATCGATTATGCAATACCCTCCAATAAGAGCATTTAAAATATCTTAAATGTACAGTTGAAGATGTCCACAACATGAAACTCCTAATTTTGTAGTATAATAATTTTAATTATTTATTTTTTTAATTTATTTACCCTTTGCAATCGCTCCACGCTCGTAATATTTTTAAAGTAAGGAAAACTAAACATTTTCATAAGAATACTATGATTACAATTATTTATATTAGCATTCAGATCTGTTTTTGGGTTCTTAATGAAAACATCGAAAATGTCATCCGTTTTGCTCATCGCTATATCTAGTGCAGCTCGTCCTTTGTACAATGCAGTAGGACTGCAATTGTGGTCAAGTAATAATGCCAATAATTGATGACGGATCTGCAATCAATTATTTATATATTTTGTTGTGTTCAAATAAAATACAATTCTACTTTTTTTCTTTACAACAACGCACATCATCTTCGGTTTCGTTTTCAGTCTTCTTTGCTAAAACGGTATGAAGAAGTGTAGGTCCTTCAATTTGTTCCGCTGTTAGGTCATCAATATCTTGTTTGTAAACCAGCCTGTGTTGTGCATCAGCACCAGAGTCCAACAATGCCCTCACAATTTCAACATTATCGTACGTTAATGAACGAGATACAGCTACATCCAAAGGAGTATAGTCTAGGACCTTGAAATCAATATATTATATTTTATTTTATTTAAAATAAACCAGGAATCATTTGGAATAGATAATAATTCTTGCCTGGTGGTAAACTTCGTTAACGTCTGCTCCATAACGCACTAAGTGTCGTATTAAATCAGCAGAATTACACATGATAGCTATCAACAGAGCGGGACGTGGACATCGAACTAATTTTGGATTAGCACCGTCTGATAATAATTGTAGAATTGTAGACATTGCTTTTTCTAATCTGCAATAATTACAAAAGAAGATATTAGAGCATAAGCGAGTTGTGGCTTTTACACAACAAATAATTTATAAGGGTGAATATGTCTGATAAGTACTTAATTTAGTTTTACTTTTAATTGTTATGATGGATTTTTATACTAAGTAGATATATTACTTATATAAGTATGTTTAAATGTACTGACTTATTAGATTTTAACATCTCAGCTTTAGTAATTGAAGTTTCTTCATTTTCTAACTGTTGCCACATCACATCTTTACTTGCTTTTCTTGTATCTTTTAAATTTTTTGAGGATGCTAACTTTTTAACGCCCTTTTCAGTCTGTTTCTTGTGATCATCGTCGGAAGTATCTGTCTCAGTTTCTTTAACCATATCGGTAAAATTAAAAATAAACTGTACAGGACTACTCTCTCTTAATAAAATATCAACATCAGATATTTGAATAGAATATTCACGACTTATACTGTTATAGAGTATTTTATTTTCGGAAATTGAATCATGTGACTCATAAGGGTGTTCGACAATGTTATCTTGAATAATTTCAGTTTTCTTTCTAGAACCAGGTTGGTCCTTAATTGATAACATTGACTTAATTTTTTTCGAGCTCATAATTCTGTTACTTTTGCTAGGACTCTTTGTCAACGCACTACCCATACTGGAAAGGAGTTCCCGTGCTATGTGCCATTCATCTACTATGGGTTCCACTTGTCCTAAAAATGTACTTAATGTTAATTAAATACTTCATGACGTAACGAAATATATTTTAAATAAATTTTATTCATGAATTACAAAAACGAAATTTTAAAAACTTACTCTCAGCTTGTTCTATAGAAGGCGGCAATAAAGCTTGTGGCATTTCGCTAGGTGGTACGTCGTGTTCTATACAGACATATCGCATTAAAGCCACCCCGAGAGGTGTACAGCAACTGTCGTTGTATGAATCTACATTTGCACCAGCCTCCACCAGAAAATGTATGACATCTTGTTTATCTCCAGCCTTCATTAAATAAAACACTAAAATAAACTGTTATGAATAACAGAGCTACGTTTTCTTTTAATAAACCGTTTGAGAACCAGATCAGTAAAACAAGGAATAAAAAATCAGTACGAAAAATAGTGTAAATAAAACCATGATGAATATAAATAATATAACATAACGTACGGTAGCATACATTAGAGCTGAATTGCCGTGGACATCAGACACGTCTGGATAAACATGGTTGTCGTTAACCAATTGAGTAACAACGTCAATATGATCCAAGAAGGCTGCCATAAGTAATGTTCTAAAAAAAACAAAATACTCATGGAAAAATTCTTACCACTTACGTACTTCCTAAACATTTTCTAATTAGTCTCATAATTAAATTTATTTTATTTAGTGTGTGACTTTTTTTTGGTCTTACCAAAAAATTGTCAAATGCAATGAGTTTGGAAGTTGGGGATATTAAATTCCCGAATATCAAAGAAGAAACGTTTTGTCATCCAGGTAGCAAGGTTTTTAGATGCTAAAAGTTTTGATTATAATCGCAATCTCTTACCTACAATTTAATTCATGGTCCCCAGCTGATTTATATCGTGTCCTAGGTCCTGAGAGAATACATTTTAGATCTAATCTTTTATCGCATCGCTGTTTATCGTGTTTATAGCTATGCTTCATCGTATTTATCATGGAGCTATTATTATTCCATGCGTAATAAGTGCTTATATTATCCGAAGAATCCTGGTCATAACAAATCAAAGTAGCAATTTAATGAATTTACACGACCTTAAAGTTGAGTACTTATCAAATTAAATTTTTATTTCTAAATTGAAATTGGAAGGAGTTAGAAAATTTTTAATGCTGCAATATTTCATTTTTACTGTGCGTGTAAAAGTGAAATATTGCAGTATTTAAAGTTATTAGTTACAATAGTTAACAATTTATTTATTTTGCTATTTTCCACGAAAAGCACTTTTGCACTTCAATCGCTCTTTAATTGCGCATGATAGATTCAACGTCTTCTGAAGATGGTCTGGTTTCTGAGTGAAACGTACGCACAGAGTATTATCGGATTTGGATGACTTTGTCGCGTAGGTTCGCTGACTTTTCGCGAAAAAGAGCAAAATAAATAAATTATTAACTATTCAATATGAACTTTCGCAAAGTAACATCTGCTTTTATCCAATACATAAATTACACTTCAACATGTACCTACTTAACGTAAATAACCAAGAATTAATTAATAATTACAATGAAATGCACAATTAAAAACTTTTGAACAGTACAAATATTAAGTACATAGTAATGAAATGAATGACACTCTTATGATACGAACGTTTTCTTCTTCAGGGACCGCTTCCACCACTTTCAAAGTATATAAATGTTTGCTGTAATAATCACGATCAAAAGATTCAATATAGCAAAGCGGACTTTTAAGATCAGTGCAATAATTAGCGTACAGTTTGCTCCATTTCTCTGTAGCTGCTATTGGATCTGCGCCGCATTGTTTAAGAAGTTGAACAGCCTTGTTTGTTTCACCAATCTATAAATAAATAAACGTATGATTTAGGTAGGTAGGTCCTGACCTATTCGTCATTACGCATTTAAAACCACTGATATACAAGTACGTATTTTTTTAATCTTACACAGATTTATGTATATATATAGGTTAAATATGAATAAATAACTGTTATAAATAATTAGAGAATAAAATGAAAATTCAAAACCACGTATTCGTCATAGTCATTCTCGCCATAAATAAGAATAAAAATATTTCGTATACGCACAGATAATATCTATCTATCCTAAAACATGGCTCAGTAATTGTTATAAATTAGGAATCAAAAAAAAGTAAAAAATAACTGTGTCATTTAGTTGCTTTTGATTTACTTATGCATTTATCTATGAAGTCGGTGCCAGCAAGTTTAAAGAACATTTATTTAACGTAGTAGAACAGTTTGTGGGTACTAGGTAAGGTCCTTAAAATAGAAACCTTGACTCCTAGGTATGCTTAAGTAAATTAAAGTAACTAAATGACACAGTTATTTTGTACTTTTTAGTGCGTTTTGAATCGGTTTTATTTTTTGTTAAAAATTTTTATTTCTTACTTTTTAGTGATTTATCGCCACGTAACGTACTCTTACTATACTGTCATAGTATATTATATGGCATTAGTAGCCAAAAAGCTACCGATACTTACACTAAATGTGCCTATAAAATTTGAAGAGTTCCTTCAATTTTCCTCGGATACCATCATCAGATCCTAACATGATGACAATGGGACCACCTTGGAAGTGTGCCCTTTCTAATAAAACAAGAATTATCAAAATCGGACAACTCTGTAAAAAGTATGCGTGGTCATACATAAAAAAAAATATACGTGTCGAATTGAGAACCTCCTCCGTTTTTTTTCGTGGGTTAAAAATAAAAACAAAGCCTCGGTTTTGAATATTGCCTTTGCAAAATCACGTTTTGGCCAATGCCACAATGTACCGACCTATAAGGCCAGTGTGCACCAAGACTTCAGTTATCATGACCAACGGTTAACATAAGCTAACCGTCGGTTTCTATAAATTTACTGTTCACGACAACCCGCACGCCGGTTAAGTACGTAAACCGGGCGTTTATCTTAACCGAGCTCGCATTCCCCGGTTATCTCTCGGTTACAGAGTTTGAAAGATACATTTCTAGATTATCTAATCTATATTCGATTTGTAGTAATTTCCTATCATTTGTTGTTTAGTCTATCCACTTATTTTCTGTGATATTCTTATATTTTTGTATTAATTTAATCAAGACATTTATTTTATTTTTCTACTAAAATTGGAAGTACGCTTTTTTGAAGTAGTATTAATTTTAATTTAAAAGTAAGTGCAATAAACAATATAACTTTAAATTTTAGTATACTTATTACTTTACTTATTGATTTACCACAAAATTTACCGACCACAGAATAACAACGTGGATAATAATGTGAATACCAGTTTTCTTTGACAAATTAACATGCACCAGAAAGTGACATAATTAGCAAATTGTGTGTAGAAAATTTTTTACGATGCCAAATTAAGATTTCTTTGATATATGCGTCCGTCCTATTCAGAAGTAAACATTTACATTTGGTTAAGTAAAGTTAAAAGTAAGTTAAAGTAAGTTCGTTCAAACGCCCGGTTAATAAACCGAAGTTGGAATGCGTGTGATGAATAGTAAATAAACGCTCCTTATTTATCGGCCGTTCATTTAACCGACGTTTAAAGTCTATGCACACCGCCCTAAGAATTAAAATCCTTTGCACATTTACACGTCTAAATATTTTGCATTATTTCTTTGTCAGTATAAAAGCTATAAGTATATAGACGCCAGATTGATGAGTTTAAACTAAAAAATCACTAACATTTTCGATTTCTGAGATTAGCAAAATCCTTTGAGATTCTACAATGGTTCGTCCTATGTTTGTGGTGATAAACTCTGGCACGATGCTGGGGCCTTCAGGTTTCCAAGCCAGCCTGACCAATCGATTTCCACACCATAGACCTACATCTTCGTGGAGATTCGGATGAGATTGTACTCCTGGGCCACATCGAATATCGTTTAAAAATAAACCCTAAAAAATAGCCGTGTGCACTTTATTCATCATTATAAACCTATGATTTGTCCATTACAGGGCCAGACCTCCCTCTTCATAGGAGCTGGACATGGAGCTCGCACCCACCGCACTGCTTCAACGTGGGTAGGCGATTGTGTGGGTGTTTGGTGATTATTTAATGATTTATTTAATAATCAATATTAAAATGATTATTTAATGTGACCGACGGCTTATTGTACTCTCCGAGGAATGGAGGTGTACCTACCACCAACTTTCGAGCTTAGAATTTGACTGTAAATTTCTAAGAAGAAAGAAGGACTCAGAATGATTCCACATCCCGGATTCGAACCGACAAGCGACTTCAGTGTGTCTTGCTAAGGTAACTGTCTACGAAACAATTTATACAGGGTTACATGAAAATATGTCACAATCACGTTAAAGGGTTATAGTACAGGACAATAGCTATCAAACGACCCCTAAAGAGCTTATATAAAGTTATTATTGTACAGTTTTGGTGCTGTTATTTAAAAATGCTTGGAGGTTGTTGTAGTTTTATTGTTGGTTATTATTAACAAGGATGTACACATGTAGTAAGAAATAAAAGAAAATGGGGAAATTACATTGTATTTCTTTTTTTGTTAATTTTTAAAGCCACAAACTTCCCTTTACCTAGAAAAATAAGGAAAAAATTAATAACTCAAAAACGATACACTTTTGCATAAGCACTTTAGGGGTCGTTTGATAATTGTCCTTTACTATAACCCTTTAACGGGATCGTGACATAGTTTCAACTTTAATGTAACCCTGTATATAGTTTGTTCCGTAGATTTTAGTAACAGTACTTTTTCTAATTCTTAATTTAACAATATCGCTGACACATATTTCTATTTAAATATCTACCTAATGCCCAAAAACTGAAATATCACTTTAATCAATTTCAGTACCACTCTAATATTGATATTTGAAGCACGCTTGAGTACCTATACCTATGAATTTCGATAGAGATGCTCGGTAATATAAGAGAATCTTAATATTTGAAGGTCGTTTCAATAATTATAAACCCAAAAATATGAATGCAGAATGCTAGGTAAATAATTACATAAAATGTTCGTCCATCGGGAAAAGACAGGGTACCATAGCCATGCATCTTGTTGCAATAGAAGTATCCCTCGTACGTAGTATGCATGTTGTCAGAGCCTTGGTGACGCCAGCGGTAGTCCCCCCAGCCGTGCATAGTATCCCGAATAAAACGTCCAGTGTAAGAATCTAATGACTGAAAAACGTTACAATTTTTGAATGAAACTAAGTATCAAAAAATATTCTGAACTTGTAATATGCTTAAAATCAAAATTTTGCTTACGAGCACGGAATATCCTCCAGGATTATACTTGCAGGTTTGAATTATTATTTATATTATTAGCATTATTTATAGAACAAGTTTCTACATTTTATTGCAGTCTCAATGAATTCCAGTACAGAATAAAATCAGTTTTAGTGGACCTACCTGAGCCCCAGACCAATGATATTCTCCTTCTCCATATTTCCTGTTTTCCTTGTCCTTTTCTCCCAGGTAATATTCCTGATATTCCCAATTTTTCTCCTTAAGAGTCGGTGGTGGTGGACAGAAACTAGGATTATTAGCAACTTTAGACATTGTTGATCATCTTAATTATTATTGATTTTTGTAAGCTACTAGCTTACAATTTGAAAACTCAACATTATTTTAAAAGTAGATTCAAAAATATCGACAAAAATAAGGATTGGACATACACTTTATGACACTTCACTTTGATGTTTATACCGTCATTTTGTGTCATTTAAAAAGGTAAATCTTATAATTTTTTTTTAATTCAACTATTATTTTTTTGAATATTAGGAATTGGTATTAAATAATAGTGACTGGACTAGTTAATTCGAAAAGTCTTGTATAAATTCTCAAGGAGCTCAAAATTTTCCTTTATTTTTCAAGACTTTATGGAAGGCGAAGGTCTAATGGCTAATTTGATCGGAGTTGGTATAAGAACGCCTGGCCCTATAGTGATGATTTGTTTTGCGTTTAAATAATTCATGAATGTTGATGAAATGAACCACACCCTCATATTTTAAAAATTTTAAAATCATAATGTCATGAAAACAATTATTGTTAGATTAATCTAACATTACTACTTCTATTGGCTTGCTGGTGGTTGATAAAATTAAAAATTAATTAAAACAAAAAATATGTTTATTTGCTTGTTAACATAACTTGAGTATCTAGGTATTTTAAAAAAATATATAAAATATAAAAAAACAATATAAAACTAAAAGAAAATACCACTATGTTTCATTTGGTTTCCTTGCACAATCTCAGCATTCTATAATTCTGTCAATATTCATAATACAAGTATGTCCGGTAAGATTGTTTTAGTAAACAAAAACTAAAAATAGTTTTTAAAATTGCTTATGTTTTTCTTTTCGACTATTGTTATTAACGCATTTAAATGCATGTCGTGTCTACCTATACCTAAGTAGGCTTACAATTATATTATATAGTATTTAAGATCTTGTTATATAATATTTATGTTAACTGTAATCTGTTGGTTTCCTAAATAAATAAAAATAAGAAGTTGTTGGCACCACTACTTATGTGCTGGTAGTATCACGACAACATGACAGTATTATTTTTCCCAAGGGGCAACTCTCCCTCTTACTCGTATATTATCGGCAATCTTGGCAATATTAAGGGCAAACTAGTAACAGTTTTGAAAAATATAAGGCGCTTTCTGAGACTCCTAACTTTATTTTTTCTAGCTCTTGTTGCTGAAATTTTAATTCTGATCTGATAGTTATTATTTCTAGCGTGTGCAAGCAAAATAATATTGGTCCTTATTTATAATTTGTAGTCTTGTCGGTACTTCTTTAGCAGAGATGTTAACAGCAACAACAACAGCTGGATTTGGCCTTTTCAAAATAAGTGTACTCCTGAAAATAGAGATGTCAGAGTCAGAAAATGTAAGTAGAAAGAAAATGTAAAAGTTAAGTAGAAACAGTTCAGTTCCTTTTTTCTTGGATTCATAATGATGATCTATGATGATGATGATCAGTGCTCATTATGAAAAAGAGATGATAGTTATTGGTTTTAGATGAAATTGGACTTGAACTAATTTTAATCATTGTAGTCTAGTTGTTGTACCATAAATGATTGACAATCATTATCATCGCCGTATTTATCATCATCATCATCATTATCGTCATCATCGTCTCCATTATTATCTAGGAATCATATTATTATTGGACTTACCAACAAAAATGCTGCTGCTAAAATCAAAGCCTTGTGCTTTGGTTGCACGGTTTGAACTGGGTATCTGATGTTTGTAACAAAGCTGACAAGATCGCGATCCCACGCGTGGGTGATTTTGCCTACTTGGCGAAGGGAATCTCCAGTTAAGATCTGTAATAAAATATACAAATACAACGGTAAACAAAGGTAAGGAATGTAATCCATTTTGCCATTTTACCCAAAGTATAAATAACTAGCGGACGCCCGCGACTTCGTCCGCATGAAACTTGGTGTAGATTTGAACTCCCGTTTGACCCCTTAAGGAGGTGAGCATTAGAAAAAACGTTTCTTAGCGCTCGCCTACGTCATTATAGCTATATAGCAGTCGCTCGCAACGTAGTCCGCGTGAAAACCTCTTAGGTACCCTTTTGATTTTAAAGACAGACTTTCATATTTAGTGTGCTCTTTCCCCGCTCAATTTAATTTTTTTATAGTTTTCCGTGAAGCATATCATCCGTCCTGTCCCGTGGACTAAAGATCTATATTTTTGTTAAACATTGTACGATATTACAGTACATTAACATAAACAATATATATTTATGGCAAGCTGATGTGTATAGCTTGTATTAAATAGTCTATTCCACTTTTGAGTCTAGCTTTCATAATAAACAAAATAATTTACAATCCGACATGCAGATATCGAGATAAGCCCGTTTAAACAAACGAACAAACTTATTCGTATATTATAAAAATATGGTCTGCCATGCCAAATAAATTGAAAGAAAAGATCAAATATCTAATTATTCAGTACGTATAACATTACACGGAGGAGGTCAACTTAATTTGGACGATATAGCGGCAGAGTTGTTTTTTGTTGTAGAAATTTTGTAATATCTCCGAAACTATATAACTAATTAACATACTGTAAAAGGCATATCTTATCTCTATAATATCCTTGTGATTATTAAATAATTTATTTTGATAAGGATTTAAGTTTAGTTTTATTTTCTTCTATAAATAATGACGTAAACGTAAGCATATATTTAAAACACAAAAAGTTTTATATCTGCCAAAATATAAAAGATAGATATATCCTAAGCTAAATTAAATCAATTTTACGACCCGACTCGCGCGGGAAAAACTGTGATAACTCGGGTAATATATATAATACAAATATAAAATATAGCCTATAACAGTCACCGATAACGTGGCACTCTACTGGTGAAAGAATTTTTAAAATCGGATCAGTAGTTCCGAAGATTAGCCCCGACAGAACTTTATTTACAAACTTACAAACATACAAACTTTACCTCTTTATAATATTAGTATAGATAGGTAATATTAAATAATTAAATAATATTAATTTATTATTAATTGTATCTATTAAGTAATCATTATCATCAGTACGTCATCAACATTAAGTGAACCGTGGAATTACGATTTTTAGCTCGGCAAGCTAGTTAGTGCTTTTTTGTTCTGTGAGTGAACGACGAATTTAATTAACCGTTAGATTTCTATATTGTCTTCAAATGACATCATATGACAATGGACAAAATGTGAATATCAATTATCACTAATCTTGAATCTTGAAAAAGGGCGACCAATGTCCAAAATCGGAGAGCTTGCTCAAATAATTCATCTCAGCTTAAGTACAAAGTAATCCGCGGTCGATTCAGTAATTACTTTGATAGATTGGCGCAAAGTTCTCTCGCCAACGTAGTTAGTGAATATGTTATTGTCAGTCAATACTGTGATTGATTACAATTGCAAACCGAAGTGATTTATCACCACTGAGTGCCCGATCGTTAATTATTTTAACAATATATTCTACTGAACTTTTTAACCCAGTTTTTAACATACTACGACGCGTGTAAAGTTTACATGTAACTGAAAAATCACGAAAATGCTATATTAATTATTTTTCATTATTTGATCTTTGTGAGAATATCTAGGTAATATGTGTTATAAAGCCTTTAAAGCCCTATAGTACTTTTGTTATATGTAGTGGTTAAAGGCCTGACTAAAGTCCAAGAGGTTTTGGGTAAGATCCCAGCCCACACATAATAACACAACACAAGATATTACAAAATACTAAGCTTTCTTTTAAATTTAAAACTATACCTCGTCAATTTCTATAAAAACTATAACCTTTTCATTTTACTTCTTATATATTCATTTTAATATTGAAGCTTCTTATATTTTCATTTGAATATTCAGACCTTAAATTCCGAGAGTTGCAAAGACCTGCGTCTCCAGCCCACAGGCCCTTCAATGACGTAGAGCACATTATCATTCGCGTCGCGCACCAGGTAGAACGGCACCACCCACGTCCACTGCTGCTCTATCCTCCCGAGGTAGTCCCCCGGAGGTGTCACAACCTTCATTTCCTATTACAAGATTAAAGGAAATAGTATTGTTAGGTAGAACCTTGAAGACATACTGTAATAGTCTGATAAGCAAACTCAATGTCAAATTAGTAGCCACGTTTGGTAGTGTTGATGAACTTTTAGGTTTATTAATAAAATAAATTTGAAAATGGTTATTCTCTTTTTTTCCCTCATATTTTCTATAAAAGTTCATCATGATAGAGAGTTCTGAATTATAGAATACAGAACAGGGACAAAATACTTTAACCCGCGGGGAAAGAAAGATCTACCAAAAGTACGTTTGTCCCCGCCTGCAGCACCATAAAGTATTTAGAATTTAATACAGATATAGTGATTCTTGTTTTTCTCTTTTCAGTTCATAACTTCTAAGCAGTCGGGTTTTTTGTTTTTATAATAATAATTTTATTTGAGACTTTTTAGTTTTAATTTATGGTATATAAATGAGGCGGTACACTTAGTACACTTTTTGCCATTTTTTGTTAAAAAAGTAATATGAACATGATATGATATTTATATTTTTTAAATGGTCTTTTTACGACCTTTCAATTGGTACCCATATTGCTAAGATAAGAGAAAAAATACACACATCCCCCCTTTTTTCGCCCATTTACAGCCGCCATTTTGAAAATTTATATAGCCTATGTCACTACCACAATTTTGACAAATTCAACGACACCTCACATGTCAAAATCCGTTCAGCCGTTTAGGCTGTAGGCGAAGAAATGGACATACATACATACATACATACATACGCTCGAAAAACATAACCCTCCTTCTGACGCAGTCGGGTAAAAAGAGCAACTGTTGAGCCCCAGACGCCTGTCTGCTCGGCAGAACCAGCCTTCCGAACTGGTGGAGTCTCTTTGAATAGTTTTTGGCAACTCAAAATTCAGCAGACCGGTTAATTAAGACATTCATCTTCGTCAATTGTGCCTCATGATTAATTTTTCAATTCTGGCTTTTTCAATAAGAGAATTGAATTCTTACTAGTGCTATAAATGGAAATATTTTATTCTATCTTACCTGTAATCGACAAGGGAACAAACAAGACGATGCAGCCAACCGTCTATGCAGCACCAGCGCTTCTTGCCTGGTATTGTCATGGAGATGCATGACAAATCCCCGTCCTGTTCCACACAAACATCGCTGGGTCGGGTTGGACACCTCACTAGCTATGTAGAGAGCTTCCCCTTGTGGGATCTTCACTATATACCGGTTCTCCGATTCTATTGTTGCAGTTACTGGAATGTAAAACCATAATCTATTTTAAACAATAAATAAATACGTATCGACGACGAGTAACGAGTCGCAGAACTGAAGTGGCAATGGGCGGGGCACGTAATTCGAACAACTGATGGTCGTTGGGGGCCCAAGGTGGTAGATTGGCGACCCCGCACCGGAAAGCACAGCGTTGGTCGACCCCCAACTAGGTGGACTGACGACATCAAACGTGTCGCAGGGAGCCGCTGGCAGTAGGCGGCTCGGGATCGTTGTGTTTGGAAGTCCCTAAAAAAGGCCTATGTCCAACAGTGGACGTCTACAGGCTGGTAATGATGATGATGATGATGAAATACGTATACAAATAATGATAGTTCAGACTTATGTAGAGTGGCAAAGATAATTTGTATCGTGATATTCCCTCGGGATCAGAAAATGGTTTTTAAATAAACTATTGGGTAAAAAAAAGTTCTCACCATCAACAAGTTCTACAGTTTGTTGGATTTGTAGATTTGTAGCACCGATAAGAAAGTCCAGGCCGTGCATAGGAATGAACTGGCCCCTCGTGGCTGTGGATTGCCATCCTGTGGTCGACACGGGGAGCTCGGCCCGGTCACTATCTGTAGAGACGAAAGAATAATCAAGTATTTCTGTACTTTAATATATACTTGTTATCACTGAATTTTAGTTGGGGATGATAATTCTTTAATCCACTTACTCCCAACTTATATTTGGTGATGGTGAATGGTAGTAGCACAAAAAACTGTCAGTCTGTTTGTGTGCGACAATCTTTGAAGCTATTGAACACATTTTTGTCATGCAATTTTCACATGAAAAAAAATGAAGTCTAATGCAAAGTTAAAGGTTTCAATATGGATTTGATGTAACGAAAAACGTTTTTTCGTACAATAATAAAATTAGTTGCGGACGAAATCGCGCTAATATTAGTAGATAAGCATAAACTCCGGCTATAATAGGGTATTAAACTTTAATCAGACACTTGATTAGATAATTTTGTTTTTCTCCTAAATGAAGAATGAAAAGTTTTATAATATCTATAAATAATAGCAATATACCTACCTTATATAAAATGCTTATGATAAAACTTTCTTTTGGTCTCAATACGGTGAAATTATGACGTCAAGTCATCATTAGATGTACGTAACTTCTAAATTTTCTTATTATTTTAATAGAAACAATGCATCAAAACATATAAATCACTCTGAACCTATAATAATTAAAAACTGCTACAAAGTACATGATACTCAAGGCGTGGAATCTTGGGTTTCAGGAGAGGAGTCCAAATTTGAATTTTCCAGATATTGAATACCTTTACACGAGCAATTCCTCTATATATCAATATGCGAGTACATCTACTAGACTTGCTATCATCATCGTAATTTTTATTTATCCCGAACTTTCTACCTGAAGTATTATGCGGTACAAACAGGACAAAAATATTTCTAACGCGGAACGAAGTCGGCGGGCACTGCTAGTGTCTATATATCAGAATCGGGAAGCTCTTCTTTGTTTATAATAACCTTGAGATTTACTATTTTAAATTTGAAAATTAAATATTACTTAAAACGCGTCAAGGTTACAGAAGGAAAGACTGTTTTAAAACGATAACGATAAGTTATTTTTTATAATATCTTACCTGGTGCTTGTGGTTGTATATTGATTATGAAAGCTGGTCGCCTAGGTGTTTGATCGTCTATAAAAAAAGCAAAATATTTTCTACAATCTCCATACATCTAAGCTTACTATAAGTAACACTGATTTTTTCTTAATATCATGATGGGTATAACCTGAACCTGAAGTGATATAAGTCAATTACTTCTCTAGATACTTAACTAAGTTATGAATGTGCGTTTGTAATATTGCCAGCAATCAAACTGATAGAAACATAGCGATAATGATTGGGGTTAGAAAATATGTATATTATGCTTGCCTTCAGTTGCTTCAGTAGCGTCTACAGGTTCTACCCCAGGTCTTCTGTAAGCCATTGCTGCTAAACTTCAAACACTGTATCAATTTTGTGAAATTTCTTTAATTAAGATGTTCTTTGTTATTAGAACATGGCTATACTGTGTTATCGACACGATTCAATCGCCCGGCTTGTTATCAACTGATAAATGTTTGCTATTATCATTGGTGTACATGTCTGTTGTGTATGTAGCTATGTAGCTCGTGCAGTTTTAGAATTCCGCAATCAAACTGTAACATCATCATCATCTCTTCGAAGGAAGGAAGGACAGCTATAAGGACTGTTATGCATCAAATAATTGACCCAAATTTTGAAACAAATATATTCTCACACTCCAACCATTTGTTCATTAGCCTACGATTCCCCTTGTAACAATATGGAGACCCATACTGAAGAAGTCGTGTTTTCATCAAATTAAACGCTTAAAATGCAATGTTTTACATTGAAAAATTATAGTACATAAATCCTTTTATTGATATCAAAGATGTAAAAAGAAAGGTTGGATATCTAACTAAAAGCAGTCTCAAGGAGGTGAATTGAATGGCCTATCTACAACCCACTAATAATTGAAGGCGTTGAGTTGTAGATGTAAATGCAATGCCACTATGTCGATAGAGACATTAACCTACCTACACAATTTTAATACATCGTGTTAGTCTTGATTTTTATTTTACTTTTGACTACGGAACCCTTTATCATTTATATCATTGCGTTCTTCAGCAATTAAGTCTTTTTATCTAAAAGATTGAAATATCCTAAAAATTTATGTATGAGTCACAATTTTATTAACCACGCACTTCCGCTGTATTTGGATAGGTAAGATTCCGCTACGAGGTTAGGGGTAAATATTGTGTCTAGGCCACAAAAAATAACATCTTTCTTTAAAAATTCTCATCCTGGAGTTGCTAGTTAATTAATACGATGATAGCGAATGTCATTATCGATTTTATAATTGCTATTGTCCGTGGTAAGAATGTGGATTAAATAAAACAAAACCAATTCGAAACCATTTATATTAATGTGTAATCATGAGCTTGAAAATTTTACGAATAAAGTGATTACATTTAAGTTAATGTTTCCACTTGCAAAACTTCAAATCTTCATCTAAGTATAATGACTCATTAAAGTTACTACACACGGGTAACGTTTTAATTACTTTATATAAAGATCTCGTATATTATATGAATATAAGCTGGCGTCATATCTACGAGTCCGTCAAACTTTGTAATAGCCATATTTTGCTCGGAAGACATAGGAAATAGTTAGCGTTTCCTTTTCAGCAGATAGGGGAGGACGGGCCAATAAGAACCACTGAGTAATGGGAGCCAGTATTAAATCCAAAGAAAGTAATTTGTTTCAAACTAAGCAACGAATACAAAGCAACAAATGAATTTGCTGCTCTATGTAGCGATATTTATATTTCAACTTAAACTAAATATGTAATTGTATTTTATTTAAGGTATAGTTTTCAAATTCTTGATTTTTATGTATTTGCAATGTAGGTGTATTTCCTTACGTGACTCCCACTCCACTCTTCTCCCCTAACGTCATGAACACGAAATACTCGAAATTCTTATGCGTTCTTCATAAAGATCTACAAGTCTCCGTCCAAATTTGGACGGGAATTTAGACTAAATTAGTTATGGAAAGCAAAATTTTTATTGTCCTAGTATAGTCTAGAGTGATGTTCTAGTGCTAATTGTGCTTTATCTCGTCCAAGTTTCTTTTCTTTAGCCAACAATGGTCTACAAGAACCTAGGTGACCAAATTTTACGAGTAAATTTTAGATTGTTTTGTAAAGATAAGTAGTTTTATAAAGATACTAATCTCTTGTTGACCATTTTGACGTTGTTTTATCATCAGAGAGTGGCTTAGAAGTACTCTTTTTTCAAGTTTTATGTCAACAATCTTCGTTAACATTCCAAGCTGTATATTTGTTTGTTACCAAATACCGTAATACGGAATGTATATTCGTTAATTATAATTAACGACAATTGATAGATACGAGTATATGTATACATAAAATATTATGTAAATTTACTCAAAACATCCATTACATACTTAGTAAATGATTTAAAATTATTTTTTTTAATTTTTGCGTTAATATTTTCCTTCCTTTATTATGTTCTTATAAATATCTCTATATTTTAATACATATATAGATTTTAAAATTTAAACATAGTTTTATTTTATAGTTATTTGTAATTAATATAATACTTAATCAACGTTGACACACTTAAAGAAACATTGTATATAATGTTAGTAAATATTTAACAACGATAGAGACTTTTCCAAACACCCTTAAACATTACCTACTATTCCAAAAATCATCCCTTAATCCGATCCAACATGTACATCTAACGTTTACTATGAACTATCAGAATGACAACGCAACTTAATATTATAAGCGATACGATTATACAGACGATGTCGAACAGAAGAACATTTAACAATTAAAGCGTGTGAACTCGCATAAGATATACCGAGAGCATAAGGTAAGTATACGTTAGACGGATGTCAGTTACAATAGAATAGTTTAACCTATGTGTGCTTATGGCTGGTTAAGCGCACATAGGGAAACGGAAATAATTACTTCAACATTTGTTTAGGAATAAGTGACATTTAGAAAAAATACAAATATTAAAATGTTTTAAAAATTATCATGACTATAATGTTTTATTCGTTAATAGACTTTTTAATATTAAGAGAGAAGCGTTTAAAATAGAGTTTTTAAACTCGTACCAATAGGACTTCGCTTCCATTTCGATAAATATTAAATGAGATCAGTGAACTGGGCTTGTAACTTCGGTTCGATTCCTGTTAATGCTTTATCGCTGCATGGCCCTTTGCCATCCCAAATTAAGTTTCAACGTAGCCGGGAGACAGGGACTAGCTTCGCATTCACCATCTAATTCATCCGCCAAATTATCATGTAGTTCTCTCAGAGCCATAAGAGCGGCACGAGCAGCTCGCTGACAACTCATATCACCTTCGCATGTAGAGTCTGCTTCGGAGAGGAATACCAAATCACAAGTCGTTGGTGGGGCCTCACCCTAAAATCAATAATAATTAAGTTAATAATTAATCTTAGAACCACGATAAATTAAAAATATTTCATTGTATTTACTTACGCAAAGGTAACAAATTTGATGCAAACTACACAAAGGAAGAAATAGTTGTCCACGATCTCCTGCCAACAAGTCAACGCCGCGACATCTTTGAACAATCTTTGCTAATACTGGGCATGCTCCGGACGAACTCACTGTAGCAAACAAAAACAATAATTATTTAAACGTAAACACGGAATGATATTATATTCGACAGATATAAATAAAATGCACATGTGCTACTAACCAGTCGACATAACAGGAATACGATGTCGTCCACTGCCGCCCATATATCCTTCTGACAGCTGTTCTTCAATTTTTCCATTCAAATAATGCCCGGCTCCTTGTTCATCTTCAAAGTCTTCATTTTTCTCGTTGAGGTTTGCTAGTGACGGTATTTCATTGCTCAAAATAACTTTTTCTTTTTTTATAGCCACTCTTTTATCCTTTGCTTCACCGCGTTCAGGGGTAGGATGCAAACCCGCGGAAGTTCTTTGCAATTGCAGACTTTGTTTAAAATCTTTCAGGGCCTTTCGCATTTTTTCCAAGCTGTAAGCTGCAGCTAAACGGGAAAGAAGCTTTTCTTTCATCTCCTGTTCTTCTTTCGAATCATGTTCTTCACCAATATTAGAATAGTGCAACGCTTCATCGACAATCAATCCTTCCATATTCTTTAGTTTCTTATCAATATTATCGAGTTTTGATTCGTTATCAGAACCTGAGCTTCTCTTTTCGGCCTCCCGCACTGCAGGTGATTGAATTTGATTCGTTTGTATTTGTGATTCTGTATTGGGATTGGGTTGCATAAAATTTCTTTTAGCAAAACTATGTTTCCTAAATGAATTTAATGGATATATTACTTCCTTATTAAAGGTGTCGAAGTATTGTTTCTTCAACCTATCTTCATTAAGGTTGTTAACAAACGATTTTTGTAGTCGTTTGTCGATACCGAAATAATCAGACCAGTCGATGGATTTCTTTTTTATTTTTATTGGTTTCTCACCATCATCATCGTGATCATCATCATGATCGTGATGGGAGTGGTCATGAGTATGTTTGTGATCATCAGAATGACTGTGGTCATGATTATGTATATGATGAATATGTTCGTGTTCCTTGTTAGATATTATAGGAGGATGCATATTATGACTGTGTTCCTCATGACTGTGGTCATTATGGTGAGTTTCATTAGTAATATCTTTAGTATGATTATGAGTTTCCATTATAAGCGTTGGAGGTTTACTTTCGTGAGAGCCCTCAACATATTCACTACTTCGCTTGACAGGAGACTTTATAATGTCATGCTCCGAATCTCCAAATATTTTTGATAAATCATTAATTATCTTCGGATCGGTTCCTGCACTACTTCTAAATGTTTTGGAGCTATCGTGTTTAGTATGATCTGGGGCAAACCTTTTCTTTTGGCTATTAAAATTATAAGGTCCACTGCTGCGTTTAGATACTGGGAATCGTTTTTCAATAGCTTCATATCCATATTGATCCTCGTCGGCTAAATCAGAAAGCCCATCATCGTCGAGTGGTTGAAAAGCAATAGCATATTCTTCTCGCATATCGTCTTTGTCATCCTCAGGCACTTCATAAGAGTTGTTTGGGTCAATTGGGTTTAAATTTTCTAATGGTTTTTTAATTGATTCTGTATCTGTTAATATTGACCGATCAAACTCTGTGTCTGAGCTGCGTTTACGTTTGAAAGCTATCGGTCCCCAGTTATTGGGACTATAGCGCTTCTTGACAATTTTCTCTTTATACAACTTAACAACGCCCTGAGGAGCGCTTTCAGCGTTGTTATTTCGAGCTTTGTTATTTTTATATTTTGACCAAAGTTGACCTAAAAGTACAGCATATTCAGCATCATTTTCTTCTTTATTTTCTAAGGCATTATTATTTTCCTCACCATCGTCTCTATCCATGAAAAGATCGCGAAGTCTATCATTGTCTGAATGTTGGCTGCGTTCACGGAATGGTGATTCTTGTTTGATGTTGGGCCCATTGTAGGCTGAGTTTTTCTTTATTATTTTATACTCGTAAGTTTCCGAAGGCCTTTCATTTCCTAATACCTTTACTATATATTTTGGCGTCGGTTCCTCGTCCAGATCTTCTACGTCTTCTACATAATCAGGTTCTTAAAAAAGGTTAATTTATGTTATTATCCATCCAATAATAAAACAAAAAAAATGTAATAAGTTATCAAAGATTTACATACACTAGATTACATAATACAATTTTTTCAACAGTTAACTTCAATAAAATCCTTACAATTAAGAGGTATGCAAACGTTATCTATAGATGATATTACATACATCACTTTACTGTATTTATTTACCAGGATAGGCTTGCGGTGGAACAAATTCATAAAGCGATTCGTAGTCCGGTGGAGGCATGCGGCCTTGCATGCGGCTGCGCTGCCGCCGCTGAAGAGCCTCGAGAGCACCTCTCAAGGATCCACCGCGGTCGGCCGAGACGAAGGCCGCCGCACAGACGGTCAATATCAACATCCACAACGTCTGCATGTCTTTCTTTTCTAAAACAATAACGCATCAATATCTAAATTAATTTATTCACATTAATGAATACTCGTATGTACGAGTATGTACATTGTCTACACATTGGCCAAAATCATAAAGGTAGTCAGGTAAAAAAAAACAAAAACAAACTTCTCTCAGTCTGAGCGCTATTCGCTTAAAAATACAGAAATGGATTTCATAAACTTTTTAAAGGCAGAAGTGATTTGTGAGGAATATATGTAGGTATAATTTACGGATGTGTGATTTGTTTCTTTGTCTGTGTGTCTTTATACAATATTTATTATCTTAAAGTAATAAATCTGAAAAGTATATTTCCAATAATAAAATAAGAGACCTTAACGAAAGGTAGTTATTTTATTAAAAGTCTAGGCATTATATTATAACTCCACATTCGTAGCATCAGGTATCTACCCAAAAACCATTTACATAAATTATAAGAACGTGTAACAGATTTAGAATCTACATCTGTAAAATGTTCTAGAATTAGTTCGACCATTCAACAGATGCTCCGCTATATCTAAACATTTAAAACAATGTTTATTTAAATAGCTAGAAAACATGGCAAAACGGCAAATCATTTTAACCGATTTTTCCCCTAGGGATGCCTAAATGTCTACTTGACCCTATTACCTACCCTAAATATGTTTACATCTAACAGGATCCAGTTCCCGTCGCTTTCGTTTAATTTCAGCGCGTTTCTTCCATACATTAACATATTAAATGTCTGGAATGAGAACACCACACAATATAGGTATGTATGTTGCGTAGTTATATTGCTGAAACTTCTTCCATAAATGAAATTTTAATCCCTCAAAGTGGCGTCGTAAATTGAAGAGGAGGGCTTTGTAGTAAAGTACTCGTATATTATACAACAACTAGTCTTAACATTCGTTTTCACCATTCTAATACTTCACGAGGAGATATCAAAAACTTAAATGTACAAATAAAAATAGTTGGATATTTAGTGCGCAATTATACTACGTAGATTCGTCCATATCGACAAAGATCATACTTGAGAAAACCATTAAACTGTTATGTTTAATGCTTTTCTCATAAATCTATTTGAATTTAATTTTAATCGTTGTATTGGCTGGAATTAATTAAAAATAAAATATATAAATATTTTATACATTTTCATGGTGGTACACAACATGCAAAGAACTCTATATTTTGTTCTATATTATTAAAAGCATACTTTCACGCGTATGGGCAACATTTTAAATTTCAACATTTAAACTAGATTTTCTTTCAATTTTTTTATTGTTCTGAGATTAGATATTAAACGATAGGTACAGAAAACGGTTTTAATACTCTCATTATTATTGTTTAAGAAGAGTCTTATAGGGAGACAGTAGCAATGTCAACGAGTGTTTGACTCCAAAAGTCAAGCATGGCGACAAAAACTTAAGGAACAGAACACCTTTCTAAGGATCTTTTAGAGTTTGACTTCGCGTTAAAAAAACTTTGCGACCGATGGGGTTGGGAGGCTAAGTGAGATCAGTCTTGCCGCTCATGAATGGAGATGGTCCAAAATTGTGTGGAGCACAATCTCACTTTCTGTACATAAGTTGAAAAAAACTAAATGTATTAATAAACTAGTTTTGATTAGCCAAATCTCTGAATTCACTTTTATTTAGGCGAAATATTATTTATTCTCTCCAAAACAATGCAACACTTAACGTATAATCATGGCGGATCTTAGATAAGTTATATTATCTATGGTAGACATTCTCCAGGTGGCGGATTAATAGTGTTTCGACTTTTGCTGTCAGTGTTTATTGACGTATTGTCTATTTGATTTGATGGTTACTGGTTAGGTACCTAACGGATTACTGAATAATTAGATTAAAATATTGAGTTTTATTCTTATTATAGCTAAGATGTCTATGTCTAAAATGTATTATAGCTAAAAACAAAGCCCGGAACACGGAAGAAAAGACTTGTCAAAAATGACATATTTTGAGTTTGACAAATCAATGTCACCGCATCTTTATCACCTACAGACTAATAATAGAAAGACGCCATCTTTTAATACCTCAATTTCATTTTTAACCAACGTTTTATTTAGTTCGTTTCGTTCACTTATTTTATTTTTGATAAAATCCTTCTATTTTTTCCAACGTTTTAATTAGTTCGTCATTTATTACCAACTCAACACCCTCAAACAACAACACTTTTTTTATTGTTATACAATAACCTTTTGTTGAAAAATTGTTACAGTGGACGCAGGTGGACGCCGCGGCATGACCTTCGCTAAAACTGGTAAGCCGATTTGGCTCGTTAAATATTATTCAGCCTTTACCATTATACTGTTACGTGTGGAACCCAATGGGCCGATTAGGTACCCACGCATAAGTCACGCAAAACCGATTATCATTATAATCGGTCTATAATTAAACTTATTCCCACTAGAATATTAATAATAAAAGTTAATTTGATAATTGATTATGATTTCGATTGTTTTAAATTTATTTTATGTACAAAGACGATTTCATTGTAAGCGTTGTATCAATACATACCTATTGAAAACTAAGTCTGTCTGTTCGCAACAAACGCAAAAACTACTGAACTTATAGTTATGTAGGTACTCCTAAGGAAGTTTTGGTATAGGTATAATACTTAAATTATACTGTATTTAAATTTATCAAGGGTTTATGTAAATAGGCTGAAAGAGACAGTTGTTGTTGTGTCGGAAAACTTAAACTGCCTGGATACCTACCATCAACTATAATAGCGACTCAACTGAAGACCAAAACCGACCACCGACAAGAGTGCCGAGTGTGAGTTTGTTACCGAGCGACTGCGTAAAAACGTAACGCAAATTTGTACGAAATTTTAGTAGCGCCATCTAGTTATAGCGAGAGTAAACGCTTTTTTTGCTATATAATTTGACGTTATGACGCAGTCGCTCGGTGAAAAACTCACACTTTCCCCACAGTGTCGCTAGTGTAAGATTTTACCGAGTCGATATCGAGAACGGTAAACGCAAATTTTATATGACACTGACACTTCAATTCCATATAAAATTTGCCTTTACGCGAATGTGAAGTTTTCGATTTGTTTTGGTGAAAGCTCACACTAAGCACTCAGCAGATGTCATTACGTAATAATAACCTAAACTGCAATTCAGTTTAGATCTACAGTTGAGTCGCTATTATAGTTGATGGTAGGTATGCTGGGAGTTTTTTTGAAAACGCTGCCTAATACCTTTGAGGTAAACTATGTAAGGTAGGATTATTATAAGAACTAGCAGTCGCTCGCGACTTCGTCCGCGTGATAACCACTAGCCCTTCTATTTTTCTATGACAGACTTTCATACAAATTTTCTTATCTTTTCTCTCTCTATGTCTGTCTGTCTGACAACACTGGATTCACTCAATGTTTCCGGCAAGACGTTTCGTTTGACACATGATATTTGATGTGCTGATAGGCGAGGCGTATCTGAGATGGCGACTGCAGTTTGTTTGGATGGCGACTACGGTTTGTTTGTCAGTATCATTAGAATTTAACGAAATTCTCCTTAATCCGAATTTTACGGATATATGTTGTCAACTCGAAATCAATTTTTTTTTATGTTTTGTTATTTATTTAAGGTTTCGATCGAGTCTACCGTACCCCTTGACGATATTATTAATATAAACTACAAAAAAAAATTGTGGTGTCTATCTTCAAAAGAAATGTTCACGTTCTATTTACTTCTTCAGTGTTGTTGGAAGGTTGAAATACACTGATTTTCTCGCAAACAAAGTCGCGGGCTCCGCTAGTTATTCAAAAAAACATGTGTCACGATGATAACCTCCTTTTAAGTAGGTCAACTGAAACAAAATAGCTACATCTTTTTGTACACCAAAGATAATTGATTCCTTGGATAATATTTCGTGTTTAGTTATCATCAGACAAACAACATCAATTTTGTATTTATCTAAAAAGGCTATTTATCTATTAGTAAAAAAAATATTGTTAAAAAACAAAAACCAGGACTGCTAAGAAGTAATGAACTAAAAACAAGGATCACTGTAGTATTTATAGTATTAGTGGTGCACTATAATACTAGATAAAATTCAAAATACATAATGGTGCTGCAGACGTACAATATTTTGGGTACAAACAATATTTTGGTACCTGCGGGTAAAGATCTACCAAAACTACGTTTATCCCCGCCTGCATCACCATTAAGTATTTATAATTTATATAGATACAAAACCTTACGCCTGAGATCGAGTAAAAAATCTACAAAATTTATTTTCCTTTTTAGGCGCTCAAATATAGGTATAGACGCTGATTTTACACGAATAAAATATGTAAGTCGATTTATAATGATTTCCAAGATCGGACGATAAAGCTTAACGCTGGTCCCAACTTAATTCAAGCCGTCCTCTTTGTTTGGCAATGATTAATTAACCATCGCATGAATACCATTTAATCCTGGACGTAAAAAAGGGGTGTCTGTGTTAAACTTAATGAAAGCTACGATGAAATATTCATCACCATCATTTCATGTTAATTGAGTGCAGGTATAGTTTTACTATCATCAACATTTGATAATGATCGTTAGTAAATGAAACATTATCAGCTTAAACCCGTTAATCCGCACTGGAGCCGCATGGTGGGTTTACGCTCCATATCCCCCTCCTGGGCAGTTCAGGCCCTGCAGTGTGCCGTTAAAAGGCTGGTAATGATGATGATGATGATAGTGTTAGAGATCTCCTGACGAGTCAGTCGGATATATATTTAGCTTATTCATGTATGTGTCCTTTAATACTGTGATAATTTGAATTAAACTACAAAGTTTTATTGTGTTTTAAAATGATTTGCCGGTTTTTAACTTTGATACTGAGTTTATACGGTTCAATTTAATTTTTTTCTAAATTAAAACATTTTCTTTAGCTTTGTAATGTATTTAGCCTATACTTTTATGTATAATATTATAATAGTCTGAATTCTTAGTGACTCAATGCAGATAAAGCCGGAAGTCTATTTTTAACCGACGAAAAAAAACGGAGGAGGTTCTCAATTCGACACGTATATTTTTTTTTTTTTTTTTTTTTTTTTTTTTTTTTTTTTTTTTTTTATATGTATGACCACGCATAACTTTTTACAGTATTGTCCGATTTTGATAACTCTTTTTTTATTAGAAAGGGCATACATCCAAGGTGGTCCCATTGTCCGCATGTTAGGATCTGATGACGATATCCTGGGGAAATTGAAGGAACTCTTCAAATTTTGGAGGCACGCTTACAGCGATTTCGGTTTTTGTCTCGGTATCAGTAGCTTTTTGGCTACTAGTGCCGTATAATATACTATGACAGTATAGCACCAGTACGTTACGTGGCGATAAATCACTAAAAAGTAAGAAATAAAATTTTTTAACAAAAAATAGAACCGACTCTAAGCGCACTAAAAAGTAAAAAATAACTGTGTCATTTAGTTGCTTTAATTTACTTAAGCATATCTAGAAGTCGGTGCCAGCCAAGGTTTCTACTTTCAAGGACGTTACCTAGAACCCACAAACTTCTTTACTACGTAAAATAAATGTTCCTTAAACTTGCTGGCACCGACTTCATAGATTTATACCGTACCGTATTTATAGTATTAGTGGTGCACTAATACTATAAATACTAGATAAAATTCATAATACATAATGGTGCTGCAGACGTACAATATTTTGGGTACAAACAATATTTTGGTACCTGCGGGTAAAGATCTACCAAAACTACGTTTATCCCCGCCTTCATCACCATTAAGTATTTATAATTTATATAGATATAAAACCTCCTGACGCCTGAGGTCGAGTAAAAAATCTACAAAATTTATTTTCCTTTTTAGGCGTTCAAATATAGGTATAGACGCTGATTTTACACGAATAAAATATGTAAGTCGATTTATAATGATTTCCAAGATCGGACGATAAAGCTTAACGCTGGTCCCAACTTAATTCAAGCCGTCCTCTTTGTTTGGCAATGATTAATTAACCATCGCATGAATACCATTTAATCCTGGACGTAAAAAAGGGGTGTCTGTGTTAAACTTAATGAAAGCTACGATGAAATATTCATCACCATCATTTCATATTAATTGAGTGCAGGTATAGTTTTACTATCATCAACATTCGATAAAAATCGTTAGTAAATGAAACATTATCAGCTTAAACCCGTTAATCCGCACTGGAGCCGCATGGTGGGTTTACGCTCCATATCCCCCTCCTGGGGAGTTCAGGCCCTGTAGTGTGCCGTTAATAGGCTGGTAATGATGATGATGATGATAGTGTTAGAGATCTCTTGACGAGTCAGTCGGCTATATATTTAGCTTATTTATGTATGTGTCCTTTAATACTGTGATAATTAGAATTAAACTACAAAGTTTTATTATGTTTTAAAATGATTTGCCGGTTTTTAACTTTGATAGTGAGTTTATGCCGTTCAATTTAATTTTTTTCTAAATTAAAACATTTTCTTCAGCTTTATAATGTATTTTACTTTTATGTACAATATTATAATAGTTTGAATTCTTAGTGACTCAATGCGGATAAAGCCGGAAGTCTATTTTTAACCGACGAAAAAAAACGGAGGAGGTTCTCAATTCGACACGTAATATGACCACGCATAACTTTTTACAGTATTGTCCGATTTTGATAACTCTTTTTTTATTAGAAAGGGCATACATCCAAGGTGGTCCCATTGTCCGCATGTTAGGATCTGATGACGATATCCTGGGGAAATTGAAGGAACTCTTCAAATTTTGGAGGCACGCTTACAGCGATTTCGGTTTTTGTCTCGGTATCAGTAGCTTTTTGGCTACTAGTGCCGTATAATATACTATGACAGTATAGCACCAGTACGTTACGTGGCGATAAATCACTAAAAAGTAAGCCTATAAAAAGTAAAAAATATTTAATTTACTTAAGCATATCTAGAAGTCGGTGCCAGCCAAGGTTTCTACTTTCAAGGACGTTACCTAGAACCCACAAACTTCTTTACTACGTAAAATAAATGTTCCTTAAACTTGCTGGCACCGACTTCATAGATATGCTTAAGTAAATTAAAGCAACTAAATGACACAGTTATTTTTTACTTTTTAGTGCGCTTAGAGTCGGTTCTATTTTTTGTTAAAAAATTTTTTATTGTTTTACTCTATCTATAATACCTAATAAGAAAAATAAGCTCTTCTTTTATTTCTGGGTCATAATGTAGCCCATTAAGCGTAAAAAAAACTCTATTCAATAAAATTCCTCCTTAAAATTTTATAGATACTTAAATCGCAGATAGCGGAGGTCTATAAAAACCCCTTCTTATTTCCACTGAAATAAGAACTCTCTTAAATGATTTTAAATCCATATGTTTTTATAACTGATGTCTATTTTTAATTAAAAAAAATTTAATCAGGAACACAAATAGTCTGGTTGATAAAATAGGTCACCGCTTAAAATTCATAAATTCATCCAATAATCCAAATTACGTTTTAAAATAAGTTATAAATCGTCTCTATCTAATCGTTCGCTAAATGAGTTCAAACTGTTTGGATAGCTAGAAAAATAAATAATGAAGCCTTACCTTACAGCATTTATCACGTCACAACAAAACAAAGGGTGGGTACCTCAGAGTGTGCGGACACTGGGCCGTCTGGAAAACAACTGGGAAATTCAGAGTTGGCAGGCTGCGCCGTGCTTTGTGCGCCGTAGCCCTCGGGTTCCGTAGGTTTTTCAGCTACAGAGGTACAGAACTATATGAATGATACTGAAGGATCTCCGCGGGGCGCGGTGCAGTGGGGAGGTTATATAACTCGATCGATAGAGGCAGAGAAGCCTAGGCGGCTTGCACAATGTTGCAGGTCGTGTTTTGTTTATTTTTATGGACGACGATCAGTTAACTTTATGGCTTGCAGTGTTGAGTGATTGGCTGCACTTGTTTCCGTTTGTTTGGTTCCGCCTTTATTAGCTTGTTAGAATGTATT
Source organism: Mycalesis mineus (assembly GCA_034621355.1). Classification (NCBI taxonomy): domain Eukaryota; kingdom Metazoa; phylum Arthropoda; class Insecta; order Lepidoptera; family Nymphalidae; genus Mycalesis; species Mycalesis mineus. Next base: position 17,205,899 of record CM067881.1, read on the forward strand.
GATTTATAATGTTAGGACACTGTACTTGATACAGCGTATATATGTATATACTCTTGTCCATTGTTTAGACTTTAGATGATGCCGGAACTACTAGAGTATAATACGTTAAGGGAGCAGAGGCGATAAGCCAATTCAACTTATGGGGAACATACGTGTAGCAAAAATTGTAAATAAAGATATTTTCCGTATATGCTCGTACCTCCGTAGTATATCTACAGAGGCACGAGCATATACCGTATACATATTAAGCCAATAAAATAAACCTACTGTTGGATTTGGATGCCTTCATGCAATGCTTCCATAATAATAATTATTAATTACACATATATATAGTTAAAAGGAATCCTGCTTTAATAATTAATAAATATAACATGGGTTCAAACAGGCTTGACTGCCACAAAACAGTAACTAATAAAAATAAAAACCGTATCAATCAAATTTTAAATCAGACGGTCAGGTACCTATTGTATCTGTCAGGTCAGGTACCTATTCCATCCATTTTATTGTGGCAGTGGAGTAACTCCTACGAACTCAAAGTGAATCCATCAAAACTACAAGCAATAATTATAGGCAGTCATAATTTGGTTGCACGTGTTGACTGGGCCAATATTCCAATTTCACTGTAGTATTTGATGGAACTTGTGTGCCATTTAGTGATTCAGTTAGAAATCTAGGAGCTACTTTTGGTAAATATTTTATTAGAGCCCTATTTGTAGTGATTTAAATGAAAACACTTTTCATAGTCGAAGCCGTTAATATTCATTTAGATGCCAGATAAAGAGAGCGAGGTTCACAAAGTACTCTCTAGACAAACTTACAATTATAACATACATACAAATCAATACATCATAAATAATTTTCATAACGAACATACAACAGGCCGCACAGGTAAGTGAGGTAAGTAGCTAGGTGTTTACATCTATAGGTTCATATTTTCTTCCTTTAGCTACCAAAATTGCTCTTGCACTATCTCTCCTTTTTAAACGACTTCAAAAAAAAAAGGCGTTTCTCAATTCGACCGTATATATATTTTTTTTTTTTTTTTTTTATGTGAGTTCGCGCATAACTTCGTCGTTTATGAACCGATTTTGATAATTCTTTTTTTGTTAGAAAGTAGATTGTCCGGTGGTGGTACCATGACAAGGAAACCAGGATCTGATGATGGGATCCTGGAGAAAACGAGGGGAACTTTCAAAAATTGTAGGGACAACAAGTACGTTTGTTAATTTTTCCGGTAAGTATTTAAAAGCACTACAATTTCATGAAGGTCTGGAGTCGATCTGATGATGGAGCCGATCTTTATATAAGAGAACTCCGTAACGTTTTATAGTAGCTACCTTGTGTTTGAGCTCGATTAATTTGTCTCAATGAGAACTTTACATTTAGATGGGCTGTGACTGTCATTGAGGGTCTGGTGATGAAGACGAAATACAATTAAGGGAGCTCCGTAACGTTTTACAGTAGATACCTTGTGTTTGGGCTCGATTAACTTGTCTCAATGAGAACTTTATATTTAGATGGGCTGTGACTGTCATTGAGGGTCTGGTGATGAAGACGAAATACAATTAAGGGAGCTCCGTAACGTTTTACAGTAGATACCTTGTGTTTGGGCTCGAATAACTTGTCTCAATGAGAACTTTACATTTAGATGGGCTGTGACTGTCATTGAGGGTCTGGTGATGAAGACGAAGTACAGTTAAGGGAGCTCCGTAAGGTTTTACAGTAGATATCTTGTGTTTGGGCTCGATTAATTTGTCTCAATGAGAACTTAACATTTAGATGGGCTGTGACTGACATTAAGGGTCTGGCGATGAAGACGAGAGACAGCTGAGGGAGTTCTTTAACGGTTTACAGTAGCTACTTTGTGATTGGGCTCGATTAATTTATGTCTCAATGAGAGTTTGAAAGGTTATAGTTTCCAGTTAGTTTAATGTTTACTATGTCATGATCCAATGATGAGATCTACGAAAACTCGAGGAAACTCTTCAAACTTTATATGCACTTTTGCAGGGACGTCGGAATGTTATAAGTAGCTAGTGAATATTGGTACTTATGGTTTAGTTCGAGTAGGTTTTTGAGTATGTTCGTTCTTGATAAAGCACTAAAAAGTATGAAATAAAAAATTTTTAACAAAAAATAAAAACGCCTTCAAAACGCACTAAAAAGTAAAAAATAACTGCGTCATTTACTTACTTTAATTTACTTAATCACATCTATGAAGTCGGTGCCATCCAAGTTTAGGTAAAGACTTTTAAGTAGAAAGCTCGGGTGGCACCGACTTCATATATGTGATTAAGTAAATTAAAGTAAGTAAATGACGCAGTTATTTTTTACTTTTTAGTGCGTTTTGAAGGCGTTTTTATTTTTTGTTAAAAATTTTACTAATTGTCTACTACGCTGACACTTGTTATCTTAATTTGAGTGTTAATTGCTAGATAAGCTGGAGCGCATTCGGTTGTAACATATGTATAAGGTTTATACTTGATCTTCGTAAATTATGACCACATTACCGAATTCCGCGATAAATTCATGCCTCCGATTCGCAGCAATACTCACATTCTATCCCTTTTGTATAATATAATGTTCAAACCTCCTCCGTGAGTCGTTTTCCTCATATTTGAGGGTCGTGACCACCTTCATTTCTTACCTTCCTTACGATGACATCTACTTCTGTTACCGTCTGTTTGAAGAGCATGAAAATCTAGTGTACGGATCTGATCAAACCAACACATCGGGCTGCGTCCCCGCGGACTTTTTCCTTCAACTTTGATAGTGACTACTAGTTTCTCTAAAGATTATTCCTTTTCAATATAATTGGTAGTCTGGACGAGATCTCTCATTAGCGATGAGACCGACAATTGTATATTGTGTTGTTTAGTTTTTGAGCTATTTTCTCAATGTATTTTTTTTATTTGGTGTACAATAAAGAATATTTCATTCATTTACTAATCGAGTTTGCACGAGTTTGTGGGTAGTTTCACACAGTTATCAGTTTTAGAAGCACTCAAGGCGACGGAGAGTGGACTCTATTAGTACTTGAGTAGCTGGTGAACAAGGACACAACTTTAGTAATATCGGTAAATTTAAAGTGCCAACTCTACAGTTATATGGTATTGGGTAAAGTTTTATGTCGATATTACCTTTTCAATATGACCTTTTTTCCAAGGGTTAACCCAGCAACCCGTATCATCTTGAGGATTTGTTGAAGATTTTTGACCTTTTCATTTAAGAAAGAAGATTAAATAAACTATTCTTAAAATCTATATTCAAGTCTATATTGGTGTCCCGTTGGCTAGCGTTCCTAGCGGTATTTGCGAGATGAATGCCGATTTGCAACGGATTTATACTTGGAGTCAGTCATATGGCTTATGTTTAAACCCTTCCAAATCGCAGGTGATATTAATAGGCAGCCGCCAACTACTGGCTAAAGTGAACTCTAGTACCCTACCAGCTGTTTGCTTTAACTCCGTAAATTTACCTTTTAGCAAATGTTTTAAAAATCTGGGTATCTTTATAGACGACTCATTGTCTTGGTCGCCTCAAGTGGGTGAGGTGAGCCGTAAAGTTTTTGCGTTGGTTAGGTCGTTAAATCGATACAAATACTTCCTTCCAATAAAAACCAAAATCTGTTTCGCAGAGTCACTACTGTTGCCAGTAATTGACTACGCAGACTCAAGTTACCCTGATCTAACAGAAGCTCAACTAGATAAACTCGAACGCCTTCAAAATTTATGTATTAGATTTATTTTTGGTCTATGAAAGTTTGAGATTAGATTGCGCCATAACTATCGCCTTCTCTGTCTCGTATATTCTATCCTTACTAATATTATAAAGGGGAAAGTTTGTATGGATGTTTGTTACTTTTTCACGCAAAAACTACTGAATGGATTTTGATGAAACTTCACAATAATATAGGTTGCATATCAGAATAACAAATAGGCTACATTTTATACCGAAATTCCCACGGGAACGAGAATCCTTCATATCCTCCATACCCCAAAAGCCGTTTTCGCTTCACTTCTGACGTAGACCAGCTTAATCTTCGCTCTTGCCACGATAATCGTTTGTTGCTTCCAGTCTGCAGATCAAAGTTTTACAGTAAATCATTTACTTCGATGTCGACAGTGATGTGGAACAATTTGCTTCGTCTGAAGAAATTCTATCTATCGCTAAATATTTAGTACAATATATGTATATATATATATATATATATATATATATATGTATATATATATATATATATATTTATATATATTATGTATTTATGTTTGTGTGAATATATATTATTTATCAAAATCTATTTATTCTCTCTTGCACCATTTCCGCTTTCACTTCACAGTTCCTATCATCAAGGGTTGCCTGTAAGAGATTGCTCCAAGCAATAAGGCCGCCTTTGCATGCATTCATGTTTGTTATTTTATTTTATTTTTTACTGTGTCTTTGTCTATGTATTATGGGTACAATAAAGATTTTCTTCTTCTTCTTAAGTATTTTGAACTGAGTTCCAGACAAAATATTAAGTATATGAATTTATACAAAAACTGCTTGCGGGTCAGATCAAAGATGGGCAGTCCTAGATTTGTCAATAGGCCGCGGTCTAGGGGCGGTAGCGTCTAGGAGTCTCACTTATTTTCAGAGAATATTTTTATTATTTTAGAAAGTTACATGGGGCGGCGGAAAGTGAAATTGGTTTATTATATAAATTATACAGACTACTTCCAAGTCATTCCCTCTATTATTTTAAACTGAAGTGTCATGAAACATCAGATGCGATTGAAGACTAACTCTAATTTGTGATCATCATAACCATACCCATAGTTATTTTGAAAGTCAGGTACATTTATACCATATACCATTTCTACCATAAGTAAATACGTTCCTGCAATATAATAAGTAATAAAGATTGGATAATAGCTTTGGGACAACATATGACAAAGGTGTATCGTCAAAAAAAACAAGGAGTATGAAATATCATAACTGAAATTTCGTTAGCATAAGATTTCAATATCAAAAATGTTTTCTCGAGCACTTTGTATAATAGAATTCAGCGTAGCTACAGGAGACTGAGAGAAATTCAATTATATCACTTACTCGTTCAAGTATATAACAATTTTGTTTTGCCAGAAATTGCGAGGATATCAAAAATATGTATCACATGTCTTGATGTAAGTATGTATAAGCAGCCACGCAGATTGAAAGTGTTCAGGCGTTCTGTGTTCTACTTTTTGAACCTTTACATCACCGCGCAGAAAGCAGGCGGTCATACTTATATCTCTGCCTGTAGATCAGTGCTATATATTACAGAGGACGTGGAACGCAGAGTTTCAATACAGGAAAGCAATATTTATTAGTTATTTTTAAACGATTTATTTTTTCTTCTTATAATCTAATCAAATATTTTATAATCCGCATTTAACCGCCAACTGACTAAAGTATCACATTTATATGTATATAGACAGTTATTGAGTGAAAGAGAATTTACTAGTGGCAACTATTAAGTATTCTGTGCAAGTGGCTTGTTTATTAAAACATCTTTTGCGGTTTCCCATTGTTGGCGACGGTATTTAATTATTTCTCAAGACGGCGGTCGCCTGAGCTCTTAGCCTTCATTATTATTCGATTCTGTGTTAAGAATTTCACTATAATATATGTGATAACATATTGGGTTTACATACAGATTTTAGTTTAGAAGAAAGGGCGCTCATTCCTCTATAAACTTTTTACACTTATGTACATTTTAAGCCTTTTCTTAGAAGGTGGAGGACACGCCTGAAATTTCTTTCTAATCCTTGGCTGGCATGACAAAAACTGCTATAATTATCGCTTTTTAATTACTTATTCCTTTTGGAAATGTTTGATGTACCTACTTCACACAGGAACCGGGGACCCGTTTCTGCAAATGAGTGAACAATAAATTCATTGTAGTGTTCCAAAATAATCAATGTATACGTAAACAAGTCTAAGGATAAACAAAACAAGCTGAAGCAAATTATTGCGAATCTGTTCACACAGATAAACATCGTGATTTCCGATGCGATGAATAAACATTGAAGTTTAAACGTATTTAGCAGGCTATTATTCCAAAAAGCAACGCGGCCTATTGATTTGCCTCAACACAGTTAGAGAAAAGAAACTATATTATCATCGTTTAGAGTGACTTATTGTTTAAAGAGTCTGAGTTGGCCAGATCATCGTAATTTTATAAAGGTTGAAAATTGTTCCTACTATAGGCAAGTATACGGTAGACAACTACGGAGTTTTAAACATGGTGATTTTGGGACGTAATATTTAGTAGCTGTATCTTGAAATTGTCCCAGAATAAAGCGTACTTAGTACTTTTCCTGATACGATGAGAAATGTTGGCTCTATCATGTGATTAGATACATTTCCATTCAACATTCTCTAGATATCTTTAACAGCGCCTGGTCCTTTTTTATTCCTCGCTTCCCTTTAAAAATCTATACTAATGTTATAAAGAGAAAGCGTTTGTGAGTTTGTGATGTTGTGTCGTTGTAAGGAGTAATCTCTAGATTTGCTGGACAAATTTTCAAAATTATTTCACCAATAGAAAGCTACGTTATTTAGGAGTGTCATAGGTTATAAAAGTTTCCAAAATTAATTATGCATCTTTACTTAAATTTGAATTATGTAATTCAAGTTGTAAAAAAATTGCTTTAATCGAGTGCGCTGCGAAAAGTATTGAGGATAGGACAAAACAATACACTACAATATTAAAGAACGTATCAAAATCCAAAAAAAAAGTCTGCGATAGCATATGCCTTTCTCCTACGAATACGGGATAACTTACAATAACTGCTTTTACAGTTAAAATTGTGGATTAAAAATAATTAATTTTTGTGAAGCTTATCTAGCCCATATGGTATTAATCTATATCTTTATAAATATGTTTGTTAAATATGGAATTATTGGAAATTAAATGAAGAATATTTGTGTGTGTAAGAATATTTAAAGTGTATAGAGTAATCTATACACTTTAAATAAATATCTTCAAGGATGTTAGCAAAATAAAAACGTGCGGTGCGCACCGCCCGACCGTTGCGTGGCAATGTAAGCAGTGAGTACATTTAATTCTTTGTTTTCTCAACAACTAATTTTTTTTGGTTTCACTAAATTTACTAATTTCTTCAATATAGGTATTTTCTATTTAATTGTTTAATCAAACTTCTAATAAGGACCACCGTTTGATTATTCGAAGTAATCGCATTGTTCTGATGAAATAACGTCAGAATGCCTAAAACAAAATCTCAACTATATAGAAATACATCTCATAGAAGAGCGACTACTGTATGCCGAATAGGAGAGACTTCTTTTGAGCATACACGGCGTCTTGAGAATGAAAGAGAATATAGATCGCAAGCATCTTCTAGAGGATCTAGCACCAAATGGTTTATGCGGCTACCCACAGACAGAAAATGTCGGTCATACGCCAAAGGGAATGTAGCACCGAACGTTTTTGGAAATTTCGGGAGGACTGTAAGCGAAACATTAGCACGGTATCATATACTTCCCCCATATATTTAAAGCATCTTTTCAAATTGTGGGACTCTATATTAGAGGACGTCAGGTTTCAGTAAGTAGTATGTTTTCGCCTTTCTTCACAACTGTGGAGTAAAAGCGCCCAGCCTGAGTCTTCTCGTAGACTTGCTCCTTGACGAACATTTTATGACGTGGCCTCATTATATTGCCGAATCTAATTTCTACCGACCCCAACCCATGAATACTTAAACATGAATAACATTATTTATATTGTTCGTAAACTAAAACGCGATGAAGCTTTAATATTTCGCGTGGCCGAAAATGCATAGTTATACTCGTATTTAATAAATATTTCCATACACATTTTGAATAAACTTCGTTACCGAAAGAGGAATTAATTCCAGGCTTTGCTTTTGTTCTAAGTGAATTCATTTGAGTTTCAGTTTGTTTTTTTACCCGACTGCGTCAGAAGGAGGGTTATGTTTTTCGAGCGTATGTATGTATGTATGTATGTCCATTTCTTCGGCACGCGCTACAGCCTAAACGGCTGAACGGATTTTAACATGTGAGGTGTCGTTGAATTTGTCAAAATTGTGGTAGTGATATAGGCTATATAAATTTTCAAAATAGCGGCTGTAAATGGGGGAAAAAAGGGGGGATGTGTATATTTTTTTCTCTTATCTTAGCAATATGGGTACCAATTCAAAGGTGCTGCAGGCGGGAACAAACGTAGTTTTGGTAGATCTTTCTTTCCCCGCAGGTTAAAGTATTTTGTCCCTGTTTGCAGCACCATAAAGTATTTAGAATTTTATACAGATATAGTGATCCTTGTTTTTCACTTTTCAGTTCATAACTTCTAAGCAGTCGGGTTTTTTGTTTTTATAATAATAATTTTTGTTCGAACTCTTTCTATCGCTTAAAAGGATCTTACACTTTTAATAAAGAACTTTGGATCCCTATTATCATCTTCATCAGCCTATTAACGTAAACCAATACAAGGTTAGGCCTTCCTACTTGGAGGAGGAGAATGAAATAGCCATTACTTCGCGATGCCTTTATATAAAAAAATGCTTACAGCCAAAAATTCTATTTCTCTTAAAACAATGTTTCTCATTTCCAAAACTCATTATTTTTTTCTTAAATCGATACTAGAACACATTTGAGTTTTTAATTGCTATTCTTACTAATATTATAAAGAAGAAAGTTTGAATGTAAGGATGGATGTTTGTTACACCTTCACACAAAAACTACTGGATGCATTTTTAATGAAACTTCACAATAATATAGCTTACATAATAACTCATCGGCCACATATTATCCCACAATTCCCACGGGAATGAGCACTCCGCGGGTGAAACCGCGGGCGTTCTTGAAGTTCATAAATAAAACAGTTATTTTTTTAATTTTTTATTCTTAACACATAACATCAATGATCATAATGCAACTTGGCATTATAGTTTCGTATAAACGTACTAATAAATTATCTAACTTTAAGTGAATATATCATTACTTACAATATCAATGGCATAACAGATCGTTTGAAAATATTTTATTAGATCTCAGTTTACACCTACCGATGGGTAATGATCAAAGAAACTACTACTTACTTAAATAAACATATATATAACATGAAGTTTAAATAATTACAAAGCAACTAGTAGTTAATGCGCTAATTTAGGTAAATAATTGTTCGCAAGAAGAAAACACAAATAATTTATATTTTTGTTATTTCTATTCCTAGTGGACATTAATAGAAATAATTTCAGAAAAATATAATTAAAAAAAATATAATACCTAATAATTATTTCAAATCATAATTGAATGTATACAGGTTGATCTTTTCAAAGACCATATCCGCTTTAAGAAAAAAGTTTAAAAATGTCAATAGATATTTAAATCTTTCAAGATCTAATGAAACTTAAAAATCAAACATGAGATATTAAAATAATAAAAGTCTTTTCAAAAGAGAAAATCAAACAAGATAATAATATAGATTACATGGAAAATATTATTAATTGTATAAAATATACATGATTTTCCCGAACATAAAAATGAGACCTTAATAATAAAACACTTAAACATGAAATGAGTGGTTTTCCCTTAATGGCACTTTTATGACTATACTCTAAAATATCACTAAATATTGTTGTTAAGCTGAATTTCTCAGCTAGGCAAGAATTTAATAGATGTAAACGGAACACAATGAATGTAATAGATGTTAATTATAAAGCGTTATATCTTCTATAATACGAACCACGGAAAATATAGAGAGAAAAACGATATCCCATTTTTAATACTAAAACCGATATCGCCGGTCCCGCAACCTTATCGACTAAAATTAGTAATGGCCACTTACTAACCTATTATTGGTCGGCGGCGTTACTATTAAATAGAAATCTGAGTAGAGTGGGAGTGGCTTCACAGGTTTGTACAACATTCATTGCGGTGTGAACAATACACTTTTAAGTTACGGATCTCTACAAAGCAGCATGCATTTTATATAATAGCCAGTTTTCGAATTCCGAATTTCTGAGTTCTGCGAAATATTTTTTAAAATTTAAGATTAATTTAAAAAAATTAAATGACCACATAAGTTAACATTTTTAATTAATATTAAACATCCTTAAATACATTATGTACTTAATTTCATACGCTTTTTAAACTAAATTTATCAAAATTTCGATTGTAGAAATTTCCAAAAATAAATACTGAACTGTGTTGCACAAAAATATTTTTAATGATTTAGATTTTGTACTGATATTCCCAATAACCCTGTAAATTGACAAAGTACTTGGAAAAATAAAACTTACGACGATTTATAAATCTACATTTCATCGTTCGGTTCCTCGGCGTCGGCCAATTTAATGAGACCTATGAAGCTTTTCTCGGGCTGCATAAGCGAGTGTCTGTCTCCGCCGGTGTTCCTCACCGCCAGAATGTCACCAGCTCTCAGGAAGAGAGCTGCGGCGGAGAAGCAGGAGTTGGGCTTCTCCAGTCGCTCTAAGGAGTGGGAAGACTGGGCGCATTGCAGGAGAGTATCCCGACCGTCCATGTACCTGTTGCTACGGTGCAGCACCCACGATATTATGTCGTGGCTATCCAAATAGTAGATCTGGAACAATAGTGAATGTGATATTAGATTATGACCATGACATTTAAATATTGCAATTGAGCTTATAAACAAACCCCGTCAGTGACTGTTTGCTAAGAGTAAGGCGTTCATGGGGACGGGGCTATCTAGGCCCTAGGGCGACAGGTACAGAACGTCTAATACCTGCACGTAGACGAGGTAGACGCCGCTGTGGTGCACGTTGACGTGGCCGTTCCTGCTGAGAGTGGGGCGTATGTGCAGCGGCGATGCAGCTGTCCAGGGTGAGGGGTACCAAACGTCGTGATGAGCGCCGTGTGCTACTCGGACCAAACCATTTCCTAGGAAACACAACATCGTCAAAGTTTTATTTTACGAAGCATTTTTGAAACGTAGACTATTAATAAAGTGAGTCTATCACCCGTTTCAAAGACAGGTTCATCTTAAGTATAAAAGATTTATATTTTTAAAATAAGATATTATTATTTAGTTAAAGAATATGATTATTATTAGTTAATACTCTAAATGTGTCTTCAGAGAACACTTACATTTTCTTAGAAAAAAGGTAAACAAAGACGGAAAAAAACAAATTTTACCATTTCCGCGAAGATTTTCCTAGGGTTACACAAAATTTGTTTTGGGGAATTATTTTTCAATTTCTTTTGTGGAGGGAAAAACAGGATTTTTAATTATTCTGCAGGAATTAATTCGCTCGCGGCAAGTTGTAATAAGTCGAGCAATAAAGTCGACCCCTCGCAGGGCTCCCATACAAGCAAGTATACAATGTACCAATACATTCAATGTTTACAATATTATACTTTTATATTAATTTTTAATTCTGTGTATTTGCAGATACATTGAATTGAATAGAAGGGATTTAAATTCATATTGCAGTGAAATATTTAAAATAATAAGAATAAGATGTAGGCTACTTTTTATTTTGAAAGTCGTGGGTGGGTATAAGTTCGAAAGAAAACTATGACATAATATAAAGAGATAAACTGACAAGCGAGGCTGTGCATGTTCATTGAATAGAAGGGATTTAAATTCATATCGCAGTGAAATACTTAAAATAATAAGAATAAGATGTAGGCTACTTTTTATTCTGAAACTCGTGCTACTAGTGCCGTATAATATACTATAACAGTATAGTAAGAGTACGTTACGTGGCGATAAATCACTAAACAGTAAGAAACTAAAAAAAAAAATAGGTGGGTATAAGTTCGAAAGAAAACTATGACATAATATAAAGAGATAAACTGACAAGTTTAGGCGCCCAAAGCTCTACCTACAAGGGGTTAAAGCGAGGCTGTGCATGTTCATGTTAAGATGTAAAAAATTAACTTATAGGTACTTTTTAAAATTCATTTAGTTGTTTTAATTTACTTAAGCATATCTAGGAGTCGGTGCCAGCCAAGGTTTCTACTTTAAGGACGTTACCTAGAACCCACAAACTTCTTTTAATCGTATGTGTTGTTGTTAGAAATAATATCTCATGTAGAGAAAGAGACGATTTTAAAATATCGCTATTCCTTTGATTTATTGTTCCATATTAACCAAATTTGCGCGATTTAAAGTAAGATTGTAAATATAATTCGTACCTTTATAGTGCTCGTGTATCTCGGGGCTGAGATGAGAAGTGTTGCCATGGAAATGGGCCGCTATGAAGGCGCGCCGGGGCCCACCCTCCTGCGACAAACAGTAAACATACTCGATATAACTGTGTACACACGGTATATACACAATAAATATGTACGAGCTTAATAGAAACTTTAATACAATATGTATACTGTATAATAATATTGCTTTTGTACCTACATATGTATTGGTTCTTCGGAAAGTAATTTAGTTTTTTTTTTTTGTGGAAATAAAAGACAGTTTTCATATAATAAACAAATACGTTATTTAATTATGTATTGGCCGTTCTGGTCCAACACCTTTTGCCATCTTTCTGGTAGGAGCATAATTCCACGCTCATAAAATGTTTGGTCTTTGCTGGCAGTTAACTGACTGAAGTGATTTTTGACCTCTCCATTTGAGGTGAAGGTTTTACCGTCTAAAAAATTTTGGAGTGACCGGAACAAATAATAATCCGATGGTGCCAGGTCTGGAGAATATGGTGGGAGTGACATTGTATCCCATTCAAGCAAACCAAACTTGTGTGAGGTCACGCGTTGTTTTGGTTTTTCGTCCCCAGTGATGATGCGCTTCGCGAATCGCAGACATTGACGTCTGCGGCGACAAAGATTCCTCTCTGTGAGAACATGGGGAACCCATACATCGAGCTTCGAGAATAATCCCAGGCCTTTCAAGTGGTCATAAACTGTTGAATTTGATAAATTTAACTTCAATCCGATCTCACGAGTTGTTATTCGCCGGTTCGCATCAACTTTGCCTTTATCGTGTCTTTATTAGCTTTAACTAGTATGCCTGAACGTGGTGCATCTTCGACATCAAAATTACCGGATCGAAATTTAGCGAACTAGTTCTGGCACTGACGTACTGTCAACACACCTTCTCCATACACATCGGTCAATTTTTTTCTGGCTTGAACAACATTTTTAAACGACTTCAAAAAAAAAGGAGTTTCTCAATTCGACCGTATATATTTTTACCCTTTCTGTAGTAAAACAGAGAGTAAGTAGTAAGTAAGTAACTAAGATATGTCGAAAATGCTGCTTATCGCTCTCCATATTTAAAAGGGCACCAACCAAAAACCACTGCGTAGAATTATTTGGTATTCTTCACACACAAGCCTTATTATATGAGCTCTCAAAGTATACAAAAATTATACGGCTTAAATGTGAAGTTGGGTGTAAAAAATACAATTAAATGCTCTGTCGGGAAAAAACTAAATTACTTACCGAACAACCTTATATTATATAGCTAATATTTTGTAAATAAAATCGAGGATTGTGTAGGGTAGGGTTTATTAAGTTGAGAGGACTAGAGGCTAGTATCTAGAACGAGGAGTTAATGCATAATATTTATAAACTTTTGATATAAAAATCGACAAATTTCAAGAATTGAGAATATTTGAATAATACCTATATTTTAATGTAAAATAATATTCCATACTTTTTACGGTGCCTGAGGTCGGCTAACCCGGCCCTGTTAATATTTCTTATATTTTTATTTGTCATAGTTAGGTAGTATATTAGTATTTTGCTTTTTGTGATAGAAGCTCGTAGAACTACCGTCGCCTGTTTTTGCGCTAGTAAGCATGGCTGTGTACTTACCGGCCTAAAGGGCATGGTAGTCGTAATATTTTTTTATTGATATCTAATGTTTTATGACAACAATAAAATATGAATAAGTACCTGATCGTTACTGTTTCTCGCAGTTCTAGATACAGTGTGTAAGGCCAGTTTGTTATGAACATCAGTACTCGAGGAGAATTTCTTAATCTTGCGTCTGAAATAAAAATTAAGCTTGTATTCATGTTGATGTCAAATTTTAGCTTATTTGATTACAGTTAACATTCTTAAGCACGTATACGTTTAGATAAATAATTATATTGTTGGCAGCTCTGCGAACCATAGACTATCGAGATGCCGATTTTCTGTGTTGTGGCACCCCGTTTAGAAGCATAAATCATAGACCGTAGTAAAAGTGGCGGTTACGGGCTATATAAAAGAAGCCCTAATGGTGTAGTGATCATTATTTTGGTGTGTTTCCTTTGTGTGCAGTTATGAAATTTTGATTTGATTTAAGAAAGTTTGTAATTAAAATGTGTTGATATTTTGATTAATGTTATTTTGCTGCTTTTATTAATTATTTAATTTTATTTCTTACTTTTTAGTGATTTATCGCCACGTAACGTACTCGTGCTATACTGTCATAGTATATTATACGGCACTAGTAGCCAAAAAGCTGCCGATACCGAGACAAAAACCGAAATCGCTGTAAGCGTGCCTCCAAAATTTGAAGAGTTCCGTCAATTTCCCCAGGATATCGTCATCAGATCCTAACATGCGGACAATGGGACCACCTTGGATGTATGCCCTTTCTAATAAAAAAAGAATTATCAAAATCGGACAACACTGTAAAAAGTTATGCGTGGTCATACATAAAAAAAAAAAACAACAAATATACGTGTCGAATTAGTACAGTAATACGTGTCGAAATAGTAGTAAAAACACTTAGTACACTTTTTGCTATTTTTTATTAAAAAGTAATATGAACATGATACAATATTTATATTTTTGAAATGGTCTTGGAAACGACCTTTAAATTGGTACCCATATTGCTAAGATAAGAGAAAAAAATACACATATCCCCCCTTTTTTTCCCCCATTTACAGCCGCCATTTTGAAAATTTATATAGCCTATGTCACTACCACAGTTTTGACAAATTCAATGACACCTCATATGACAAAATCCGTTCAGCCGTTTAGGTTGTAATGTTATTTGCGCGTGCCTGAAGAAATGGCACAAAATACATAATACATACATATATTTCCTTACTAATCATATACATAACAAACAGCATATGCTAGTAAATATGACATTAAAACGCTTAAAGATCTGACGCAGTCGGCGTCATTAAAATGTTAATGACAAATAATTGAACAATTACTTCACCTCTCTCGCAACTCAATCCATTGGTAAGACTATTTAAACAAAGATCTTTTAACAATTAATTGATAGCAACAAGTACTAAACCAATAACTGAAAACAAAGTTTAAGAATATTTGTGTGAAGTTGAAAAAAACAAAACTTTTAAGGGCTTGGGCCTTTGGGTTGTTTAATAGTTTTAATTAATATTAATTGTTACAAGAATTTGACGATCATACAGCTTTAGAAACCTAAAAATAGGATCTTTTCACTTTTTAAGAAATTATTACTTTCGAGAACTTTTTTTATTACTGAATACTAATACAGAATAACTGTCGCAATATACATACTCTACTAATTTCTAATTCACACAAATATCTTAGTCATGGGCTTGATTTAGCAACCCAGGATAAAACAAACTGCACAAACTGGATAAGTGTACCTAAGTTTTATTATACGAGTACGAGTGAACCTAATTATCAAGTTAAACATTGAACCACGAATAATAGTTTTTTATAACACAGGTCTGGAATAATTTAGGCACTGATTACAATGTGCAACAATGTATTATAAAATAACGTTATTTTCTCAGAAATTACGCAGCGCTTTCGAAATAGGTGTTTGATGTGGCAAGCGATGCAAACTTTTCCTTTGCAACTTTTTTTTAAGCAACCATATTGTCCCAAAGTAATGAAAACACTGTAAGGATTCGCTGTTGCGATTGCGATATAAATTTTCTAAGAAAATTTTGTCACTTATTATGAAGCCGTGCAGACAGAAAGAGAAAGAGAGAGTGCATACATAAGTATAGATAGAGTTCGTCAGTCCTCCGCCCAGGTGAGTACAAACGGAGTTCTACGTTTTGGGCAACGTTTAAAACTTTATAACGAATTTTAATTAAAAAGAACGCATCTAAATGACACAATGTGAATTATTTCTGAATATGGTTGCTGTAAAATTTTATTTAACGTGTACGTAAGATTGATTGTTACCGTTTACTTTTTTGTTAAAATTTTTTATTGAAATGCGAGACTCATCTAGGTCGTGTTCTTATAAAGCTCGTTATAATGTAATATGAACTAGAAAGTAGCGCCCACTAAGATGACGAATCTTATGTCGATCGTGTCTACATTTTCCTTTGTTCCTATAAATCTCGTAAACGTAGGCGAAGGAACCATCGGCTTGTATTGTTAATGCGTATTGTGTAATCGGAAACCAGGTGAGTGCCGTCATATCCTTTCATCGGATTTTAACGTGGGACGAGATCGTTTGACAGCATCTAAGGCTGTGTTTTGTCGGGATAGGATATTTTACTCATATGACGTGGTAAAGGGTAAAAATAAATGCTGAAGAAAGGTAACATGATCGTTGTATGAAATATGTAGGTATCTGACGTAAGTTTTAACTGCACATAGCTATATGAAAGGCGTACTGGATGTGTGAGGAACAGTGTCAACGCCCAACCGAAACTATTAAGCAAGTAAGTAATTGAAAAAAAAAATGAAATTTCACAGTAAGTAATTTTATTTCATGACATGAGTAATCATTTCAAAGGTAATTTCATATTTAACGATGACTAAAGAAAGCACATTAAAGCACATTGTCAGTCAAAACAAGTCAGTTCTTTGAAATTTTGTAGGATCAGGATTTTCGACTGCACGTCCGGAATAAACGCAGGATGTCATTTTTAGTCTTTCCAGTGAATTGCCACGTTTTTACGTCTCCGTCTCCCCAGACGCGGCTGAAAACAACAGCCGGCTGCCGCTCAGGAACTGCCACACTACCGGTATTACGTAATACCGCACCCACTGCTCAAGCACAGTGTGAGAACGTGTGGTGGAGCCAGGTAAAAATTATATTAACTACTTATAGCTGTCATAATGATTGTTTTGACAAACTAAGCAATCACAAAAGGCTGATGATGTAACACTTAGTAATTTAGTACCCGGTACCTAGGTATTATTATTAGTCAAGCGTATAGTCTAGGCTGAGCTTATTGATTCCGTCGCGTCGCAAGGTGGCTTATGTTACAGCTCGTATTGAGTGTAAGGAGAGTTCCCGGCGGGTTCAGTCACGTAGAACATTTTGTTTACGAACAATATACTTTGTAAGCAGGTTTTATGGGAGTGGGTATTAGCTTTGTGATAATAGATTTTTACGATGTGTAATTTTTTATGATACGAAAGGGAATCTTTTTCTACTAACATATAAAAAGTGTTGCTAAGAAAAATATATTATTTTTATTCATATTCATAATATATTGGAATCTATCATGAATGGGCTGAAACTTATACTTTATGTTTCTACCCCATAGCATCAAATAATTATAGCCTACATATAGATAGGATATGGAGATATACTTAATAGAATCATGATAGGGCGTTTTCGTTGAGTCCTTCTCGGGAATATAATGATTGGTCTGGATGGCACTTGGTGAAGATAATAAATATTAACGGGTGTATGAAAACTGTATTGAAATAACTTTTCATCCATTCGTGATATAATCAAAGTTTCGCAGTACGAATTGATCTGTCTGTCGGTCTCGCTAAAACTACTAAACCGATTTAAATGAAATTTGGAACACAGATAGTCTAGAACCTGAAAAAGGACATTTGCCACTTTTAACTGCGTAAAAGGACATAATCTTGTACGGCGTTAAAAGGAGGGATGAAATGTTGTATGAAAGTATTGTCATTTTTAAAGCTAGAAGCTTTAAAAGTATTCTAAGGCAGTTTAGGTATATTAGTAAATATGACATTCAAAGTTATTAAAAAATACCCTTAAGAGGAAAATACCTTTAAGATGGTAAAACAAAAAAAGGGAAATAAAGTTTGAATAGAAATTTGCCATTTTTGAAGCTACGAGTAGAACAATGAAACTTTTTTCTTTAGCTTTTAGGCTGCTGTAGTAACTATTTGCAGGTAGACGGAATCGCGGACAAAAGCTAGTGACATACAAAAGACATATTGCATTAAAAATCATGATATACCTATGAGTTCTCGTGAAACTCGATAGCCATTTGCGGTCGCATTCCATCTAGCTGCAGCGCACTGTAATCGCAAACCTTCTAACAAGTTTATACTTGGCACATAAAGATGACGTCACATTATTTTCTTATTGTCGTATCAGCAAATTTTTACAATACATGATATGGTCACTATAAAATTCTTGAGCAAGACAATGTACAAACGTTTTAAAGGTATATTTGGTGGTAAAGTGACGGCAAGTAACATTTTTAGAGCGTAGTTAGTAGAATCATTAAAGCTGGTTAGTAGTTATACGAATATTCTTGGATGAAGTGAAATCTCACCGCTATGGCTGCAGTAGTTAAGCTTTGCTTTAATCCGGTAGGATCTTGGTTAAGTCCCCAGCTAGGTTTAATTTAAAAAATGACTTTTCCCGAGGTCGTTCGTTAGGTAATGCTTTGCAATGGTTGACTACCACATTGCATTCAAAGCCTTAAAACAATTTTGCGTTCCCATATTAGCTGTGTATAATGTGGATAAAGAACTAGGCAGGGAAAATGCTTAAAAAAATTATTTAAGGTTTATTGTCACTTAATATCAAGTGAGAGTTAAAGGTAGCGATGTCAATAACGTAAGAATTTACTCGTTCATAATATTTTATTAATGTTTTTTTTACAAAACATTTTTATAGTACTTATTAGACACTCTTAGTTTTTTAAATATCTTTTCATTTAGTGATATGGACCTTCAGAAGATAATTTTGGCAAAATGCTGGACAAGCTTTCCATCTCTCATCTCTTTGTAAAACAAAACTGTTAACACTGCTACTACTATATTGGTACGAAGTTCATACTACTTATGTAAGTACAACTTTGTTTTGGTTAGTAGCCTAGGTGTTATAAAGAGAACTTTGTCGTAGGTATTTTTAAGACTGACCTAATAAAATTGCTTTTAAGGCTTTACAGCCTTCATGAAATATTGACCATATAGGTTTAAGGCTCCTTTTCGTACTTACCTGTTCCTTGCTAATAGAATCAACAATATTTTTATACAGGTTTTGATTTTATTTACTTGATTAGTGTCAGTTTCGTGCGAATCCGATGCTTCGTTTCGCCAACGTTTCTTAGTAGTCGCAGAAAAATATAAAAGGTAAATTTTCATATTTACACACATGTAAATAAGTAAATTTAACTACAGAAGGTGTCTTTGGATCAGCGACTAAAAATTAAAACGAGGCATTCATAAATAAAGTGTTGTTAAAATAAACTATATATTATTCTTCCTTTATTAAAAGAAATAACTAGTTCAAATTATTATAAGTGTATACCTGCGTTAGTATTTTTCCTCTCTTCCACTTTTTAAGTGACCTAATTTTTTTCAATTTCATTTATTCGCTAACCGCAGTGACCAATTTTTGCGCAAAAATTTACCGGAAATACTTTGAAATGAAATTATAAAACGTATGCTTATTGCCTGAGTACTTAAATCAAAAGAATACAAGTTAAAATGAATTTGTAAATCCCCTGAACCATTTAACTGGATTAACGACTTATATTAGTCAGAATTTCTTTTGGACATAATTCATGTTTGGATATGCTATACAGTTAAGATTTCGATCGTCAGTATTCGAACAATCAAGAACTTCAACTTGCTACGATGCAACAAACACACAGAAAGACACGACAATCATTATAACACTCCCCTTTTTACTTTGGAAGTTAAAAATATATTATTTATATCCTTACCTTTCCTCCATTTTAGACATGACTTTAGGTGCATTGAAGTCGGAAACACTTTCGAGCGTCGTGTCTGGGAAGACGCTGCGCTTTTCCCGAGCAGACTCCGTCGATGGCGGGTGCGTTGGTAAGGCTGGAAAGTACAGCTCGTTATAATACGTGTCATAAAATTATTATCTCGATATTGTGTCGTCTTTATTAAGTACTTTATTGACAAACTCATGTCATTTATTTAGTGAACTTGCACACTTGCAGACTTGCACGAATGTGTAAGAATATAAATGCTAAACGGTTGTCGGTCATGGCATAAACACATTGGCCTTTGCTGCTCTGCCGAGTGCCTTTTACTTTATTCCTAGATTTAAATAATTCTAGATACAGTTATAGATGAGCGAAAAAAATTAAGGCGAAGGAAAGTTTTATTTTTAAAATGTACCGAACGTAAAACCCTACGTAGATTAAGTAAGAAATCTTACGTATATCCTGTATCTCTGGGTTTTCGTTAAGTAAGCGTTTGATTTCCTTCAGGTTGAGTTGCTGCGCCTTCGCCAGTGTCACGGTGAAGTCGTCCGGTTTCAGCCTCACCATGCTTGATGTCCCGATCTTAAGTAAAACCATTTTTTATTTATTAACATTTACACAAATTGAGCGACGAGATCAGATCTTCACCAATTTAGTTTGCTTCTTAAAGTTATCTATAGTAATTTTACATATAAAAGTATTTTATTTTATTTATTTAAACAACTTTATTGTGAAGTACTACTTAAGTAAGTACATCAATGTATTAAACATTTTCATCTCGCCAATTGCCGTAGTAGCGCAGTGGTGGTTCGCTCCATATCCTCTCTCCTACAAGGGAGGTCTGGCCCTGTAGTAAGTGTAGTTATACTGATAGTCTAAAATACTGGTTTCATTATTTAGGGCTTTGTATTAACAACATAATAAATTCTAATAAAAAACTTTCTACAATGTCGTTATATATTTTTCTATATCCTACACTATGTGTGATATGTCTACACGATAAATGAGAAATAAGGAAATCAGCAGAAAAACCGACGTAGCTCAGCGAGTCGCAGAACTGAAGTAACAATGTGTGGAACACGTGGTTCGAAGAGGATGTTTATGATGATGATGCCATGAAGACATCATCAGACACACATGATGTCTACATGGCCGTAATTTGTATGTCGCCTGAATTAAGTCCGTTTAGTCCATCCGTTCAAGCCGATGTGATTGAATTGCTTATGTTCATCCGGCGACCGGATGCGTATAGACCTAAAGCACTAAAGGCTACAAATGGTAAGTTTTACTTTCAGTTTTACCTGAAAATATTATAATACCGTACCGTGTATGGTGAATTTGAGCTTTGTACATTCGGCGACAGTATATAAAATCTGTTTCGACTAGTATGTTGATACTACTGTTCTTTAATTACGCTCACCGCATCCGTAATGTACTTACTACAGAATACTTTTTGCTGACTGAAGTGATGCGCTATACCTACACGATCCGTTCAGTATGTCCGGCCAGGCGCCAGGCCGATGTGATGGAATTGCTTCAGTAAATCCTCCGGATTTACTGAAGCCAGACTTTACGGTTGGATTACCTACCTTAACACGATACGGGTTTAAATAGGGGCATCCAGTTCAGGCGAAACTAAAGATAAAACTTACAATACATTTAGATTATTCATTAATTGGTCTCGTTCCGCTGAACGAAGCGAAGCGAATTTATTCGTCACCAAGCTTTCAACTTTAACTTTTAAAATATAATTTTTACAAAATTCCTAACTGACTACTTAGCAGATATTTTAGCGACGCAGAAAGTAGCCACGGAAAAATTTCTTTTCGAAGCTACTGGACGAAGGGAAGACGAAGTAATATTGGGAAAAGTGATCCTTCAGTTATGGAGTAACAGAGTCACGTGGCAGCTATCAATTGTACGTAACATTGTACGTGTGGTATAACACCGAAGAGCATACTAAGCACGATTGTTTTAATACAATCCCGAACTTTAGCTCGTAACAGTATAGTCTTATCATCACAGCTACAGCATAGCATTACGTATTGCAAATTTAAAGCAATGTGCAATCTCGTGCTCGTAATAAATTACTGGAAAACGTGCACCAAAATATAAATAAATAAATAAGATAATTCGGAACGTGCGACGTTATCTTAATGGGACCGTAAAACACCATTAAAACGGTACACTTAATAGCTTTGGAGAGAATGTGTGATAAAAATCGTTTTACGACTAAATAATGTTCTAAAATAACAACGAAGTGCGTGTCGGGCCATGTGCAGTGTCGGGCACCGTAGTTACCCGTCGCAGTGACTATGAGTACTTATAGCCTGATCAGGAAGATAAAAAATTATTATTATAAAAACAAAAAACCCAACTGCTTAGAAGTAATGAACTGAAAAGAGAAAAACAAGGATCAACTCAAATGTAGACAAAATAGTTTACTACCTGGGAAAATTTTATATTTATATATATTTTTTTTTACAGGTAGTAAACTATTTTGTCTACACCTGCAGCACCATAAAGTATTTATAATTTTATATAGACATAGTGATCCTTATTTTTCTCTTTTTAGTTAATTACTTCTAAGCAGTTGGGTTTTTTGTTTTTTATAATAATAATTTTATTTGAGACTTTTCAGTTTTAATATGTGGTATTGAAATGAGACAGTACACTTGGTACACTTTTTGACATTGCTTGTTAAAACAGTAATATAAACATGATATGATATTTATATTTTTGAAATGGTCTTTTTACGAGCTTTCATTTGATATCCATATTGCTTGGATAAAAGAAAAAAATGCACTCGTCCCCCCTTTTTTCCCCCCATTTACAGCCACCATTTTGAAAATTCATATAGCCTATGTCATTTCCACAATTTAGCCGAATTCAATGACACCTCACATGTCAAAATCCGTTCAGCCGTTTAGGCTGTAGCGCGTGCCGAAGAAATGGACATACATACATACATATATACATACATACATACATACGCTCGAAAAACATTACCCTCCTTCTGACGAAGTCGGGTAAAACAACATAGGATGGGGCGCCAAAAGTACTTTTAAGCAATTTGTGCTTTATATGCTTATAGAAGAAATTAGTTCCTTTTTTTGTGCAACCTGACGAGATATTTATTTTCTTATAAGGCTATAGAATTATCTATTTCGTTTTATAATACTAGTTATGTAATGTAGTAATAGTATGACAAATAATACATATATACTCGAATCGAACTTTGAAATAATATTATCAACTCTATCTATACATTTTCTATTTTTATTTCGGGTTAGTATAGAAAGATTCTTGTCCTAAATCTCCTGACACATGGCAACACATCGCCGGACACCGTTATAGTTTACATCTTTACCCGTTACCGGTGTTGTTAAGTATTCAAATACTCTACAAATCCTTTATGAATCGGGTTACAAGATCGATAGTAGGTTATACGAAGCTGACTTGCTTCCCAGATAATCGGTTCTCAGCGTAATCCAATTAGACAGGGATACTAATTGCCTCCAAGTCGGCGATGCTGTGATTAGATTTCCCGCGTCTAACTGTATATTGGATTATCGGGCTGACATCCAATCATCCTATAATAATCAGTTTCCTCTAGATATAAATATTTATATTCTAATATAAACCAGAGGATACTGATGTATTTATTCCCACAAAGAATTTCTTCAAAGAAAGTCTCAAACAGCTAGTTTGCTCAGATGTGAATGAGATGTGAGTTTGAATGGTAATGATAGTAGGTAACTAGGGCCTGTGTGCACCAAGATTTCGGTTATCATAACCAACGGTTAACATAAGCTAACTATAAATTTACTGTTCACGACAACCCGTACGCCGGTTAAGAACGTAAACCGGGTGGTTATCTTAACCGAGAATTGGTAGCGGGGAAAGAGCACACTTTATATGAAAGTCCGTCTTTAAAATTAAAAGGGTACCTAAGAGGTTTACACGCGGACGAAGTCGCGGGCGACTGCTAGTGAGTTACAATTATTTATTTATTTATTTTTTTATAAATTCCCTAACATGTAGCACAAAGAATTCTCTCTAAAATGGGTTTGCCAAGAAAAATTATCCAAAACTCGATAAGCAAATTCGGCTAACTACATTGCTCTTTTGCATTGTTATCTAAGATATGCAAGTGTCCACCATAGAGTCCAATCAAACGTCAACGCTTGGTCCCGTACAATATATAGAGCAAGTTCAATGAAATGTCATAACAAATGAAAGAACTTCCTTCAATCTATGTTCCATCTGATAAGGAATATAAAAGATTAGCGGAGGACTGCGACTTCGCTCGCGGAAATTGGCGTAAGTATACGGCAATCCGCGAACCCCCGTTTCACCCCTTTAGGAAAAGCGTTATAGAAAATCCTTTCTTAGTACACGCCTACATCATGACATATGTGTACCATATTTCCGTTCAGTGGTTTCAGCTGTGGGTTGACAGACCAGTCAGTAAATGTTACCTTTAATGAGATTAAGTCCTATAATACCTTTTCTCGCCTATGATCGTAGTCAGGGTACCAGTCGCCGCTCTCGTCACCGTCGTACATGTCTTCATCATCAGCGAGCTGGTTCTCATCCTCCAGTACGGTCAGATCTTGCAGCTTGTCCAGAGACTCGGAGCCTTGGCTCTCTTTGTGTGGAACTATGGCGTCATCGACTAAATTAACGTCTTGGTCGTCGTCTGCGTATATCTAGAAGGGAAAATGAAACAATAGGATTATAGGATTAGCTAAATGTAACATTTACGGTTACATAATAGATTTACATGTAATCGGGTTTTGTAGCCCGCCGACCCGCATTGGAGCTGCGTGGTGGGTCTACGCTCCATAACTGTTAGACGGCTGATAATGATGAATTCATTTCATAGTTTTGCTATTATACACTACTAATTTGTATGTAACGAATAAATATGCGTTAAAAGGTTTTGTTAAACTTGTGTTTCAGAAACTGATCTCACGAATATATCTGACTTCCTTAAGCTGTTCATATGTTATGAGATGTAATCAATCTAATGTCAGTGTCAGAATTGTACGAAGGTGCTTTCATCTGAGAGTGTTTCGTTGTATTCCCTTTCTGCCACTTAGAGTATTAAGGTGTGGCAGTAGAAACTCTTCTCATATTAAGGGAAAACAATTCTTTTGAAAAACCGGTAATAATTACGTTCATCTATTTACGGTTCGTCATTACTTTTTTTGTGTGTTTTGATGAACCGAGCTTAGTTAAATAGGATGTTTTAATTTTATTAATTGGACTTTTTATTATCTTAATTTATTGTAGCATAACACACTCTCAAACATAATACGCTTACGTTTATACTGTAGTGTGGAATATATATAACAGTTTTATATATTTTCATAGACTAGACTAATATCTTAACGGGCATTTGGGATGTTGGTAGTGTTACACCCCTGCGCCTTGGGTAGTCGGTACCGGTCACTATTATCAATATCTGATAGTGATCGTTAATAAATTATAGGGTGATAACACCCTAAGCTCGCCAATCCGCATTGGAGCAGCGTAGTGGGTCTACGCTTTATATTCCCACTCCTACAAGGAGGGAAGCCTGACCCTGTTGTGGGACATTATTAAGTTGATAATTGTGAAGATTATTGTGTATATGAAATACTTTTGCATCTCTTTAGACATAGCATATATATTCTTTTAAAAAGTGACATTGTCTTAAAGGCCCGTTTTCGATTTATTCATCTTCATATTAATCTTACTAAATACATAGAAGGTATATATAGTAAGCAATTTAAGTATATCACCTCAATTTATATTTTCGAACAGCTACATCATATGATTTATCAGAACGTGAGTAACAAACAACCTAAAAATAAAAATCTGTGATCTCTTAATACGAAAGCGAGGCAGACGCGAGGATATAAATGCTCTTGTATTTTATTAGCTTTGTGATTGAATAGATACATTTATTACGAGCAGCTGCATTATTTGATGATCGATAGCTTTTAAAACAGTTTGCCACTGTTTCATTTATTTATAGCGCTTTAAACATGTTATGACTTTTCAGAACATTCGTTTTATCGCTTTTGTATCGATTGGAGATGTGAATATTGATTTGAATATGTATTTTTATGATTATTTCTTTTTGCAAATTTAAAAGAGTACTTGAAAATTCATTATTTCAATAAATATCAGCCTATTTCACTGCCCATTACAGGGTCAGGCATCCCCACCTTGTAGAAGAAGGAATATTAAGCTTAGACCCAACACGCTGCTTCAATGCGGGTTGGTGGGCTGAAGGTTAAAGTGTTTAATTCATTTACAATCACTATCAGATGTTAATGGCAAGGACCGGGATCGACGGCTTAGCGTTCTTTCCTAGGCACAAGATTGTAACATCACCAACTTCTCTGTTCTACTCGTGAATCTATGACTATGTAATGAAATGGAAAACAAATTTGAATAGGCTGTGAAAACACATTATATTTTCTGTTGGGAATGATTGATTTCGTACAAAACATCATCAATAACGCCACAGTGAAATGGTTCGATATGGTGTGATTTATTGTTTCCAGGCCAACCAAATACTTCGTGTAAAAAATAACGTCACGTATGAATGAATATTATTTCATGACGTCATAACTTATGTCTCATAATTTAACAGTATAACTTTCTGATTGAATCATATAAAATACGGGTGTGTAACACCACTACCTTCTCAACTGAGCTAAGTATGTGTTTATTTTTAAACATCCCCGCAAAAAGAGGGGTGTTATAAGTTTGACGTCAATATCTGAATGTGTATGTGTGAATTTCAAATTCTGTTTCCTTGCGGTGATTCTTAGCTATGTGTAGTTGATAAATGTGTAGTTGATAATTAATTAGTAATGTATCTGCACTTTTCAAAAATTATTTAAGGTGTTTAGTGTCTAGATTACTCGATTTCTTACTATTTAAGGATTTTTCCTTAAATTATAAGTATTTTGCGTAGGTGTTTTTAAAGATATAATTTAATAAATTCAAATTCGAAATCGTTTATTTCAAGTAGGCTTATTACAAGCACTTTTGAAACGTCAAATTGGACTATTTGTAATGACTCTACCACCGGCTCGGAAGGCAGGCCCTGTTGAGAAGAGCCGGCAAGAAACTCAACAGTTGCTCTTTTTATAATATTATCAATTTTACAATATTAAGTGTGTTGTTACATAAAGTTATTTATTTTACTTCCTGTGTGAAGTTGAAAGTCGATCCAATTGCCTTTGAACATCTTTGTCATTTCAAAATTCATCGATAGTATAATAACCATGACTCAGTAAGTGAGTTTTAATACATTGTTTAAACTTATGCAATGGCAGATCTAAAACTGAATTGGGCATCTTGTTGTAGAAGAGTACACCCAATCCTACGAAAGATTTTTGTGCTTTTCGGAGGCGATAAGCTGATATGACTAACTTATGTCCATTTCTAGGAAGACGATCGTTTAAATCCTTTTTCTGTTTACACATATTTATATTTTGTTTAACAAAGACTAGGTTATTGAATATGTATTGACAGGCTACTGTAAGAATTCCTATTTCTTTAAATTTGACTAGAAGGGACTCGCGTGGTTTAAGTTTATAAATCGACCAAATTGCTCGTTTCTGAAGTATAAAGACAGAATTTATGTCAGCAGCCTTTCCCCACAACAAGATGCCATAAGACATCACACTGTGGAAGTAAGCAAAGTAAACTGTCTTATTTTTCTCCCTGCAAATGCTGCTGAGCTAAGTTTAGCTGTCAGTGACTCTATATGAGCGCTCCACTGAAGTTTACAGTCCAAGGTCATATATAATTATATCAAGTATTTGTCAAAACAAAGAAAAAGCCCTGGGACTCGAAGAAGGACCTCTTAATTAGAAACCACATAGGCTTGTTACTCCATCATATCGTTCTAGGTAGATGATGATTTCTACTTGTAGTTGCTATAACCTATATTATTAATTCTCAATTATATTTACGCAAGTAAAACATTCACTGATTGGTAATAAGTTTCCGCACAGTCCACTCGTACATATGCACGAAACATTCAAACTGAACAAAACCCGACGATCTGATTCGCAACAGTTGTGATTGCCCTCAGAATCCAATAAGTAGAAGTGGCGACCGAATCCTACTTATTTCGTTTACGACCGGCCGCTACGCTTTTATAACACTACACACGAACCTGATTAAATGAATACGATGAATATACTATTGTTTTACAGATAGCTGATATAAAACTAAGTGAAGTCACATTTGTTTCCAAAGAACATCATTAGCTCGGGAAAACCGTTACCGACATCTATATTACAAAGACGAAAGAAAATAAAAAAGAACAAGATCTTCAAAACAATGTCACAATTTTCATGTTTGTTTATGGTATGTTATTTTTAAGCTGTGTGTAACAATTAAAACCTATTTTAATTATTATACAGTATCTACTAAATGCATTGACATATTAATACTATGGACTTCGGGTCAGAGCTAAAAAGTGTCCGAATCAAAAGTAAGCCAAAACGCGAAATGATTTCCAATCGCAATTCAGTCTCATATTAGCTGTCTGACAGAAGACTGTCAATAATGCCGTACTGTGTAATAAAAACTTGTAAGAACTACCCGAGTAAAGTAAGAAAAAAAGACGGTAAAGAAATAGGCTATTTTATAAAAAAATCAATAAATTATAGAAACAAATTGCATAACCAACCAGAATGAACAAAAAGTATATATCTGTCCTTTTCCCATACGCTACTCGCGAATAGGATAGAAGGAGTGCAATATGTTTATCTAATTAATCACATTTCGTTCGGATCTGCCGTGAGCAACAGAATGTTTTAGAACAACGATTGCATAGAGTCTTGTTGAATTATTTAATTATTATATTTTTGAATGAAAATAATTTAATTATTTTCAATTAATTTTTATTTTTTATGTCAACTTTTATTTTTTATGTCATGAATATTAATCAAATAACTTTTACCATAATGGTATATTATTTTGATAACTATAAGAATTATCTACATGAAATTAGGAACAGTTATTTAAAATAGTAACCTAACGTCATTGAAGTAAAAAAATATATTTTCAGTTAAACTTGAAATTTCAAAGTAAAGAACTATATCCAGTGGCCTATCATTTTGTACATTTGTGGATTTGGTTTGTAATTAATTATTATTATAACTAATTATTATTTAATACAAGATAATTACAACAATTATTATTTGGTACAAGATTTATCCCAGCATATAGAGGTCACGGATATGTAAATATAAATTAAAGTTTGCTGTAAATATAATATATAAATATAAGATGCCAAAAAAATTTCGAAGCTACCTCTCCACACCATTTATGTTGTCCTATTCTCACGAGAAGCTGTCATGTCAAAAAAGGCTGCCATGGCAACCGTCAATCGAAGCTGATTACTTATTGCATGCAATTAGATCGTTGCAAATTAGATTGTATCACAATAAGATAAGACATACATTACAATGTTATTTTGTTTATAAAAACATAAATACATCCTAATATGTACAAAATATCTTGGGACATTTTTGACGTAAATTTTGCATTAGACCCGAAGTCAATAGTACTAACTATTAATATGTCAATGACTAAATGTAATATTTAATAAATACACAAGTCGAGTCAGTTATTTTTACCCACAAGGTGTGGAGTAATTTCCGACTACTTATAGTATATAACTTGTGTAAGGATTCAAGGAATGAGAATATCAACAGGTGCCGTCTGACCGTAGGATGAGATAAAGACATCTCTAATTTTAATTCTTCCAGAACAGTGGAGCTTATCTTATACTTCAGACTAAATAGAAAAAAATTAAATTAGTTGAGATGAAATTAGTTACGTTTATAATATATTCTAAATTTTTTAATAATGTTCTCAAAATTATTTTTTTTACCAGAAGGCGGGTAATGTTTTTGTTTTTTTTTTTTGTAATAATTGTCTTTTTCTGTACTCAACATATTTTCTAACTCATATTTCAAACATATTTTAACATAGATTTTTTTTAATATGAAAGAAAATTTACATAGGGTATACAAAAACAGCAACGAAACAGCTTTCTACGAGTATATGTAGCTACTGAGACTAAGAATAACTTGTAAGAACCCAACAACTATTTAATTATAGCTTTGTTTTTTATATAAACAATCAACCCCTGATTTGTTGACCCAGATTATGATCTATCTCAATATACAAATCTAAACAAGTTAGATAACCAGTTTTGAAGACAAACGCGAATAATATAATAAATTGGTACACATCGTTATAAAACTTTCATCCGCATACTCCCATGTATCCTGTCGCGGCACATATTTATTATTGTAACGGGAGCCATTAGTTTGTTTCAGTTTGGCATTCCATGCAAACGCTTTCAGAAATGACGTTCTCATTTCGTCTCAATGATTGAATATGTATTTAAACGCTTCAGGCGTTTCTAGAGCTCACTGAAAATATGCCACTACATAATTTATTGGATTGTTTATTTTAATTAAAAATACCGATATTTTAGTGGTTATATCTTGATCTACTCATATACTAGTGTCTATATAATTATCATGTTGATAAAGCTTAGCGAACCAACAAATACAACACAGGACTGAATCTAGAAAATAATAACCTTGTTAATAGCAATTATTGTAGAAAATAATAATCAAATGTTTTGTAACTTTGACCATGAAAAAAATCTGAGAACTTTGCTGATTGGACTGTATTTAGTTTACTTTTATCGCCTACAGTTTCGCTACGCTTGTGATTTTTCTCCGCGCTGAAGTGCTCTGCCTCCGCGACCAACGGTATCCCGATGCACCGTGTCATAAGTTCAAATTCAATTTCATTTATTTCAAGTAAAATATTATACAAACACTTTTGAAAAGTTAAATCTGCCGGTACGAAGTGACTTTACCACATAGACAATAAAACGCTGTTCGCTTCTGATACCTAGTACCTACGGTCGATTCAGTGGCATCATCACGTTCTTTTAGTCCTACGATACTGTACGTGGAAATTAATATATATAGACAAAAAAGCAAGACAAAAATCTTTATCGCAACTGGAGCTGAATAAATAGTTATACCCTTAGTGATATATTTACGAGTAGGTACCGTTGCTTCATCCGTTGTAATCAGAGCGTATATTTTCCCTGGCAACGCATCAACGGGCGAGGACGGGCGTTGGTTCCTTTGTTTTTCGGGATCGTTGAACTTGCATCAAAATATTTGCTAATCCCGATACTCGCAAGTCGGACATTGAATACATAACTCGCGTCGGCCGGTGTGACCTGTTTGTATGGCAAACACATTTCTCGCTGTTATTTGATAAACACGCCCTAATTTGCCAAAAAATATACACATTTCAGAAGCATAATATTCATACGCGTGTGGAGGTATAATTTTTCATCATTATTAGGCTTATTCATGTCTTGGCAATGCCTACATTTAAGTACTCAGATTTCACAGTATAACTCAAACTTTGTTGCTATAATTACATAGTAATGTATTAGGTTTTGCAATCATAATATATAAAAAAAACGACCATTTGTTCAAGCTAAATGTAAATTGAATCAATGTGTACATTACATACATACATACATTAAGTCAAGGTACTTAAAAGGACTAATACATTTCTTAATGTCGATGACACATGGAGAGATAAACTTTAACTAGCAGTCGCCCGCGACTTCATCCGCAAGGATAACCTTCAGGTGAGGCAATCACTTCTTGACATTGATTCCCATCCCATATGACCCGTACCCTTGTGGCGCCTACATCCCATCTGCGTTAGCTAGCCGCTCGGGGTAAGCAGCGACCACGAAATTTATTTCAAATACTTAGATTTTTAAACTCTTGATATCTTTCGAATGGAATATTGAATAATTCAAAAAGTCATACAAAATAAAGTATATGGATTAATACCAAGATACAAATAAAGAGATTCAGAATTGAATAAGTACACACACTAAACGTAAATAGCAGCAACAGAATGCAAATAAAAAAATTATACCGAGCAATTGCTTTCGAATTAAACGAAATTCCGGCACGAAGCGAAGAGCAATAGCTCTAATGGAATGGAGCGGGTAAGTGGATCGCGGATCATTTCCTCATTCCCAGCTGACCTACAGCGGGATGGAAAACAGGAACGCATCAGGCTAATTGAGTGCAGGTGTTTCGAACTGGGGCATTTAAAGTTCTATTATATTCTTATAATCAACGCTTTTAGAACTTCAGAGCATAGTGCCAATTTGGGGAAACAGCATCATTTACGTATGTAAAAGATAATATTTTTAATTAAAATAACAAGCAGATCGCTTTAACAATGGTGAAGTGAAATTCATGCTTATGTACAGTAAACACTTGCAGGGCATGTGAGGAACACCTATAAAGTGCCACTCTGTGTCAGGTTTCCATCAACCTGTGGTGTGGATGTGCCTGTAATTACACCGTTAACCTTCAGACCAGAA
Source organism: Mycalesis mineus (assembly GCA_034621355.1). Taxonomy (NCBI): domain Eukaryota; kingdom Metazoa; phylum Arthropoda; class Insecta; order Lepidoptera; family Nymphalidae; genus Mycalesis; species Mycalesis mineus. Next base: position 17,238,239 of record CM067881.1, read on the forward strand.
CCCAGCAATGCTGTTTAGCGATAGAAATAAGAATACTTACTTTTCTGGTCGAACGTTGTTATACAAGAGGCTAAATAAACTCATTGGATATTTAAGCATGAAGATTCCATTTACGAATTACCTTTTTCGTCTCATGACGGTCTAATTTTTTTATTTCGTACAGACAAAAATAAAAAAAATAAAAAAATAAATTACTTTAGCCCCTAGAGTTTGTAATGCTATTTTATTTCCGCTGTGGAACTATAAAAATTAAGCGTTTTTGAGCAAGAGTAGTGAAAAAGTTATTTTGATATTCCGATTTTTCCGCGAGTAAAACCGCGGGAAACATTCATGATATGTATAATATTATGCATGGATTGTTATTTTCCTTAAGTGATCCCTCAGGCAACAGTCTTCTTGTTTGATGTTATTATGATAACATTTATAAATGTTATATGAAAAGAACCTTTGAAGTATCTAAGAAATGCGAAACTAATTTCGTTCGAACGCGAACTTAGACCCCTCATTTCCATCGAAAGCCTCTCGCCCACACACCTCATATCATAGGGTTTGCTAGGGCTATCACCAACAGGACCAAGATAAAAGTTCATTATTAAAAAAGTTTTTAATCATATAAGTATCAAAGTCTCGTCGTTGCTAGTATTGAAAAGTGCGTAATCTATACTTCTATACTTAATATTATAAAGAGGAAAACTTTGTTTGTTTGTAATGAATAGGCTCAAAAACTACTGGACCGTTTTTAAAAACTCTTTCCCCATTCGAAAGCTACATTATCCACGAGTAACATAGGCTAAATTTTATTTTGGAAAAAAATAGGGTTCCGTAAAATATTTGGGTTTTTCGGACACAAGGTGTAAATCAACCAGAAAAGTTACTTTTTTTGCGTACGCTGCCTAAACTATAAAAGATAGAACCATAAAATGTTCTAATTAATTGGAGATCTTATAAATATCTACAAAAAAGTCCGCGACACACTATACCTATCTATGTCGAGTGAGGCACAATAACAATTTTTTTATTTAAAAATCGTAATTTTTTTTGGACTACATTTAAACGTATTTATTTTACTCATGCTATTAATCCATATCAAAATAAATTGTTTCATCACTAAGTACAGTTTATGTAGATAATATTCGGTATTTAAAAGATTAAAATTGGACTTTTGGTTTTGAAGTTATGGCGAAATTAAAATATTACTATTTCTGCGTTGCGAAGTGAGCGTCACCAAGGCGGGGGCGCGCGTACAAGTAGCGGCACGAAACTCTAGCGCTGACCGTTATTGCGCAGAAGTAAAATTTTGGGTATCATGGGGGAGCTTGAGGAATGAAGGGCGGGCGCGCGTACCGGTGAGTGGCGAAACGACGCACCGCGGACATCCAGTGTACAGTCTCGCTCTGAGTTGCATTGTTATTATTGTTAATTTTCTGTAGGTTTGTTAAATATAATTATATATTTTGTTATTTTTTAAAGTTTGTTTATGAATTTTAAGGGAATAATATACCTAGAAGAAATACCGTTTTGCGACGCCAGGCGTGTTACCATTGCCTGATTCTAGTATACTAGTCTTATATCTAAAATAAAAATTGACAGTATAATAATGTTTTATTTTTTCGTAAGCTTTTCAAAATTTATTTATTCATTTACGGTAACTATCTATACTATATTATTATGTCTTAAGTAATACGAAATCTTTGGAAATTAGAACTATAAACTATAACATATATAAGCACCAACACGCACGTAACGTACACAAACACATACACACACACGTATGCACGCACGCACACATACACACACACACATACAGATTAAAACGATGTCGTAACATGATTTGGCTATTAATTAGGTAATTAAAGTAAATATTGTATTGCGTACGCGACGGTACCGATGCGCAGCCATCCCTTCTACGTTTCGTTCAGTGCTAGACTTACATGCCGCTAGTAATACGGGAGGGGAGTTTAGATCTATGTTATATATACGATGATGAATTAAGAATTCGATCTTTGGTCAAATATCTATTTAGTACATGGAAGAGTTTGTTCGTTTGTTTAAACGGGCGTGTCGGATTGTAAAATTATTTTTGTTTATTCTGAAGGCTAGACTCAAGAGTGAAATATACTATTTAATATCAATTTATACCCATCAGCTTGCCATAAATATATATTTTTAATGTTACCTAAGAGGTTTTCACGCGGACGAAGTCGCGGGCGACTGCTAGTCAATAGATAATTAGGTATCTAGTATGTAAGTAATTGTGTACGAAATTTAGCGTACGGGAAAATTAAACCACAAATAACGACTTTATTTTTAAATTGTTTAATATAAGATTTAAAAACTTGTCATCAGATACAGGCGTTGAATTCACAACGATATACGATATGCCCACGAGAAGGTTCCATCTTATGCGAGGGGCAGTTTTCTGTATTTTTTTTTCAAAACTAAAAAAAGCGTTTGGCGTCTTCATCAGACAGTTTCCCTAAATGAATTATTCAAGTCAGTTATTTCTGTTTAGACAGATGTTTTGTTATAAAACCTTGTATGAATACATCTAGAAGAAACAAAATATTGTTTCAAAACAAGCGCAGTTCTGAGAAACTGGATTCATGCATTTTATAAAAAAAGATATGAGTTTGAACTGAAGAATAATTTCTCTCGAGAAATGAATACGTGTACCTACACTTATAGCAATTCACACATCTTTCCTTAAATAAAGATAAATTGTACATCTAATATGTAAAATTTATTTCTCAGAAATTTTTCATTTTATTTAAGTATGGTAGCCCGCGATCTATCTAAATATTTTTATTATTAACTTTTATTTTTTACCCCCGATTTTAATAAAAGAATGCGTATAGGTATGTGTCTCCAGAATCCAGACTATCTTGGACTATACGTGAAAACTGTTTGAAAATCTGTTGACTAGTTCCAGATATAAACTCGATAGAAACATAAAATTTAAAAAAAAAACTATTTCTTCCTTTTATCATACAATATCATACAACCTTTTGATAATTGAATAAAAAGTACCTTCGATTTCTATTTTTTGGATTATATTTAGTGAACTCGTAGATCACCCTGTCACTACACACTTATCACCCTGGCGGTGAAATAGGTGGGTGCAATCCTGAATCGAATAAAATCGCTTTGCACTGCATACTGCCGCCCACGGGACATTCGTATGAAAGGGCGTGAGAGGCGAGAAATTCATTTTATTTATTTTCAGTCTATATTGAGTTTATTTCTGCAGTTTGTTTGATGTTTATTTTTAGACTTATATGGAGCAGGTTTTTAAATCAAATGTCAAACCAAAAGATATAAATCGAAACAGTGAGTAATAATAAATAAGTAACTATAATTATTTATTATTATATCTACCTATAAATAATTTATTATTTATTCAGCGTTAGAGTCGATGCTGAAACGTTTACGAGTATTATTAGAACATGTACTTCCTTATATTTTTCCAAAGTTTGGGCTTCGTATATGTACCTATATAATTTCCTCCTCGAAAATTATTTAACTTTGAACTTTGAAAAGAAGTTTCACAGCAAACAAAATGTGGGCGTACTCATATCGATAAGCCGGCTCGATGAGAAAATTGAAAATTCTCTAAGTACTATTAAGAAGCCTGGCCCTGTAGTGGGCCTTTAATAGGCTGATAACGTTGGGTACAGTGCATCATTTATTTTGTGGTTTGGGTTTCTATTACAAGCAACTTTTGTCAGGTTTCTTAGTAATCAATAGTGATTTCATAAATTATTTGTTCATAGGTATATTATAAACTTGAATTTGTTTAGGTTAGTGATTTCGAAATATATTAACATTTTCCACACAAATGGTAAGTGTTCGCTGTCCTACGCTAATATTTACATAACAATCCAATTTCACCGTCTCATAATGTTTCGGTTTAAAAATAGCGGAGTTTATTTAGGCTTACCTTTATTAAGTGTTTATTTTCTACGATTCTGACACTTTTGGGATAAGAGTAGAAATAATATTTTCCCTATTAAAAATAAATAGGGAAAATATTATTTTTACAGTACCTGTTGTTTTGTTATACTGTACATAATTTGAGTTAATTTGAGGACTTTACTTTATGTTTGAAATAATACGGCTTATATTGTTGAGAACTACGTATTTGGTGGATAGCCTTCGCATAGGTTATAAGAGTTCGAGTTTTACGTCTTCTAAGATATTCTCAGCTAGTGGAGAAGTGGGTGATGTTCGTAACATAACTCAGCTCTTCTGAAAACAAGTGGCTTTAGGTTTTGGATCCCCTCGCCTACAAGGAGGAAGACCCTGTACTGGATCTTTTAAATTGGCTGATAGTTAATGTTTTATTGAAAAAAGTTGGATTGAACAATAAATAACGTATCAAACATCCAATTAGAGTACAACTATGTCATATTGACCCCTAATTTAATGAACTCTACCATTGACGTTACGAAAGTGTGAAATGACGGCAAATTGCCGGTATTCGGGCCACGTCGCACGGCGTTGAGGCACAAATATGCATTTTTCATTGACTTAACTCCCGCGGGCTGCCGTCGGAATAATGATGGCCTCCGAGGAAATTCACTCGGGATGGCTGGCTATATTGCATGAAACTCGAAAATTTATTAACAGCATTCCGGAAATAAATAATTATTCAATTATGAGCTGAAACTTTTAAAGTTACGAAAAGCACACCTATTATGAATTTTATCACAGAGATTCATAATACTAATATAATAATAAATAAATAAAAAATTGGTGTTGAATCCCTATTTCAGCCTTTTGTGTGGTTTGAGCTGTGCGTTGATAGATCAGTCAGTGAAGGTCATCTTTTTATATACAGATTAGTGAACCACAGGTTTCTTAAGTTTACACTTAAAGGGAAAAACTGTAAATTGATCAGACCAGACTAGTATTCTTATTATTATAAAAAAAGTTTGTCTCGGGACACCCGACAGATGTGATAACTTAAATACTGAGAGAGCGTATGCGCAAGTGAATCGGAAGTCAGATAGACTGGCATAGTCGTAGCGCGTTACGTAACGCAGCGTTTTAGTTATCACTCTAAAAAACTTTTACTTTACAGAACACCACCTATCTACTCTGTGTTAAGGATATGGTTGTAGGTTATTTAAACCACAATGCGTCTACATGATAAATGTGCTCGAGCACGGCACGAGCCTTTTCTCACAAAGTGCGCGCTTTGATGTCTCGCTGTCGGGGTCCCACTACTTAGTACGAGTAACAACTAAATTCAGCTAGTTTTATATTGCCAACACAATACGGCTTCATTGTGATGAATGATCAACATGATGATATAATAAAAGGACGGGAGCAAACCCAAGTCATCTTGTATTCTAGAGCATTTGGGTTTTTTCCCCGCTCGTCGTTGTCAACCTGTTACTGGGCCATTTTTAATTACTCAGTTACAGGCCTTTCATATTTTATGGGTTACACTAGGTGTGAGCCTCCTCTTTTCAGTAGGTAGACATTTGCAATAATGACAGAGATAATACTCAACCGCTTTCAGATACCGGTTCTTTGTTTACGATTATTTTGCGTCTCAATGTTTTATTGTTTTCTCTTGATTCGAAAGCGCACCCCTTACCGTGTTTATGAGGGTGACTCATAATCGTAACTCATAAAGAAATATCAAAAAGGCCGAAAAGAAAGGACCTTTCTTAATCTTATCCTCAGTGACACAATGCAATTTTTCTTAATTTATAAACCATTAAAGTGATAAATGTATAAAAATAAATAAAAACCCGCGACAAATGTGCGTTAATCTCGTGTGAACAGGGTTCCGTACGATGCTCGAGGTTTACTAAGTGATTTACCATGTTTTTAAGATCATGGACTTCTCATACCTTTTACTGTAAGTAGTAGTAAACTAATTTCTGTAATTTTTTTTCAAAATTTAAATATTAGGCTATACGCGCCCTTTCATTTCATAAACCCCACGACGTAGTATGCCATTTCCTTTTTAATTTTCCACTCTGTTTTTTTAGAAGTGACCCCGATTATCAGTTTTTGACGACTCATACGGTCATACGTTACACCTCTGCGTTAGGGTCACAGGAGTTAATATTATATGTGTCAAACCAAATCAAATAGGTCAGGTCTCAGAAATAATTGCCTGTTAATGCACACGTGATTCTGTAAGTTTTTCGTTTTTTCTTTTAAGGTAGGTACGGAACCCTAACAAGCGCTCGCTTTACGCAGATGGATGCTCGCTTTGATCTCAACGCAAGGTCCTCACTTAGCAGCTAATTGAGCGAGTGAATCGCGCCTGCTGATTGTATCAACGTCTGCGGCTTTCGTTTGGCTTTTTACTTCATGATAACGCATTATTTTGAGGTTAGGTTCTTGTATTTTTTAAACGTTTCCTTTTTTTTTCATTTTTTAAAACTTTGTAATATGTTAGAAGGTTCTACAGTTCAGTATTTTTTACAGACTGCCGGTATGTTTTAACGTTGTAATTTATGTATACTAATTATTAAAAAAATACACCTCGAGATATCTGTGCACTCGTTCAAGATCTTTAAATTTACCTGTTTATATTTAATGTAATTTGTATAATATTCCCATCAATTTATTATTATATCGAATGAGTCAATAAGTGAATAATGCGTTAAATTTATCATTTAGCAGTACAGCCACGATACATTTCCTGTGGAATGACGTTTTCAGTGGACTCATAAAACCGCAACACCCACTGGTACAGTACAAAACAACCTAATAACTAATTAATTTATCTATTTAGGCTGTGTATGTGTAATTGTATATGCGTCACACATGAAAAAGCCTAAGTGACTACTCTTAGACTACTGGCTCTCGATGTTTTTCATCTGTTTTCAGGCATTCTGTACTTAAAATTATAGGTGGTTTGGCCAATGATAATGACCATAACCAACGGCATACAGGATTGTAACACAACACAGGGTTCGGATCCAAAATCTCATGATCCGAAGCCATAAACGCTATCTGAGATCTTCTTGAATTCAAAACTGAACTGTTCGTTTACTTTTGAATCTGACGATATACTGACCTTAAGCTTAATAAAACATAGCTGAATTTACAAGCTGCGATGATATTCCTGAATATTTCGTTAAATTGGATTGTGTGGCATTTCCACATACAGTTATTATTAAAATGCAAATTTGTGAATATGCTACGTGTCGTGGTTTGATACCACAGCATCACTATTATACTGGATTGTTTTGGATTTTTCACTTATAAAGTTTTATTGAAATGCAAATTTGTGAACAGGTTCGCATAGTTTGCGGGAGGTGGGCACAGGCGGCCGCCGCGTGAGCAAAATCACGTTAACCCACATATGCTCCCGAAATAGAATGCTCGCGAATGTTTCACTACAAAATTCGGTTTTGGAGTCCGATATGCAATCTGCACGAGCTATTTTAGGAACTACATAATGTAAACACGCGCCGTGATTGGAAACCTGATGACGCTGCTAATTAAACCTTGCTTTTTGCAAGTTGATTTTAAACTTTCAAATGCTTAATTTAAATTCTTGGAATGGATTGCAGATGTTTATCGCCTATCTAATATTAAAACGAATTATTCTTGTTCCACATGTATTTCACGATTTAGGAAACTGTTTAGACTAGATTGGAAAAATCCTACCCTACCTACTTATATCATAGATAAATTTTAACTTACAAACAGCTTTCTTTGTCACTTGGTGCTAGCTTCAGTGTATGGTCCGAGACCTATCGAACAAACAAAATAAAAGTTTGTGGGCAGTGACATGATTCCTGTTGTTTTAATCAGAAGATGTACCGTATACATGTAGGTATATATAATAATATTATAATTTCGTTTATAATTGGACTAAAAAAATAAATTTTAAATTATGGTCTGCAGTACAATGAACGCCGAGGCTCTACAAAGTGTTAAATTCTTATTTGTACACGTGTTCTCAAAACATCGATCTCCTTTCGTTTCTTGTGTCCAATTTATGCACATAATTTGATCGTGGTCTTATTTTTTTAAACTTTATTTGCTCAACTGTATTTAAATGTTTTTAAAATTACTTTTAAAAACGAAGTATATTTATATAGAAACAATGGTATTATTCCATCGTAATATTACTAGGAAGACATCAAACAGTAAAGAAGGAAATTCATGTTCACAAATCCGATATGTTTACATAATTCTATTAACAAAAATTATAAACAGACGATTATCAATAACTCAAATATTTTGTTACATTCCTACTAGATATAAATAAATAAGATTTACGAGCACCAAGCGGATGTGGCTGGTAATAAACATTTTGCAATCCAAATATAAACACGCACGGCCTTGAACTACATATTATAAACATTTAGCACATCTTTAATTAATTAATGATCATAGGATATGTGGTGACTTAATTTACTAATTGAATTTTGCAACTATGACTATTGTAAATAACTAAATATAAAGTAAAATAAGTTTCAGAAGTGGGATATTCTAAATATGATAAGTAGAGAGACCTCCGTTCTATCTAATTTTAAAAAGGTTTAATTTGTTTTAAGCTGGATGACTCCAAATACTATTATTACTTAAAGTTGAGACATCGTATATGACTCGAAGATTTGCGAATCATAAATCTAATTATTGTAAAACGTATTTTCTTGCGACTATTCAATTCTATTATTTGTATTTGATTATATAGTATTTAATTATATAACACTTTGTAAGAGGAGGGTATGAAACTAAAGTGGAATAACATTTCTCAGATCAGACATATTGGCTGTTAAATAAATATTGTATTTGGATCTGTGTAGGCGACCTAACTGGACTAGAAACTGTATATAGCACCAGATATACCACAGAACGTTGCGTAGGATCGAATGGGTGTTTGTTTCAACTTTAAAATAGGTAAACATTGCGGTGGGTACAGCTCAAAATTATCTCGATATTGGTTTTCAGTTTATATACTAAAAGCTTTTACGTCAGCTCGTTTTACGCAAGCAGAACGCGCAATATGTTTTACGTTAATAAACAAGTAAAAGTTAAAAACTCGATATCAAATTTTTATAGAAGAAAGAAAATGTATTTATCCCTCACACCAATTAGTAAAAAACCCGGTGGTTCTATCATATGTAGACACTGTCACCTGAATTACTCAGAGTAATGTTAGAATGGTTTCATCAAATTTTCGTGCAGGCATTAGTCATTTTAGTGGAAAAGAAACTGATGAAACATATAGATATTAATAAAACCTAATCACTTTTATTGGAATTTAGGTATTGTATTGCGGCTTCACTCAAAGCAAATTAGGTTGTATAATTTTTAATTTCATTATTTTATGTTCTCACTGATATAATATTATTTTCGGTGGAGTAGTAGAGTAGAAAACTTTAAAGCTTTAACTATAGCAAATATAAAATAACAATAAGGTGAAACCTGTCGTTACCTGAGAAAGGATTTTACAACCCACCCGTAAAAATCATACAACTGTGTATTTAAATTTGAGCTTTATTAATACTTTACTGAAGCTTATTTTCCTTTGGCATCAATTAGACTTAATGTCGGAGAAGAAAAAGCTCCAGGTAGCTTTACCTAGTTCTTGAGATTAAACGATGAGATGTTGTCTTTGTTAATCAATTTTTTGATTAAACCACCTGCTTACGTTATAGCTGCATTTTTTCACCTTTAGTTTTTCCGGTAGATCGTATTTAATACATTTGCATTTTTTTCACATTCTGATAATTTTTGGGTTAGGGATAGCTTTTTAATTGGTCCTGAATCGTTTCGTTACTTAAAGAAACGATTCAGCTCTTTCCAAAGAATCTAAGATAAATCTATTCTTGTAGAATACTATAGATTCTCTTAATAGGGACAGTAAGTATTAGGAAAGAATATAGTGTTGAAATCATTGCTCTGCATGAAATCTGATAACTTTTTGACAGTAGTAGGAATGCATTCGTCATTAAATAGGTACTTTACATGACACATCTACAAACCCTACACTTATAAAAGGCGTGGATATAATTTATTGAACTCTGTTTGTTGTGGCGTACTTGGTAGCTCATAATCATTGCGTATAAATCGGACAACACTTGCAGGGCTTGCAAAGAAGAGTTGTATTAAAAGCTGTGTGACCTATGTCCATCAATAGACTAATACATAAGTGTTAATGTGCCTGTAATTACATACACAAAATGTAATCTTTAAACAACTCAGTAAAAAGAACACAGCAGTACTGCTTGCGGGAGAAATAGGGTAGTCCTTCTAATCGTTAAAGCTCTATTACTAAGAAAATAAATTAAAAGTACCCACCTAATTATGTGAAACCACTTAATGCTCATGCTTATTATGTTTCATTATAAAAAGTATAATATAGACTATTTTTTCTACCTCTCCTGAAGGTTACCGTCATATTACCCTAGGGCATTAAGACCGCCTTTATTTTCAGTATAATAAACCTTGCTTTAATATGTACTTATTTATTTAAATAAAAGTAGATGTTACTCGTCTTAATTCCATTTAAATTCTGCTGATGGTTTTTAGAACCTTCGCTACATTAATTAATATGTTTACGCATATAATAATCTCATTAATACTGTTAAGGTAATTTTCATCTGTCTGTTTCTTATGTTTTCAAGTCTCAGCCAAGGACAGTTTAAATGGAAGCTTGTAATATATTTAGACGAAATCAGCAAATCTTATTCTAAAATGTAGCATATAAAACTAAATCTTACATGTTCTTGAAATGCCGCTGCAAAGTCTGGTACACAAGCGCTCTTTTCGCCAACGTATTTTTTGCATTCACAGAAAAATATGAGCACAGATATTTGATTCGGAACCTAGATGATTTAAAAAAAAATTAAAGTATCACTGGTGAAAAATTGCATTTGCAATTAAACTTTAACAGTAAAGGAGATCATTCAAAACGTACAAAAATTTAAAAGTGCCGGCCAAAGAAAAAAAAGTAGTTATTTCAATTGAGGGTATTTCTTTGAACAAATTTTACTAAGTCAGCAATACAGTGAAAACTAACCGTAAAAATATTTATAATTACAACGTCTACTTGTTTAAAAACAAAATTCTCGAAAAGTTCGACACTTTTAACCTTTAATATCAACGAAAGAAAAGGTTTCACAGCATTGCTGCCTTAGTGAAAATTGTTCAAAATAATCGAAATATCTACTTTTTTCTTAGGCCACTTTTGAAGAAAGTTTTGGTATTTTTTGTATGGATCGTGAAATATATTAATATTGTGACTGTCAATTTTGCTCATATTTTTATATAACTGCTAAAAAACGGACATAAAAAGCACTCGTGAACTAGACTAAATTGTATACACCAAGTTGCCAAATCTTATTCTTAAATGTAGCATATAATACAAAATTGTATATGTTCTTCAAATGCCGCCACAAAGTCGTAAGGGTTAATTATAATAGCACGACGCGGCAACACGCACCCCCCTAACGTCACCGCCAGACATTTTCCACTTCGTCACGTTTGAGGTCTTGACATTCACTCCAAATTACCTAAATTTAGACACTGGGTAGATTTATAATTGGAGGGATATAACCGAAACAAAACACGCCTAACGAACGTTCAGCTCATATCTACGATTTAACACTTTTGCCTAGCTCAAGTTCCTCAGTACCTTACAGAATCGTATTTTCATAACAAAAAATAGAACCGACTCAAAAGTAAAAATAACTGTGTCATTTAGTTGCTTTAATTTACTGAAGGATATTTATGAAGTCGGTACCAGCATGTTTAAGGAACATTTATATAAAGCAGTTTGTGGGTTCTGGGTAATGTCCTAAAAGTAGAAACCTTGGCTGGCACCGACTCCTAGATATGCTTCAGTAAATTAAAGCAACTAAATGACACAGTTATTTTTTTACTTTTTAGTGCGTTTTGAGTCGGTTCTATTTTTTGTTAAAAATTTTTATTTCTTACTTTTTAGTGATTTATCGCCACGTAACGTACTCGCACTATACTGTCATAGTATATTGTACAGCACTTGTAGCCAAAAAGCTACCGATACTTACACTAAAACCGAAATCGCTGCAAGTGTGCCTAGAAGAGTTCCTTCAATTTTCCCAGGATATCATCATCAGATCCTAACATGATGACAATGGGACCACCTTGGAAGTGTGCCCTTTCTAAAAAAAAAAGAATTATCAAAATCGGACAACTCTGTAAAAAGTTATGCGTAATGTTAAAAAGATGATTGTCTGTAAAGTCGGTTAGCAGGCGATAATTTTTTTTCAAGGTTTTCACCTTAAGGACGTTACCTAGAACCCACTAAATGTTTTGTGCAAGTGCTACTTCCTTCGTACAAACGTTCCTTTAACTTGGATGGCATAGATATACTTAAGTAAATTAAAGCAACTAAATGTTGGAATAATTTTTTACTTTTTAGTGCCGGTTTAATTTTTTATTAAATTTATTTTTCTTGTTATTCTACAAAGTATAGCTACAGTTATATTGTGGTTCAAAAATTCTTACTAAATGGTGGGTTAAAGCCAGTGAATACCTGCTTAGGATGAAGGTATAATAAAACGTAGAATTTATACCAGTGCTAATTTGTCTTTTCAAGTTAAAAACACATAAATTCATATCAATTAAATCCGTATATTGTTGTACTCAATGTGTTCATCAAATAATTTAAATTACTCTTTATTAAGTCCTTCTTCATTTATGTCCCGTTACTAATATTTCATAATTGGTGGGTTTTATCACAAATCAAGTACATACCTAGATAGGTATTTATACCATTTTACATCTAACACATTTAAAATATACATAATGTTCAATAAATGTTGTATGGTTTTATGATAATACGATGGAAGTAAAATTCGCGCGCCACCAAATTGGCCGTGTCTGCTGTTTACTTCAACCCTACTCCGCGGCCGGTTACGATGCGACATGGGATAGATGGACGAAAAACTTCGTAGCTATGGAAAAATTTTCACTTAAGTAATAATAAATTACTTCAATTTGATTTAATTTAAGTACATTTTGGCTGGTTACTAGTTGTAGAGTTGAGTTGATCATCTACAAGTCGAATATATTGCAAATTGTAATCTCTCCATAATACAAACTTAATGGAATCTAGTCAAACTCCTGAGAGGCAAGCAATTGAATCCAACTGGTCTAATTTACTACAATTAATGGGAATGGAACAATTGCATTCTGCAATTAATACATTCAGTTAATAGTCTGTTTTTAGAATGAAACGAATCGCTATTAATTGAGAATATACCAACAGAGAAATCGATATCAAGATAGATTCACGTCCATTTTAGTATAAATGATCCATGTTTATCGGAATCAAGAACCTTTGAAAATACGAGGAAGTTCAATTATTTCGACATTTTCTTGGAATGGCACTAAGGTACTAATGTAATTGTATAGTGGTAATAGCTTATAATTTAATGAAGAGGCAAATCTCAAATCTGTGGGACATAGGGTTTGATATCCGGCCATTGGACTATTGTCGTACTCACTACTAACACCTGATTTTCGATTGTTTAGAATAGAAAGGAACTATTAGTTACATTAATTGTCGTCTAATATTTATTTATTTATGATCTAGCTTATATTCTTCTAAAGAAAATTAAACCCACAATATAAACAAATACAAAGTTACGTGCTGCAAAAAAGACACGTTACGTCTTAAACTGAAGCTACGTATCCCACTCTAAAGTTTTTGTTATTTAAGGTATTCGTATGTATTATTTAGAGACATTTCGTTAACGAAAAATAAACTGCCATTTTCATTGAACTAGTTACCTATTACTTACTTGACATCTAAGAAAAGTAGCCTTTGATTTGGAAATAAAGGACAGTTCCTTTATACTTCGAGAACAAAAGGATCTTTGATTCTTAAATGAGGAGAGATTAAATTCAACGAAACTCGACCTCAATATTTTATCGTCTCTATGAAAACATACTCGTTTATTGAGGTCGACGGAACATTTATAATAAAGAGAATTTATTTACAAAAGCTGGCTCTTATAAAATAAATTAAACAAGCTTATATAAAGTAGGCAGTAAAACTTCTGTTTGCTGTCTACTAAATAATCTACTTTTCTTAGAAACGTCACATTCTCAAACTCGGTTTTCTTTTCGAATTTGATTTCCTGGCTTGAATTAAAATTAACCTACCAAGCTAATTTCTGAACACTATTTTCATTCGGTTAGTAATTTATAAGGTAAGAAATAAACAGGAACTCAGACAAATAATTTAAAACCCGTTTATAGTGTTCTTTTATTTCCTATACTTTTCTTTCATTGCTTCAACCATTTCTCGCTAACCAGTCTTGCGTGCGAAGAGAAAATCTAAACTCTAAAGCTTCGATTCTCAATTTCTACTTTTCGTTATAAGATTAATCTTTGAATGAAGGTCTTAATATAATAAAAATTGACGTAACTAAGCTTCTTAAAATCAATTTGACGGAATCTAACTTATGTTGCATAATATTTTCGCAGTGTATAGTAACTATCCTTTAGCTCAGGATTGAATGAGGATATACGGTAACTCGTAGGTATTCTGTCCTCGTTTTGACCGACAGCAATGGCCCTGGCTACTGAAGCGACGGAGATAATATCGAGGAACCTTTACGTGCAGCTATGTGCTATGTACTACATAATGGAGTTACGTTCAATATAGCCCGCGACGGATTCGCGTTCCAGGGACATATTTACGAAATAGAGGTGAAGCATTCCACTTATGTCTGTGATATGTATATGTAGAGATTAGTGATGTGATCGTTCGATATAGCAAAATAACTATGTTATGGAATATTTTTTTCATATACAGTCTATCTCTATAATATTTTAGATATTGCTGATGCGAAACCAATGTCTCTATAGGAATCATATACAGTAGATACGTAAGTAATCGTATATGAAAATTGTGAAAATCTATTTATAAAACGCGTTTGTATTTTGTGTGATTAATTGTTTTTCCTCTTCTTGTCTCTTATGGTTATGCTGCTATAATTTTGGTTATAACATTTAATTATGTGACGACGTCTACTTTCATTACACTAAATACAGACATAATATGCATCACATGCGTACATTAAAGCTAAGTTCTACTTATGTTAAAAGATTGTAATCAATGTAATAATAACATGTAACTTATCCATGTCAAGAGTAGGTATTAAAATGCTGACATTGTATGACTTCTTTTATTGATGTTATTGAGTATTTATTAATTAAATGTTTATTTAATTTATAACAACATCTTAGTTTACAAGATTAACTACATTGGCGTAGATAATACGACAAAATCGTTGACTATGATTAGTTTATATATTTTCAGTATCTGTATGTCCAAGTTCCCGACAGTAGTTTATGTGATAAAGATCGCGTGTAGCAGTGACAGCTCGTGCTGGACATCTTGTTACGTAAACTTTCAACGTTTCTGGGTATATTCTACCGTTTTATTTTAGTGTCAAACAGAATAAAATACAAATTGTTTGCAATAAATATGCTTATTGCCTTCCGAGTTGGTAGTAGAGACACAACTTACAAACTAATAAATCTGACGTCTCAAAAATGCTTGTAAACTAACCATATACTAATAAACGAATTTTGATTTTCATTTTATTTCTTAATTGAGATGTCGGTATGGTGGCGAGACTTGTCTCATCTGACATCAGAGGTTTGGAGCTTAGACCCACCACTCTGCTCCAAAGTAGTAGTTAAGGTTTGCGGGCTTAAGGTGATATTGTAGGACTTAACACTATTTTTTTTGTATAATACCACTATCTTTTCCAGTCTTCTACGTATAATTTCTTAAAAGAAGGAAAATTTATAATCTCTGGATCTGAATTTCGGTATTTGGTCAAACGAAACAGTTGCCTCTCTGTACCATCGCGAAATCATTCTCTTGAATTTCAACTTTGCCAGGAAGGCGTAGGTGAAACCTACCACGAGTCCACACTTTTTGTTATTAAGTGGTGATTATTATTCACAAATATTCACGTAACGTCTTTAGATGTAGGCACATATAGACACAGATATAATAGAGTAAACACATAAAATCCTAAATCCGGTTGACATTATAAGGCGGTGTTGACATCATCAGGTCATTAGAGTCAAACATTCATAAAAATAATTACTTAATAAATACTACCACAGCTCTTTAATAAATACTCTTTGTTATACCCAGTTAAATAAACGTAGGTTATGCAAATTATACACATTGTTCGACGAGCACATAGGCACATAGTTCGAAGTGCCACCAGATTGGGTCTCAAAGAGCTGGAAAGGCGACCTCGCACCAGAAATGCTGGATGCGGTTGGCTCAAGACCGCGGTGTTTGCAAGTCCTATTAATAGGCCTAAGATCTCCAACAGTGGACGTCTATAGGTTGATAATGATGACCTCGCTTACCACCACGGCGAGCGTATACCTATACATATATACGTATCTACCGTATGTAGCCTACTAGCTATGGCCTACCACCTGATTATTTGGTTGTACTTTCATTCTTCTACTTGATTTTCATTGTTTTTATTAAACGACTTCAAAAAAAAAAGGCGTTTCTCAATTCGACCGTATATATATATTTTTTTTTATGTGTGTTCGCGCATAACTTCGTCGTTTATGAACCGATTTTGATAATTCTTTTTTTGGGTCTGATGATGGGATCCTGGAGAAACCGAGGGGAACTTTCAAAAATTGTAGGGACAACGTTTGTTAATTTTTCCGATAAGTATTTAAAAGCACTACAATTTGATGAAGGTCTGGAGTCGATCTGAACCGTAACGTTTTACTGCAGTTACCTTGTATTTGGGCTCGATTAATTTGTCTTGATGAGAACTTTACATTTAGATGGGTTGTAACTGTCACTGAGGGTCTGGTGATGAAGACGAAGTACAGTTAAGGGAGCTCTTTAACTGTTTACAGTAGCTACCTTGTGTTTGGGCTCAATTAATTTGTCTCAATGAGAACTTTACATGTAGATGGGCTGTGACTGTCATCAATCAATGGGTCTGGCGATGAAGATGAATTATAGGCACATTTGCAAGGATGTCGGAATGTTATAAGTAGCTAGTGAATTTTGGTACTTATGGTTTAGTTCGAGTAGGTTCTTTAATATGTTTGTTATTGATAAATCACTAAAAAGTATGAAATAAAAAAATTTTAACAAAAAATAAAAACGCCTTCAAAACGCACTAAAAAGTAATCTATGAAGTCGGTGCCACCCGAGCTTTCTACTTTAAAGACTTTACCTAAACTTGGATAGCACCGACTTCATAGATGTGATTAAGTAAATTAAAGTAAGTAATTGACGTAGTTATTTTTTACTTTTTAGTGCGTTTTGAAGGCGTTTTTATTTTTTGTTAAAATTTTTTTTTAAATAATAATTCCATTACGCTTTTAAGTTCTCCTTTGCCTCCATTCTATGTAGGCTTACAATTTATGGCGCAATGGAGCTGGTCTTATGATCGAGTGTTATTTAGATGAGTTCTCAAACTAAATACGAAAATGGGATCCAGTTGAGACTATTTTGTCTTGGTATATAGAAATACTACATATTACAAGATTTTCATAAATACAACCTTTTCTTGGGATGTGTTTTTAAAAGTCAATTTATTTTAAGTCCTATTAAGATAACTTGCTAAATATTATTTAAAATCGTCTCTCAAACAATATAATTGTGTGGGTGTGCCGGAGCGATGAACTTATTTATACCATAAGTAGGTATTATTGGCCATTTTATAGCTATTAATGTTAACAGTTAGAAGCTTAACTTACACCTACACAAGATAAAATATCTATAATGAATAACCGCCGATATTAAAACTAGACAAATTACTTTGAAAGTATTAAAATGAAGCTCTTATTAATAACTTCGAGTATAAAAGCAGTAGAAACGTTTATAGCTCATCAAATTCGCAATGATACTTTTTGTAATAAAAATAATGACAAATGAAAATTTAAACCCTTTGCATGTAAACTGTATATACACAATCATAATAATAATAGTCAAAGATAGTCTGTTTAAATTATTTAATTTAATGTATTTGTCACAACAAATATACTCACTTTACGATGTTCCTTCCCTATAGCTGCACACATATCAAAACGTTATTGTTGTTATTCCAGTTGGCGTATCATACAACCGGAACAATTCAGAATTACTGCGGTATTAGCTCAAATTAAGCATGATTCATTGACACCAAGCAAACAATAGACTGCATTAGGCAGTAGGCGGCGGTTTATTGTGATGCGGGCGGCAGGCCGTTGGTCACTTTGAACTTATATGTACTAGCGCGTGATGTATGCTGAGTGCTGACGCTTTTGTTACGTTTATTATTGCCCAATTTTCTGAAGGCTCCAGGCTTCTTCTGCGGATCTCCACATTTCTGATTCGATCACGCAGTGATACTCTAAGCATTGCTCTTTCCATCGCCCGCTGAATGACTCTGAGCCTTCTTATGAAGCCCGCAGTCAGCGACCAAGACTCGGATCCGTAGGTCATCACTCTATTCGAAGCCTACATATACTAAAATAGTAACATATACTAAAATCTATACCTACATATACTAAAATAGTAACATATACTAAAATCTATACCTACATATACTAAAATATAAGAATAAATAATAGAGTAACGAAGTAATTCCGTACATTAAATTTTTTTATAAGTAAATGGGATGTACATTAGGTATATAATACATGAAACATATCTCAAAACAACTATTTTTTAAATTTTTATCTGTTTGGCAGAATTAGAGTTCATACTACGATAGGGATATAGGATACTATGTTTCCCAAAAATCAGTACCTTAAGGGAACGCCTTAAGAGACGTGTTGAAAGTACACACGAAGACGCGGGTGTCCACTTGTTAACTAATAAATAAATCAAAATTTCTAACAAAAAAAAAACCTCTTTAAGATACATTTTGTATAAGAGGGGTTTTGGTTTGTTAACTATTTTTGGCTTATATACGCGGATTATCATAGAGATAGATTACATAATGGAGATCTATTATTTTTCCCAGAAATGAGGGCTGCCCGAGGGATCTTTAAAATGATATAGGTAAATTTTTAAATTATTTTCAAATATTTATGATTACAATTACACTTTTTCATATGAACAAATAGGAAGTGGAAAATGGTTATAGGTGTAGGCGGAAGGCTTCCACCATCACAGTAAAAATCTATTCCAATACGGAGTTACTATCTCGTGGATCCAGTGGTTAGTCAATGTATGTATAGACTCATCACTAGACCAACGAGGCAGTCGCGTTTTACATACGCCGGTGTAATCTAAATAGGATCTGTGCGCGGTGTAGTGTGATCCGGGCTGTTAACTCGATTGTCGCACCGGCCACAATACCTCCTGCGATGACAATCATAGGTCATGAACCGGTGACTCAGCCTCACAAATATCTTGTACAGATGTGAGAGACCGCCTTTATAAGCGACTAATTCAATTTGAATCGTTCGTAACGTGTTCTTCCTTGACATTATCCTGAGTATTAAGGAAAACGGAAACTTGTAGCTATAAAACAAAGTCGGGACAATATATGTGTGTCTGTCCTTGTTTGATTGTAGCATATTAAAAAAATATTTAGTGCCAAGTATTAAATAGTTACAACTTACAAGATTGAGAAACAAAAAGAAAGTGGACAAGAAAACATTTCACATCTCTTTAAGACATCTCAACCAATGACTGTTAGCAGTCGGAGGAGATTAAGGAACTATTATAATTATAAATCTCAAAATTATTTTTTATTCCACAATTTTTCTTTAATGGCCAAGACTATTTTGGGTGATATAATTGTAAGAACTTTGAGACCCTCTCAAAGTGCTGTAATGGTTACCTTGCATTGAAAAGCGCAATGTTGGCTGACCTATTAGTTGCTCCGACGATATCAAGTGGGTTGTAGAAGGTGGCTGGTGGATGAATTCGGCTCATGACCGTTGTGTTTGTTTGGAAGTCCTTAAAAGAGGCCTAAGTTCAACAGTAGACGTCTATCGGCTAATAAATGTGATGATGATGATGATGTATTTTAAGAGGTCAATTTTTCTTTTCTACCATGTTTTTATATCTCTCTTTTAGCGTAAATACCTATATTTTTTTCTTAATAATTTTTCGACTCAAGTGTAGGTACGAGAATGTATGGTGGTTTCATTAATGTCTGAGCAAGTAAAATGTCAAGCGGAATCCTGTATTTAATGGCAACAACTTTAATTATTTTATTACTTCCTCCATCTTTTCATCAGATTGGATAATTTTATAAGGTTTTTGGCATTTGGCATCAAGCAGGAAGTAGGTAATTACTAATATAATATATAAATTAATAATCATTATTAAAGATGTCAGTTGACTCTTGACCGTAAATAATATCATAGATTTTAGTGTCAAGTGCTTTGTACCTAAATCATTAAATCAAGTTAGAATAAATGAAATTAAATTGAAATTCTATGAAAGAAAACAGATTTATAAAAGTTTACATAAAATAAATGTTAATATTCACTACGCCCACTCTGTTAGCAGTAGAACTAACGTAATATTACCATTTTCACATTTAGATAAAATACTATTCATAATAAAACAGATATCATCTAAGCTTTTGTTAACGAATAAAGATTAGACCATTACCCAAAGGTCAGCCACGATATAACATGTAATTACATCGAATATTCAAAAGGAACCGTATGGTAGACTACTTTGTGCCGCAAATCCCTAAGATTAAGTATTATTCATAATACAATCTTTATTAAATAATTTAATATGACCGTGAAACAAATATTCTTTGTCCTTGATAACTCGGCCCGTTAATGGCCCCGACGTAGATTGTATCTTACCGGCAATTAAATAATTACGTCATTAGAATGCTGTACTCTTCTGTTTCCGCGGGCAAATAGCAACTTGTGGCACAACAGGAGGTACTATTAACACGACGAATCAAGGAGTATTTTTTCTTGACAGTACCCGCAGGTGAACCATGGGACATATTATAGCGAGGGAGTCACTGGTATGGCAATTTGTTGGAAAGTCTGAAGCATCCCATATGCATTGAGGATATGACCACTAAGGAGATTTGAGTGGAGAAATCCCACATAACATAATTATTCTCCTGCGATGTCGGGTATTTCTAGAGGAGAATTTTCCCTCGAAAAAAGCTTTAAAACGTCCCATAATTAGACTCACATAATAGAAAACTCTTATAATCGCGGTTATGCCGACTATGGATGCATATTTTTTGTGGCAATATCGCCAGTAGGTATACTGCCACAAAAAATACTTGCAAACAACAAATACAAATTGCACTTTACTGAGAATCTCCATTTTAAACTAATGTTTTCCCGGAAATAGAAAGTAACACACTGATAAAAAATAAGTAGGACAAGGTGCATGCAAAGCATTTTAAAATTACCAATGTTTTTAGATGTGAGTCTTTTAAAAACTGCATAAATAGTGAAGAAAGAAAATCAATTAAGTAACTTTTAATTCACATCAATCATTAGAGCTACATCCTAAAATCGGCTTTTATTTACTTCGACAAAAATATCACCAGCATTCATGTAGTGGAGATACCTCGGTAGCCAATTACTGGCGTTTTTCCAAGGTACGTTTGTAAACTCGTGCCGAATGGGTCTATATTTAATTCCGTTCGCCAATACGTACCACCTTCTACGATGTACACCTTCGTGACGTTGGACGATTCAAATAGTCGTCTGGAATTACGAAAAATGCAAACTAATCTTTGAAACGACGCAGTTTTGAATTATCAGAGTGCAACGAAAACTTTACAAACTAAGGTATTTTCGTGTTTTCGAATTTTGCTTATATTCAATTAATCATATTTTCCTTGAATTTCTTCCATCAAACAAAACAAATAGAGCTCAATAACACAACTATACATGCTTCTCAGAATTTAATTTTAAAACATCAAGTCCAAGTAGCTTTGATTCAAAAGCACTTTAGTAACATCAAGTTATGTCTCAATCAGTGTCTGTCTTCAAAAGGCAGATACTATTAAGATGAGATGAGTGAGGACCATACCATTGTGCTGCAGAGAATGGGAAAGCCCAAAGAGATTCTGCAGTGCACACAAAAAAGAAAGCTCGAATACCTGGGCCATATAATGCGAAACTCGAAATATGATATGCTTCAGCTTACGTATTATAAGGACAACATAAATGGTAAACGTAGATCCGGTCGTAGACGCATATCCTGGCTCAAGAACTTACGCCAGTGGTTTAATATGAGCTCTAGATCACTGTTCCGAGCAGCTGGCAATAAAGTAAAACTAGCCATAATAATAGCTAACCTCCGATAGGAGATGGCACTAGAAGAAGAAGAAGAGTGAGGAAGAGACTTGGCATTTCCTTTTCAAAATACCTAATCACCAGTTATATTATTATCCATAAATTAATTATTTATTATAAATATTATCATCATTATTATGTGTAACGATAAAATCGAATATATATAATATTTGTTCCTACGAATTAAATCAAAGTTGTAATAACTTCGTTTGTAATAAATAAATAGTAAGTGAAGATGCCTTATAATATATATCATCATTCTCTTTTGACTTCAAAGAATAGTGCAAATTAATTAATAATAAAATTTTCTACAATGGTTTTCAATTGATCAGGATTTCAACTCAACTTAGTATACTTTCCTAAAGTAATATAATTAAGTAAATGATGCTGTAGTGATCAGAGCTCATTTTTATCACCGCCTGATTTCTCACGATGTGCTCTCAGCATCATTATATTTTAATAGGTTGTTTAGATTTTAGATTCCTAATTACGGCAGCTAAATGAGGCGACGAAATGAGTCACACGTGGTAGTGTCAACACATTAAGTATTCTTTGTACCTAAGAGTATAACATCTTATTCATTTGGGTAATTTACTTTTACGTACGCAACAAGCTATTTATACACACAAATAAGGTAATGTTTCATTGATCCGATTGTAATGAAACTGTTTGATATTTTGTCTAGAAATGATAACAGTACCATTGTCATTAATAGCGCCCGAGTAGCTTTTTATTCTATTAGTCAGATGTTATGTTGAGAATTAGTTAATATGCCTACACGTAGTTTGAAGTAAAGAAATGCCTCTTACCTGACGACGACCTCCGTGGCGCAGTGGTATGCGCGGTGGATTTATAAGACGGAGGTCCTGGGTTCGATTCCCGGCGGGGCAGATTAAGATTTTTCTTAATTTGTCTTGGACTGGCTGGTGGGAGGTTTTCGTCGTGGCTAGTTACCACTCTACCGACAAAGACGTATCGCCAAACGATTTAGCGTTCCGGTACGATGTCGTGTAGAAACCGACAGGGGTGTGGATTTTCGTCCCACTCCAAAAAAGTTAGCCCGCTTCCATCTTAGACTGCATAATCACTTAACACCAGGTGTGATAGCAGTCAAGGGTCAACTTGTAGTCGATAAAAAAAAGGTGTGTCACCCGGAAACTGCTGCGGTAAAGCTATTGCATAGCATTTTTTATCAAAATATGCAATTATAATTATATATTTATTTTATTTATGCAGTATTTTTTTCTTTGTTGTTTTTTTACAAGCGTGATATTTCAAAAAGTCATTAAAATTTCTGGTATTTATCGATAGATGGAAAAACTAAAAAGTATCACCGCTGTGCCGGTCGGAGTGGGGGGTGTTAGGTTTTTTTTCGTTACGGAATTTCTGGATTCGGTTCCACGCTCAAGGCCCGCGATAGAAGCTATGCAATAGCTTAAAAACCCTTTAATAAAACTAGTTTGATTTTCTATAGTACACATATTGTAATAATCCGTAGTTAAGGCTGTATTTTGCACCAGCTCCTACATATTGTTCAATGTTCTTCTCCCTTATTTTAGGTTTCCAGTGGATAACATAAACATAAACATTGTGAATAACTTGGAAGACAAAATCTTTCCAGTATCGATCGTTTCTATTGAATTGTAAACTAGGTACCCACATAATTTATTTGTTTACTATTATCAATCTGACCTTTTGTATTTATGAGTTAACGTTTTAACTCGAAAATTTTTTCTTAGTGAGTACCTACAGACAAACCAAATGCGCTCTAAGAACATACCCAACTCCAACCAAATATTATTCCATTATAAAAATGTTTACTTTAATTTTCATTTAAAACTAGCTGATTTTTATTTTATCATTGTATATAAGTGAATTGAGAATTTATCACCTAGGGGCTAGGAGGGTAGGGGTGTAGCCTATGTCTTCAGATCAACAAATATGCTCAAATATAAACACTGTGACACGAGATTGTTATATATACAATTAATTTTACTTATCATTATGAAAACTATATTGTAGATGGTTTACGCGATCTGTCCGCAAATCACAAACTGTCAACAAGTTACTTGAATATACTGTTGCGTTAATTATGTTCCTAATTTAGGTTAGGGCAAGTGCTATCTCTAATTCTATTACTTAACAATGATGTAAACAGAAAGATGTATAATCACATTGAAGATATATTGAATTGTCAGGAAAAGGTCAAAAGCTATGATACCTATTAGTACATTCTCTTTAAACCTTTATATGTAGTTACATCAATCACTTGTCTAGTTGCATGGTAAATAAGGTTTTTATGTTAAAATAAAAGCTATAAGTTATTCCATTAAAATTAATAAAAGCAATCAACTCAGAAGTGGGATCTCAATATTCTGCTGCCTACACACCTCTCCCAATAAATCTCTTTTGATCGGTAATGGGTACTCAATAGTAACGAGTAAATTATGGTTTCACTGCTGTCGAGTTATCATTAGTAATTGACAATTGGATTAATCAACACAATTGAATGATTGTTTACAAAAGCGTTTCTGGAAACTCGATTACAAATAACTGACTATTGTACCTACTACTGAAGTCTAAACATTTAATGGCTCGTTTCGTCGGAATACTTTGTCCATCGTAAAAGATAATAATAGTTTCGCTCGTAAAAGTACAAATGTTTTTTTGTTGCGCAGAAACCAATTTAGATTGTTATTGTTTTTTTTAACAAACAATATCTAAAACTGAATAATTTATAATAACATACAGAAGTCAAAAAATATTTAGGTTTGCATGGAATATGTAAATATTTTCTTTAAATCTAATGGGATTTCGCTGCTGATGAAAATTATATTTTATATCATAGTTGTATATTTGCTTAATAGACGCACTAAACCATTCTATGAGCCAGAATGAGTGACGACAGGTGGACTTGTCAGCTGACATCATGGACCCATCCCACCCATCTTGACATCATCATCAGGGCCCCTAGGCACTAGAAAGAGAAGAAGACCTAGAAGTAGATGGGTATATGACATTGAAGGGACGGCTGGAAAACTGTGGAGGAATAAAGCTTTAGATAGAGTCTACTGGTCATCTTTGGAGGAGGCCTTCACCCTCAAGTAGAGGGGTTCGCGCTTATTTAAAACTTTCACGAATAAAATGTGTATAATAAATAATTCTTTTTAATTGTCTAACACATTATTTTAATTTGTTTAATTTTAGTATTTTTGCTGTTTGTAAATTGTTCAAAATTATGTTGTTCAATTTTTAATTTTCAAATTCCTATTATCTTTATACATATTAAAACTTCATTATGTAAATTTAAGCGTGAAATAAAAGGCTTTTTAATTTAATTTTAATTTTAATATTTGCGAATATACAACTATAAAATAAAATTTACCATAATTATTTCGATGGAAATTGATGGTACCAGGTGAGATTAATTAAACGCCTAGCGACGCTTAGATAAATAAAAATATAAAAAATATTGACTGTAATCCTTATGATTAAATTTGTGATAATAAGTATATATTAAATGTATCATAATGGTTAAACATTGTCCATAAGTAAGCAATATTTCAAGTGATTTTGAGAAATCTCTTTTAACGGGTTAATTTATGGGTTATTAGAAATGAGTAAGTACCTAGATACCTAGGTAACCACCTATTTACTTAACGACAAAAACATGCTAACCTAGCGTAGTTCCTCAAAGAATATCTACAAAGACAGATGAGGTATAAAAAATCCAGAAGGGTTGAAGTGTATCTGCTCTAATGGCTCCCATCATAACTACTATTACTAATTTTAAAACAATAGCAGATACAGATTTAAAAAGAACAGAGACCATTTATTTAGAGAAAAAAAATTACATGTAAAATTTGGCAATCAAAATTGCTTGACCAAAAGCAGCAGCGGACGTCCGCGGCAGAACGTAGAACCGGTTCTGTTCGCACAAACCGGTTTGAGTTGTAAACAAAAACGGATGCAACACCCCGTCAACCCGCCAACCGCCACCCGCCACCCGAGCCTTCTTACGTAACCAATATAATAAGACGGTAGATATATCTCAACTGTTAGTAAAAAGTAAAGCTTTTAATACGATGAAATGTGTATCCGTGCTAAACCTGCCTAGAAAAGTAAGATAAATAGTTAAATATCTACAAAGTACAAGATGCCATATACATGGCATCTCCATCAACATGGTTAATGTGCATGGCCATACAGCCATGTCTATTAAACTTGGCCGATATTCCCCTTTCCCCTCCAATAATGCGAAAAGGTCCGATTGGCAAAGCAGTACAGCAGGTGTAGAACTGTAGAGTATATACTTTCGACCTCGACTACGGTCTTTCAACCGTAAATCAAATCCAATATAAGTTACAAGCTCTTTTAAAACGTCAAGTTTGTTTTTTTCTAGTGACTTTTCCACCATTTTGGAAGGTAGATTTTTCTGAAAAAAACCCGCTAAGAAACTCGGCAGTTGCTTAAAAAATCATAATAATCATCAAATCATTCATCAATATACAATATTAAATTAATGAACAGTAAGGTTTAATTTTATATTATAACGACTTTTAAATGGCTATTGCTGTGGTTACTTATTATTCTATCGGCAAATACGTGATTTGACGTTTCAATGCAATGCCGCTTAAACACCAACCGAAGAAAGTGGTGCTTAGTTGTACATCATCTTAGTATTTACCGTCTCTTAACTTTTTATGAGATCGCGGTCAATTTTTCGTTGATAAAAAAAAGAAGTAATTATACAGCTCATGTTCTAAAATTCTCAAAGTATGTTTTTCACATATGCAAGACATTCTGTGTAACTTACTATTTATCTTTGCTTAAATATTCTTATTTACACAGATTGTTAGCTCACAATCAGAATACATATATATTCAACATATCTCAAACACGTGAAATTATACTAAAACGGACGCGCAATTCATGTTTACAAATACTAAGGCGGAAAACCTATTTAAGTAATCAGATTGAAATACACGTTAGGAATGAGAAAACATTTTCTCATGAGGGCATGAATACATACTTGTACGCTTTACATAGAGACTTGCTACAAATGTTGTGCTGTATAGATTTCTATCTAAAGGAGCAAGCAACAAAGTGCTTTTTTAACCGACGAAAAAAATGGCGGAGGTTCTCAATTCGACACGTATATATATTTTTTTTTATGTATGACCGTGCATAACTTTTTACAGAGTTGTCTGATTTTGATAATTCTTTTTTTATTATAAAGTACATACTTCCAAGGTGGTCCCATTGTCATCATTTAAGGATCTGATGATGATATCCTGGAGAAATTGAAGGAACTCTTAAAATTTTGGAGGCACACTTGCAGCGATTTCGGTTTTAGTGTAAGTATCGGTAGCTTTTTGGCTACTAGTGCCGTATATAAAAGTATAGTACGAGTACGTTACGTGGCGATAAATCACTAAAAAGTAAGATATAAAAATTTTCAACAAAAATAGTAAGGCACTAAAAAGTAAAAAATAACTGTGTCATTTAGTTGCTTTAATTTACTTAAGTATATCTAGGAGTCGGTGCCAGCCAAGGTTTCTACTTTAAGGACGTTACCTAGAACTAGAACCCACAAACTGCTTTACTATGTAAAATAAATGTTCCTTAAACTTGGCTGGCACTGACTTCATAGATATGATTAGGAAAATTAAAACAACTAAATGACACAGTTATACAAATATGATAAGGCTGGCGCTTAAGCACGATAACATTTAAAAATAAATAAATGAATTTAAAAACAAACTAGTAAATATCCCAAAAAGATTTGAAATATTTTGCTAAAATAATATATTGGGGAAGTTTGCTTATTTGATTATTTTTCCCTTGTGTTAGAATTGGATCAATATCATATTGGTACAGTATTTACAAGTTATTATGAGTGTAGAAACACACTTCACCTAGAAAAGAGCTGTACCTGAGGGATGAAGAAATAAGATTTGGACGATCGTCCGGGAACAATTGAATAGGCATTAAGAGTTCTTGCTTTTCTCATTTCTGGTTTTTATTTGACTATAATTTAAGTAACCTTCGGAATACACGTTGCCAGTAAACATGCATCAGGCACTATTTTGGGCAAAATTGCGTAAAATCGTGAGTGTATACAAAATAATTCTCCGCCAAATATTTACTGTTACGAGTACGTCGTTAGCAATTGGCACTGCTACGTAAACTCCTTTAAATCATGTATATTGTGGTGTTGCAAATTAAAAATATCTGACGCCATTTCATATTTTGCATATTTTATAATCCAACAATGACCATTATACGATAACTTGAGTAGTGAAGCAAAATGCGAGACTAAATGATTTACGTTACCTTTTTAATAAAAATGTAGATATTTTTTTACTAAGCTCAAGGTTAATTTATACTTCTCAATTTTTAAAGTATGTTTTAAGAATTTAGACGAAAAAATATTTGAGACACGATATTGGACATCGGCTTGCGAACAACGGATAATTAAAGAGACTTAGCAACGCATAATTATCGCTTCTTTGAGTTTTCAACAAAGTCACTTATTAAAAATACCTAATTTTATACATAATTTGAAGCAAAGTTAAGCATTTTTACATTCATTCATTATTTTTAACCAAAACAATGTGGAAACATAAAAATTACAACTAAAAACTAACCAGTTTTATTACTGTAACATAATATGTAAGTATTTATTAATAACCATCAATTGAAATAAACCATAAGCCTGCAAAGTATTTTGTATTCTAAATCTAAATATAATACATGGTATCATATGGTTTCAATTTTCAATTAACAATTCAGCCTGGATTACAATTCCATTTAAAATACCTATGCAGTTTGTGATGCGCGAAATACAGTTTGGTGAACCAACATCCAAAATGATTTCTTTATGACATTGTACGGGAATGCTAAATTTCTTAGAGGATATCTTCCCTGCGAGGGTGCGCTAGACCACCAAGCAAATGCTTATTAACTGTTCTCTTCATTTGATTAGATTATTCATCAACCGCGTATCTTTAACCAACGTCATTATATTGTCCAACAGAGAGAGACATTTGCTAGCGCTCAATGTCAAAATTTAACAGTATATGACAGTCGATTATGAATTGAATTGCTTTATACGGCTGTCGTCACGTCGTCAAGTCAATTGGCTGCAATCATCGCGAGTTGTTATGGACCTTGACTAGGTCCGACCATAATGTTGTTATCATAATATTATAAAGCTAGAGGTTATTAAAAGTTATATTTTTTTCTTAGAACTTTTTGTTTGCATAGCATTAAAGTAGGTATTTTTTATCATAACCAGGTTCACCTGATCCCGAAACATTATGAAGCTTTGAAGTTAGTAGCTTAATTGATTAGGAACTTAGATTGTTTAGTCGCCACAATCTTTATACGAGACGGACGTTATCTTTAGAATTTTGATAGAAACACTCTGCTTACATTAATTTTTAATAGAAATTTTAAAAATATTCTTGCTAATAAAAAAGAAGAATCAACTGAACGTTTAGCTGCTATCTTAATTTAATATGAGTACTTCATGAGTTGACAAGAAACTAACTGTGTTGAAATATTCCACCACAACTACACAATAGCGTGTTGATAGGAAAACTAATTGGAAACTAAAGCTAACAATTAATAAAAGATTTCATTCATTTTGTTTTGACCAGCTGTATAAAAATAAAAATAGTTACAAGTTAAGAAATAAGATTCTTAAAAGTTTAAGATACCTACTTATGGTTAAAATCAATGAAGGACTAAGCACGTCTTAAGAATAGTGAAATAGAATTCTAATGGAAATTTCAACAAAGCAATTTCTTTGACCGTGAATTAATTATAGAATGGAGTGGTTTTAAAACTTTCTTAACTCAGTTGCAGATCTACATAAAATGAGGCACTTAAAGTTGTAACTTATTACTTGATAGAATTTCCAAGATTAATTTCAACTTATGATTGAGTTCTATTTTAAAAGATATAATAATATTCTTCCAGATGCCTATGGTTTCTTATATGATGACTTTTCTCGTAAACTTATACGTCTATAATTACTATAGATAGTCAAACGTATCTGCAGTTTTAGATACCTCATACAGCAGGTAGTGACTTCCTAGAATTTTTCAAGTATTCCATTAACTGAATATAGCAAGGCAGTACTTAACCAAAAACTCGTTTCTATTAAGTAAACGGTAAACATACTATATTTGCTTAAGCTTTAACATTATCTATGGCATGTTTATATATGCGCACATTATCTTCTTATGGAATACCTCGATGAACGAAGGTAAACAATACATGCGTACTCACCGTGTCCTCCAAGGTTTTGAATTCATTGAAGAGCCTGTTGTTTGTCAGCTTCTCGTTCAAGGACTTGACTGTTGCCGACATCGCGATCATGTTGGCTGATAGCTCATCGACCTCTCGACGGAGTCGGCTGACCTGCACCTCACGCACTATCGTGAGGACCAGCAGCCACACCGCCAAAGCTCCGACGGTGACCCCAAAAATGACACATCCTCGCCGCCTTTTACCACTTTTTTCTGTTATGTCATTGGCGTACTGCCTCTCAAAGTCTCCACTCATCAAATTCTTGGACAAGTCCTTCACATCTCTTAACGCTTCTGTCTGCGTGTACATCGTTACTGGTTCAGGTATAAGCGCGCAGTTTTCCATCACACCCTTATGGACACTGCACTCGCGATCTACACGATAGCAAACTGGGAGCAATTAGCCGTTATCGGCCCATTGTCGAGTTCTTGGAAGGCCACGCCGGGTCGGTAAAAGACGCACGTGCTAAGAAACGTCCGATAGACAGGGATATACGCGCTACCGGCAAGACGGACTAGAGCCGAGTGTACAGTGTAGCAACGCCAAACGAAACGAAGAGCTGGCGCGGCGCACGCGCACGCTTGCACTCGACGCACATCAACTATCAGTGCAGCGTTCAACTCGCCAATTGAGAAGATTAAACGTAGTAGGTAACAAATAATGAGGAAATAAAACAACCAATAAATCAATACACTTATAAATATCAAAAGTATTCCTATGACACTGACAATGTCGTGTTGCTCTACTAGAGCTCTGCGAACTGTTCATAATTTTACCTGGGGGGATATTTATTAACACACATAGCATTTAATTATTAGTGAAACTAATTGAAATATAAAACAATAATACTGAAATACTTGTACAATTATTAGAGGTGCATATGAATTATTTTTGTCCACTCTGTGCTCGGACAATCGATTTCTAAGGCCTGTGTGCACCAAGATTTCGGTTATTATAACCAACGGTTAACATAAGCTATCCGTCGGCTACTATAAATTTACTGTTCACGATAACCCGTACGCCGGTTAAGGACGTAAGCTCGGTTAAGATAACCGCCCGGTTTACGTCCTTAACCGGCGTACGGATTGTCGTGTACAGTAAATTTATAGTTAGCTTTATGTTAACCGTTGGTTATGATACCAAATTCTTGGTGCACACAGGCTTAAGTGTAGAAAATGATTACCGGCCTTGTGAGTATTAGGTAACTACCTAGTTCTCTAAGTATATCATTCACATGCTTATGCTTATTAGCAACAATGGCAATGGCAGTAAATATAATTATATGTTGTCCTCACCTGCTTACAACAAAATAATTACCGAGTAGGTATGCATAAAATGCATGGAAACCACTTCGACTTAATAGGATAACAATATACTAAGTAATAATATAATATGTAGATTGTTGTTATGCAAAATAAGCTTGCACTAGAGTCTAGTAACTAAACTATAATTATAAAAATACAGATATGAGATCAAGGTCTTAAGTAGTGCAAACCAACAAATGCATATTTCTGTACTTATATATACGTCTACGTGTCTAAACGAAATTTTCGATTCTTGACAGAAAAGGTTAAAATGAAAGAAAAATTATGAGTAATATGCGACATATATTTCTGAGAACGGCGTATTTGTCTTCTTCTGCAAGTCAAAATTGCAAATAGTGGTTGTGGCTCAAACATAATGAACTTTGCCCCGCGGCTTCATCCACGTAGTTTCCGTTCTTGTGGTGAAATAAAATAAAACGTGGCATATAGTATTATTTTAAATAGATAGTACACCCACATCCAATCTATAAAGCATACATTATAAATTTCAAGTCTCTTACTTCAAAAAGATAGGAGGATTACATTTTGAAAACTTGCAAAATATTTTTAATTCATGATTTAGAAAGCAATAGATAAAAACATTGTTACGTTCGTATAAAAACATTCATCATAATATCAAATCATCAATAAATGCTGTCTTGTAGGAAGTTAGAGCTCAACTTACATCGGTGCGGAGTAAATGGTAAATTATTTTAACAATTTGTATATTTATTTCAAAGTAATTAAGCATTTATGTGCAATACATATGTAATTTATTAGTATTGTTAAAAATAAACATTCAAATATTATATATATATATATATATATATAAATATATATATATTATATATATATTTATATATATATATGTAATATTTATAAAAGGTCTGGATTTGCAAATTAAGTTCGGTGCTGAGTTTAAAATGAAAACATAGGAAATTAATTAAGTTTTTAAATCTAGTCGATAGGAACTTTGTACAATATTGCATGTTTACAAAAAGCGTAATCCAATGTGAGAGAGGTTAAAGTCCCTGATGTTTTTCAAAATAATTTTGTGTCGTGTACTGTGTAACTTTATGCAGAGATAATAATTTCGCAAAACAATCCGAAATTAAATTAAGAACTTTTGTATTATCCTGGGTGTGTATCGATTACGAACAATAATTTTGTAAAATATTGGCCAGACCTCGTCAGTTTACAAAAAAGTGGCCAACCCAACCATAAATAACCGTTACCGTACCGTTAGCAACGATCATAGCCGGATCTACCTTAGAGCTTTTTGGGCCCAGCCCAGGGCCACTAGATACAAAAGGACCCCCAGTCTCCATTGAAATAATGATTACTGCAGTCTAAGGCAAAGATAAAGCCCACGGTTCTGAGTGATGGTTTATAAGTATATAGCATAAAATTTACATAATTATTGTTAAGTATATTAATATGTTTGGAATTCTGAAATCAAAAAGTGTAGTGTTGTGTAGTGTACCAAATTTTTTTGAGTAATTCAAGACGATTTCGATATATACTGTTGGAGATATAAACTTACAGCCTTTTAATACGACGAAAGTCTGGCAACACTCGCCCTACACTGACGTTGCACTTTTAACTATATTTTCTAATTTTACCCTTCCTCTCTTGTTTAAAATAAAAAACTAATCCTCAGCGTTATCAATTCAAATTAATGTGTATTAATTGTTCTATTCTCATATTAGACATATATATTTTTCCATTCAATAGTAACTCTGGATTATTATTTTGCATTGTTTTGTTTTTATTATATTGTTATTTTTTGACGTGACAACGTCTTATAATTCGATAGAGCCGGTTGCACGCACGAAAAAACATGACTCATGCGGCGTTACCTCGCTTTGAAGCGTTCCATGTAAGGCTTGAAGTGCAAGCGAGAGCGCGGAACAAGCGACAAAGAAGCACAATCGGCCTTTGCGTTCGGCAGTGTTCGACATCCGTCTATTAAATATATTAATTTTAAATTAAAAATTAATATATTTATTATAAATTTAAAATATAAATTTATAAAATCAAAATCAATTATTTTATTAATTTAAATTAATATTTATAAAATATACTTAAATTAAAAATTTTAATAACCAATTGAATGCTACCATTCCATCAGTATTTTCTTAAAACATCGTCACGTTCAACTATCGTCAGTAAACCGACTTTACAGACAACCAATTTTTACTTTATTTTTGTATTTATCGGTATTGCTTAATGTTGGAGGGTTGTGGTTTTTTCCCCCACGAGGACCAGTCGGATTGGGAGAGATTGGTATATTCCTGTTTCTTTAATGCCAGTTAATTTAGTAGGTTTTAGGATTCCATTTGCCGATTTTTAATTGTTATTGTTGTTTGCTAGTAGACATATTAGAAAGAGTGCTAGTTCTAGACCACATTACATTAAAAGCATTTGTCCTATTTGAGTTGATTGAAGAGACCATATGCAGTTTTTTAGTTTGGTTGTTATAAGCGGAGGGTGAAGCAGACGGTTCTCTTTTCCTTTTCTCTTGGTTATTTTTATTTTCTTTAACAATGAGTTTATCGTATTTCAAATATGCAATATTTCTTTTCCTTCTCTCTTCAGCTAGCTTGCAGATTTCTCCTCTTTTCTAATACTTCTTTCGTGTAGTCTTCGCTGATATTAATCTTCTTCAGGTTCTTTTTATTTTTCATAATATTGACCTTTCTCCAGGTCAATACTTAATCTTTTCATTTAATGCTTGTGTACTCCTTTATTGTTTTGTAATTTATCTGAATAAAGGCTATTTTATTTTACTTAAATTGTTATTTGGCGGTTACTCTCCATTGTGCCTCCTAGCTCCCAATCAACTTCTAAACTAAGCGAAACAACTCGATATTGGCGAAGTGCATATAATATAGTTAGCGCAAGTCTGGCACTGCACAATTGGAAAGCAAAGAGAGAAAAAAACGAATTTGTTTTCTTATTGAGTGAGTAAAAAGTACTGTTGCTTACTCACTGGATTTATGTAACAAAGGCACCATTTTTGAGCAATAAGTATGGAAATAATTATAATCGTCAGGTATTTAAAAATAAAAAAACAAGTCAACAAGTGCGAACGATTTACGAAAAGTTCATTATGAAATGAATTGTACTAAATTTAGATCAATTAATACAATGTACAAGCTACAAAGTATGGGTATGACGTCATGTTTGCACCAATTTGTACAAAAATAACACTCCATTATGAAATGACACAAATATCTCGACCGTTCAAAGTGTTTTCTTTAAATATAATTGATGACGCAGGCGGGCACGGGCCGGTTCAAAGATCACTTCATAAAGCATGGAGCACATTGCAGTATTCATTTATCATTTAAATTGTGCGATAAGATTTTTTTAGCTCTCGTATTATATTATACATAGCAAAAGACGAGAAAATTAGTGATAGAAATAATATAGAAACTATACAGGTGCATAAACCTAACGGTAAATAACTGTCACTGAAACGTATATGATGTATGAACAAGCAGATAACCCAACTGACGGAAATGTAAAACGATCGAAACTAAGTAAGTGTTGTGCAATGTCTTTCATCCAGTTAGGTGTTAAGAATCGTAAGGTGGTTGTGACTACTTCCCTGGATGAGGTCTAGCACAAATACTCCACTACTAATACCTACTTCAAGATATAATCGAGAAACAAAATAATGCGACTGAAGCTGTGCTAAACAGTGCATACTACAGTGCTTAAACGTGTTTAATGCATTCAAAGACTTCTTAGAACGCCTTGTTCTGAATAACTAGAGTGAGATTTAAATTGGCACACATTGCAACCAGTTAACCAGTGGGTCATACCTTAATAACACAGCGCAGGATTCGTGTCAGCCACTTGTATATTACATGTAGAGCAAAAAATGTGCAAGCAAAGCATTTCGTAACTCCTAATAATAATTAATCGAAATTTGATATCATGGTTTTGGCATGTAGAGAGAATTAATAAAAGAAGATTAACATAAGAGATTTATAAAGCGTGTTTGAATAAAAATGTGGGAAGAAGGCCGAGGCGAATATTCCTGGTGCAAATTCAGGACGTTTTAAATAATGGCTAGCCCAAAAATACTAATCAGGCGGATGTGTATGAAAGGAGTAATGACAATAATTGAAGAAACTAAGGAAATATGCTCGAACGGTTCTAGCATATTTCCTGTACAAGTGGAAGGATGTTGTTTACGTCTAGCAATGTGGAAACGAGGCTTAACGAGTAAGGGCTTCATTTTTGTAAAACGCTATAATTGCTGAGAAGGTATATAATAGCCCTTCCTTCTTACGGTTTTAAAGTTCAATGTATAAAGCTTTAATAACTCTAATCAGAACCTTTTAAAGTTACTGTATTAGAAATATCTTACAAAAAAGCAACTTACGACAGAATTGTTTGAATCTGTAGGCGGGTTGCGCGCCCCTAACCTACACTCTCCCCCCATTGCCGCCCTTGTAGAGTTTATATGAGCAAGTACTACACTACAATACATGCCCTTACTTGCCTGTTGGATTTTGGGCACTTCTAAGAATATTTCCTGTATCGATCTGAAGGGTACGGATGTCGGCTGAATTAGACACACTGTCTTTATGCCTCGGTTGGTTGAGTGTAAAGCCGCACACGATTAACCGTGTTTTAATTAGTCTTGTTGCCAGAGATGTACAAAATGGTTCCATAAAAGCATTTAAATACAAAATGCAAAATACTTTTCAGATTTACTATTTCAAATGCAAAATACCAAATGCTTTTGGGTTTTGTATTTAAAATGCCAAATGCAAAATAGGTATTTTCAAAATGCTTTTTCAAAATAAAATACCTTTTGACCAAATTGTATGATATTTTTATTTATTTTAGAATAATCACTTATAACATTACTAAAATGAGATTACCCTAAGTTACTTATAACATTAGTAAATAAGTGTCGAAAGATTCGTCTAAATAGGTCCAGCTGTTTAGGAGATTAGCTATACAAACAGATTGACAAAAAGTTGATTGTTGGTGTAGTATAATCAGTAGTTCTATAAAGATAATTTGATTTGAATATTTAAATTGAGAACATTTAAATTAACAACAGGAATTTCACATACAAACTTTCAACCCCTATAGGTATGAAATTTTGTAAAATCCTTGAATAACATATTTATTCAGTAGTTCATATACAAATTTTCATTAACATAACTTAAAAAATTAAAGACTTTCCATAGGAACTTTCAACTCCTTCTACTTTAATTTTCGCGACATAAACTATCCAATGCAATACCTCAAAATATGAACTACAAACGTGCCAAGTTTAATTTTAATATATTGAGTGTTTTAGCGTGAATCGCGGCCGACAAAAATCCCCTATTGGCCAAATTCAGCAATACAAGCATCATTTGTTCATTTCATTTCGTTTGACTGGTAATGTTGGCTAAACTTAATCACAAAGTATTTTGCATTTTGAAATGAATTTTAAAAATGCAAAATACATCTCAAAAAGTATTTCAAATAAAATACAAAATGTTTTTGTCAAAAAGTATTTAAATGCAAAATACAAAATAGGTATTTTGCATTTTGAATTTGCATTTTAAATAGAAGTATTTCAAATAAATCACATCTCTGCTTGTTGCTTTGTTTCTTTGTTCAGTCAACAGTTAATTTAAAAAATGAATTGCCTCAAAATTATATATTAAACTAGCGGACGCCTGCGCTTTATATAAATATAGGCACAGCAACCTCTTTTTTTAAGTCAGCTAAATACCAAGACCTCATAAATGTAACGGTTAAAAACATACATAGATGAAAAATGGAAAACCTTAAAAAGAAAAACATATAATTGCCTGCTGTGAAATATGAGCAATTGCGCCGCCAGATTAAAATGCATTACATCAAACGCCTAGTATTTCAACAACAATACGTCACTAAGTGAATTTGCCGCACGCATTTATCAATCAAGCTTAGGTAGTTGAGGACATGATTTTTTATGAAGTGACGTATATTTTTTTCGGGATATTATTATCCCGAAATTATAAATTGCGCGCACCGATTCAGAACCCGAAGAGACTTTGTAACCTGTAAGTTTGTCAACCTCCACAGTTGAGCTTATAATTAATGTAAAGGAGATGGTCCAAAATTGTATGGAGCACAGACTCACTTTCCGTACATGAGTTGAAAAAAACTAAATGTATTAATAATCTAGTTTTGACTAGCCAAATCTCTGAATTCACTTTTATTTAGGCGAAATATTATTTATTCTCTCCAAAACAATGCAACACTTTACGTGTAATCATGGCGGATTGATGGTGTTTTGACTTTTACTGTCAGTGTTTATTGACGTATGGTCCATTTGTACCCAACGGATTACTGAATAATCGGATTAATATATTGAGTTTTGTTCTCATTATAGCTAAGATGTGTATGTCTAAAATGTATTATAGCTAAAATCATAGCGCGGAACACGGTAGAAAAGTTTGACAAATCAATGTCTCCGCATCTTTATCACCTAAAGACTAATAATAGAAAGACGCCATCTTTTAATACCTCAAAAACTAGGAATTTCATTTTTAACCAACGTTTTATTTAGTTCGTTTCGTTCACTTATTTTATTTTTGATAAAATCCTTGTATTTTTTCCATTTTAATGGTATGTGGTACAACAGTGATGCGGAAATGGACCATCTCCTTTTGGCGATTTATAAGATGGAGGTCCTGGGTTCGATTCCGGGCGGGGCAGATTGAGATTTTTCTTAATTTGTCTTAGTCTGGCTGGCCGACAAAGACGTACCGCCAAGCGATTTAGCGTTCCGGTACGATGTCGTGTAGAAACCGATAGGGGTGTGGATTTCATCCTACTCATAACAAATTAGACCGCTTCCATCTTAGATTGCATCATCACTTAACATCTGGTGTGACAACAGTCAAGGGCTA
The DNA here is from genome assembly GCA_034621355.1 of Mycalesis mineus. Classification (NCBI taxonomy): domain Eukaryota; kingdom Metazoa; phylum Arthropoda; class Insecta; order Lepidoptera; family Nymphalidae; genus Mycalesis; species Mycalesis mineus. Next base: position 17,277,051 of record CM067881.1, read on the forward strand.
ACTTGTAGTCGATAAAAAAAGGTCTGGTCCTTCAGGAATTTGTCATTCAGGAATTTAAAAAAAGCTGCAAATATGCTTTGCTTTAGGTCACCAGATTTGTGTCTGTTCAATTTTGAAACTTTGCGCGTGTATCTTCCGTAATTTTTTTTGTTTTAATTGCAGTTTCCTTTTTTCATCATCTATGTCATCTATGCCAAATTTGGATTACAATAAACTTACCAGTAGTTATTAAACGGATGACCTGGAGAATCAAATATCGTGTGAAGAATTCGGTCAAGGCTCATTGTAACTTAAATCCTCTGCAGATGTTATGTTTTTGGTAGGTTATAACAAAATAGATGCCACAGAGATGATATGACAACTACAGGGGTAAGTCTAGTAGATAAATAGTTGTCGAGATGTTATGATGGTTTGTTCAATACTGAGATTAGAAATGAGTTCCACTAAGTTTTAGCCAAGAATGCACCCTATCACTGAAACTTAGTGTATTTTCGTAAAATTCAGCCGATTATTTTAGGTAACAATCACGATACTATCAACAGCCGCCATTATTTATAGTCTTTGTTAGCTATGTATCGCAAGTTACAACGATAAATATGTAACTATGTATTACACTAAGTTCCCATACTATAAGGAGGGAGGCCTGGCCCTGTAGTAGGCTGTTAAAAGGCTGAGAATGATGATGATTAAACTAAGTTAAAAACAACAAAATTAAATAATAAATTCCTGCTTTGGTATGTAGGTACCTACGATTTATTATATTTATTCTGTACTTACCGTGTTTATTTATTTTTGTTAAATTCTTTAGATTTGTATCTAAGGAGCAAGGTGTCTTGCCATGAAAATAAAATTCTGATATAGGCTGATGGTTTTCTAGGTAACATTGAGTGGGCCATGATACATACCGTAAACTATTGCAAATGCAAACTATTTATTGTATTTAAATTATAATACTAAATAATTTTATGGCTATTCTACAAAGAGTCCTTGTTTATAAAGAAAAATCCAATCCAACACACAGTATCCTGTCAAGGACACTTTGTTCTAACATTGTTTCGATTACAAAAAAATTAATAAAAATTTAAACCGACTTCAAAATGCCCTAAAAAGTGAAAAAAATTTTTACTTAACCGTATTTATTAAACCGTAAAATCGGTTAATTACAATACAATACGATCTCTATATGTAATAACATCTCAGGAATCCTAACGAACTAGACCCAACTCTATACGGGTCAAATATTCGTAATGAAAGTGTTCAATTGACACAGATATCCGACTCTCGCCACGTTTGAAATAACCTTGAGCATTCGACTTTATATGGATGTTGACAACTCTAATGGAAACTTGACACATCTAATGATTCAAGAGCTTCTTTGTCACAATCTTTATAAAGTATTTGTTCTAATCATATCAGCCTTCTTGCTCTTTCCATTTTATCGCACATTGAAGTTATTACGACCGCAAATATTCTTTTTTCTGTTTCCAAAAACAAAAACTTAATCGGTATAAAGTTAATAGGAAACGTTTTTGTATTTGTACACAATAGTACTGTTTTCATACATTTCTGCTAACTCGTTCTTTGTACAGTTGGTTATAAGGTACCTTATGAAAAATATTAATTTAATACTGTATAAAATATCGTGTTCCTTACATTAATTATGACTTTTAATGAGGATCCTCATTAAAAGTCATAATTAATGTAATCCAATATACGAGTACATATTTTTACGGTACATTTTAATGATGATATTTAACAGTTATTATTATTATTATCGTAAGGTATATGCTGAAATAATCGGAACACAGGTATTCATAGTCGTCTCTGAACTTTGGATATGTTATTGATAACTCAACCCTAATTATTAGTTAACCGGTAAGTATGAATAAAAAGTAGGTATGAAGTTATACTATTAATGATACTATTAACTAATCTTTGCGTACCTATCTAGCGAAACATGCTATCTACGAAACTTAACTGCCCTGTTTTCGTTATTCCTCAGTTTCAACCTTTCAGTTTCTTTCAGAAACTGTTAAGAATAATACCTGATTCAGCATTATTTTAGTAAACATTGATAGATAGGTACATAATTGTAGAAACTGTAGTTTAAACACCAGACTGTATGTCTCTACCTGTGACACAATGTCAACCTGCTATTTTTTTTATAGGTGCTAAATGCATCTTGCATATTGCGCATTTTTAAATAAACACATTTTTAAAAATATGTTTTACCTACGTGTACGTAAACATTTACACACTTGTAAAGTAGGTAAACACCTTAAATAATATTACCTAATTATTCGTACTACTATGTATAATGTGCTTGCTTCTGCTGTGAAGGAAAGAAATAAATTTTATTTCATCTTCATCATTATCAGCCTATTAACGGCCTACTACTGGGCCTGCCTCCTTATAGGAAATGTGATCTTATCTTCTCTCTCTGTCTGTAAGATTTTTTTTGGCTGTTACTTACTTTTAATAGCTTACCTAATAAATGTTTCCTTTTTATTTTTAATTAAACTACATTTACATGTAATACTTACTCGTGTGATTAAATCTGCATGCATTTCTTAAAACTAAGACAATTCTGTCCCAATTTTAAATAGGTACAGTAAACAAATATTTAAAACTAAAATAATCAGGAGGGGGAGGAGGAGAGGAACAGGGTGGTAGGTAGTCTCCTTTAGCTTAGATACGTGATAGCAAGTATTTACTCTAAAATAACAAAAACTAAGCATGTTTATTTTTTTTACTAAAAATAAACATTATTGACACCTACATAATAATTTATTCTGAAACTTGATACATTTACCTCTATTTATTTTCAGCCATATTGATTTGACCATGACGTCATAACAACCTACTGGCTATAAACGAATGTGATGCGGCGTACATACCTATCACAAACTGAAACAAGTGGCATTGATGTCCAGTAGTATTTTATTATCCGATATTTTTTTTGCACTTGACTTTTTTATTTCATAATATTAATATGTAGGTATATGATACTTGATGTTATTTGTGACGATTGCTCAGAATTAGTCAGCCGATTGTGCTGGTTTATATTTATGTGGTCTAGTGCTTACCGAAACTTTTTAATTTACAGAATAAAGGTTTTATGATAATGAATGGGAAATATGTAACATTTCCTTAAAAAAAAACTATATAATTCAAATAAACACGTGAGCAGTTTCTAATTAAAAATGTTACATCTCAAAGCAAAGGTAAGGCGAAACAGACCTTTGGACCTGCTATCATAGATGCTAGAAATAAGAGTTGTTTGCTGTCCATAGATTTAAAGCCCAATAAAATGTATCTATATGCAATCGTTATGTAAAATTTGGAGATAGGATGGCTCCAGATTATAATATAGGTATCTACTTATGTAAATTGCGACAGGACGCCATCCCATACAACTACCGTGATGGTGTGCTAACTTGTGCTCCATGTCGTCGGTCCTTTAAGTCAAAATAGTTACATTATTCACTGGAAAGCTCACCAGAGGACTAACCTTCAAAGTTCTAATACACAGACTTTAGGAGTCAGAAGCCTCTCTATATAGCCGAAATCGGCTCTGAGACATCATCACTTAAATAGAAATTTTATTTAAGTTTTAAAATATTTCTAACATCTTATTTTTTAACGCAAAACAATTCGCGGGCTGTACATAAACAAGTAAACTTGAAGTATCTGTAAACAAGACAAGCGATACCCAAATGTAAAATCAACAAACCCTTTTGTAAATAATTATCCACCTAGTTTAGTTAGTTAATCCAACGTAATTAATTTCAGTCACGTTTCTAATTTGCGTAGTAAGTTTTTGATTAAACAGAAAACAATGTGACCTCGCCCTGCCAAAAAAAACCTTACTCGAATTTCAACTTCAGGTATTTACTATAACTAACTGTAAACAAAGTCTCGATATCGAGGTGTCTTATTTCATACATCTCACACATTTTCCAATAACATTCTAGTAAATAGATGCAAGGAAATACAGCAGAATCATTACCTATTTATTGCATAACTGACGCAGTCTAGGTTAACCACAGAATACATTTAAACAATTTTTAGTTTTATACAAATTTGACCCGTAAAGTTATACATTTAAATTCTATAATCGTATGTCATAATTTTAATATAAAATGAAAAATCTTTGGATTGTCGCTAGACTTACTGACGGTTGGAAAATTTTCCAATATGTAGTTATTAATATTGCGACATACTTTGTTTGAATACAGCAGTCAGCATCCAACATATTTTGTAAATTATGCAATACTTCCAATGAATTAAATAATAAATAATGCAAGATAGCATAGGAAAACTTCTTTGGAACAAAAGAAAAAATGCAATGCAGAGGGGCGCATAAACAAGTCCTTTTAAAAATTGCAAGCAATCACCGTAAACTAAGTCAAAATTAATCAATTAAAATAATTGAGGCGAAGTAGTATCAAAATTTTAATAGGTTTTTTTTTTAATTTTTATTAGATTAGTCGGAGATATTCTCTAATCTCAGGTTAATTCATTAGTCGTTCCTTTGATTTCTTTTAAATGTATTATCTTCAACCGAGGGTTCCGTACAAACCTGATTTTGTTACAACTTAAAGATTTGTAGACTTGAGTATTTGATATGAATATCAATTTAATGCCTCTACGGGCTCATCATCGTAAAAATTTACAGTTTTTGCATTTTTTCCTTTACTTGAGCTATAAGATCAAATTTTAAGATTCTGAGTTCACGGGAAGTACCCTGTAGGTTTTGAGTAGCGAGTGCTGAAAATTTGCAGCGTAAGCGGCTGTATTTTTTTGTTTCTAGTTATCTAGCTGTTTAAGTTTGATTTTTCACAGCTCCAGCACGGTAGACTTGAGTATTTGATATAAATTTCATCTGAATACCTCAACGCGTTCCGGAGAAAAGAAGGGCCTACAAAGTGAGGTACGGATCCCTAAAAATAGATTTTCCTGTGCAGAAGCAGATAAAAAAAAGGAATACTAAATTTGAAACTACTTTCAGATTCTGTGAGATCGATATACATACGAAGTACATACCTAATATAAAAACTTGTACGAAGTAAAAAAGCAGTGCACATAATCGTCATTCGTTAAAGTTGGATACAAGTTTTGTTACAATATAATAATATTTTTAAAGGAGTAGAGGTCATTCAACTGCAGTAAATTTCCACTGAGGGAAAATACGAGGAAAATCCAGCTGTCGCGGCCTCTCTCCTATCTGCCTTCTTTGAATAATTAACCAAGAAACCCTGAAGGGTATTTATGAATATGCAGTAGTGAAATATAATTGCGTAAAATAAAATAGATGCTTGATGCACTTTGTCCATTATCTTTATACTAAAAAGTAGATCAATAAAAAGATCTCTCCAGCCGTAATTAGTCATATTTGGACTTTTAAAAATCCTGAAAAGGTTAAAACAATTAACTGTGGCTAAAGAAAGCGAACTTATTTTTTTAAAGAAAAAAATGGATATAGGATCTTTAGACTCAAAAATAAAGATTTAAAAAAAAAAAAGGATCTTTAGGTAAAAGATAGATACATGCCATTGTTGTCGTTTTTATTCCTATTAAATTCCACTATAAATTGTTTTATTATGTCTCAAACGGATTAGGCAGTGTTTTCAGTGAAAGCTCCCCTTGCAGAGCGACTTTTCCTTCAATTATTGCTGTACTTTTTTGAGATAATTCACAACAAATTATACACTAAGACTTTCCTCAGGAATCACTCTATCTATTAGTGAAAACCGCCTGAAAATTTCACTAAAAGAAAAACCTACAGACCAAAAAAAATCAAATACAAATAATACTTCAGAATTCTTCTCTATTTGGTTGGCGGGCCGAAGTCATCAAACAGGTTATAGAATACTACTGGAAACCGATTCAATACCGTGAAGTTAGTACTTACAGGTGGTCTGTCTAGGTATTTTCAATAGTGCACGTACTTCAGTAAAAAAAAATAGGTAGTAGACTTTTTACTGATTGCAGCCACGAAAATATAAAAGAAAGGGAGCAGTCGCAGCAGCAGCAGAAAAATTGCAGTCAGCTTTCGAGAAAATGGACAAATAATATTATACCGCTAAAATAAAACAAATCAGATACTGGGTATATAAGGTCATATTATACAGGATAATACAAACTTTTATTTAACGAATTGAAGTTTCCAATAGGTTTATTAACATGGACTTTAGGTCCAAAGAGAAAACTTACAGTTAAACATAAAGGAATAAACTAGGTAGATTTATAGATATTGTTTATATAAAATTAATATTTTGTAAATTGAGTAAATTTCAAAAAGTGGCGCATCTATCCCGTCTATACCCTAGACAGCGGCACATACAGGTAGTCGTTGCATTTTCTACTTTCTATTAGGCTCCTGGTGCACTAAGAGCCTTGCAAGCAAACCTGACAAGAAAAATAAAGAAACTTCGCTATATTGTCAAAATACAGGAAATAATTTATCCCACTTAGGTATACTGCAAAGACCTAAAACCTGTTAAAAATTACTTGTGGCATCCTCAATTCATGTTTTTTTTTTCTTGGTTAGATTATCATGTATAATATTAGTGTGACAATCAACCCTAGTCCTCTTATAACCGAGCAGTTTAATAACATAACAACTTACTCGTAACTAACTCATTTACTATATCAGACAACCCAGTACAATAAAGTCACGTGTAGACAATCGTGCTACGAAAATTGCAAGAAAGTGTTTTCTATGGCTTCTGCGGATGCCGTAAACAACCCGAATCTTACTGACTGCGCTAAAAGGAAATGACATTGTGTGTCATAGTTTTCTTGGGTTAGGTCAATTCTCAGTTTTCAAAACTGAAAAGCCTTGCACAGGTCTACTTACCTCGGTCAACATTTTAGACTGCCTCGTTGGTCCTGCGGTTAGAGTGTGTTTTTATCCGACTGCGTCAGAAGGAGGGTTATGTTTTTCGAGCGTATGTATGTATGTATGTCTTTATGTCCATTTCTTCGGCACGCGCTACAGCCTACACGGCTGAACGGATTTTGACATGTAAGGTGTCGTTGAATTTGTAAAAATTGTGGCAGTGACATAGGAATTTCGAAATGGCGGCTGTAAATGGGGGGAAAAAGGGGGGACGTGTGTATTTCTTTCTCTTATCTTAGCAATATGGATGTCAAATGAAAGGTCGTAAAAATACCATTTCAAAAATATAAATATCATATCATGTTTATATGGCCGTTTTAACAAAAAATGGCAAAAAGTGTACCAAGTGTACAGTCTCATTTCTATATCATAAGCTAAAACTAAAAAGTCTCAAATAAAATTATTATTTTAAAAACAAAAAACCTGACTGCTTAGAATTTATGAACTGAAAAGAGAAAAACAAGGATCACTATATCTATATAAAATTCTAAATACTTTATTGTGCTGCAGGCGAGGACAAACGTAGTTTTGGTAGATCTTTCTTTCCCCGCAGAAATAAAGTATTTTGTCCCCGCTTGCATCTCCATAAAGTATTTAGAATTTTATATAGATATAGTGATCCTTGTTTTTCTCTTTTCAGTTCATTACTTCTAAGCAGTCAGGTTTTTTGTTTTTATAATAATAATTTTATTGTAATCATTACAAGTTAGCCCTTGACTGAAATCACACCTGATGGTAAGTGATGATGCAATCAAGATGGAACAGGGTTTTTATCGGGAGGGATGAAAATCCACTCCCCTTTCGGTTTTTATATTGTTAACGTTAAATCGATGGCTTGGCGATACAAAAGGAAGCCGATGTTTTTGGAACATGATGTCGCGAGTTCAAGTCCTGTCTCGTTCTCGTTCATTTTCATTATCTTATAGTGATCGTTACAGAGTCAAATATTAACGCATTAGAGCAGCGTGGTTGACCTAAGCCTCAATTCCACTTGTAGGAAACAAGGCCGTGAAATGGTCATTAAAAACAAACCGATGATGATGAAGATGGTGACGCCTCAGTCCTTTATCCAGTATTAAGGACCTACTACAGGGCCAATTTTACCCCCCTCAATGCCCGAATTTGGGTTGGCGGGCCCCATTAGATGTTGATGATAGTGACTGGGACCAATGGCTGAAGGTGCTTTCCGAAGCACGAGGTTGTATTATCATGAACTTCCCATCTCCGGGCTTAGAATTTACTTACTAAGAAGAAAGAAAAGCACAGTATTCTTCCATTACCCAACTCACCCTCGTGATCTGAAGTCACACAGGCTATCCACTGAAGCTATAAGGTAGTCCAACTGAATGCGCCCAGTGATTGATTGGATTACCTACACAATTATGAATGATGGGCATTGAACACAATCGTGGACGCATTGGCGTCAACCCAACCTTGTTTATTTCACTTTTGATGAATAAACAAATGTCGCATCGCTTTCACTGCCCCCGTTAGTCGAAGGACTATTGAAAATCTCTACTAACGGGCTGACATACATGACCGAATAACTGTTAAAATCAAAAAATCCGGCCAAGTGCGAGTGAGCAAATATCAAAGTTGCAGCATGATACTTCAACCTGTTTGTAAAGGATATAACCTATACACAACAGAAAGTGGGATGGGCAGGCAGAGGGCTGCAAAAAAACCATCCTATAATATCCAAATATTTAATAAGAAGTTTTCCGTACCTCAAAAGAGACTCTTATAGGATTACTTTATTTTACTTTATTGTCCGTGTCCGTCCGGTCCGTCTGCCAGTCAACGTTATTTATTTCAGGAATAGGATTAGAGATATCGAAATCAAATTTCTTGTCTACAGTTTCTTGAAGCTGTGAAAAAACAATACAAACGAAGAAACACAAATGTTTCTATTATCTATACTATATAATGTTACTTCGTACTAAATTTCAAGATTCTAAGTTTACGGGAACTACCCGTCAGGTTTTGATTTACTTGACCGTGTCGAAAATTGGAGAAATTTTCAGTGACTTACAATCCAACATAGATGTTCTATCCCTTACGATACACATTTCCTATCAATAGGTTGCCTGTAAGAGATTGCTTCTAGCAATAAGGCCGCCTTTGCATGTTTTATTATAATCCTTTTTTTTCCCTTGTATAGTATAATAAAGTGTTTCTTCTTCTTCTCCTTCTCTATTTTTAAACGACCTCAAAATAAGGAGGTTATCAATTAGATTATTTTTGAGTGCGTTTTGTTCAAGTCGGTTCAATTCTTTTATTAAATTTTTAAAATTTTAAATCCAAATCTTTTTAAAACAAAAATTAAAGTTGTTGTAATCCGTTCTGTAAAACAGTGGTCAAAGAAGATTAGACGAATAAATAACATAGCGCCATTGCGGGAAGAGCTTGTGAGTTAGAAAATCAATACCATTTGTGATCCCATTTCAAGGCCAAGGGTAGCGAAGTCTAGAAAAACTACGTGTCGGCTGGCACAGTGCCAACGTGGGGAGAGCAATAGCCAAGGGTGGCTTTACTTGGGGCAATGCCAGTGAAATTTTAGGCTATATATAAAAGTAGCTGGTTAGGGTTACCTAGTTAATTAATCTAGCACGCAAGTTGTATGTAAAGTTTTGTAAACTTAGATTCTTAATTAAAAACAAGATTATATAGTTAACTATCTTTTATTTCTTTTATCTTTTTTTAAAAACTAAGGGTACGAATTCGAGGTCGCCGCAACACTACGATCTTTTGCTTTTGCCGCGACACTATTTGGGTACTGATTTTATTTTCTATGGAAACCAAGTAATGTTCTAGCAACGTAGGATATTTCAATATTCTATCTACTAATAAGGTAATTATATAAAAATATTTGATAATTCTTTGTATATATCAATGAACTCTTTTTGATATAATGTACAGAAACATATGTAGAGCTCCCTAAAAATGTGATATTTTGTTTAAACAAAAACAGATTAAAGACACCTGCGTACTACGCATCCTCCATATTTGTTTAAATTTTATTTTCCTTTTCATTGATGAAAAGACAGACTTCTAGACAGGTCACTGGCCAACCGCAAAGGTAGAGAGACGAATTTCTTAGCATTCCATGGATTCACAGTGCGGGTGCCGGGTCCATCGCGTGGCTGAGAGAACTCCGAACAGAGCCCGAGACTTGGGTGTAGGTTTAAAAGAGTACTCTTAGTGACGGCCGTCAACACTCACCTCCTCTGTTCAAGTTATTTTCCCTGCCCAACCAAATTCGGAAGGACCCTACTAAAGCAGCTTTGGTCACTCGTTCCAATATGGAGCTTACTGCACTTCTAGTAAGGCCTAGGTCTTTTAACAGGTTATAGAGAGACTGGTATACCTCTCGCACCCACTTCTACCGCGTATAAACTAACCACGTAGCCATTTTTAATTAGTTCATTAGTAAGGTCAATACATGGATAACGGAACGTTTTACGTAAATAGGTACAATACAAACGTGAAAGCCTGAACGTGAAGTTCGTTGAACTTTTTTGTATTCCTTGTAGTGAATCATATGAATAACATAAGACTTTATACTGTGTGCGATTTTTAGAAAGGAGCTTCGAATAGTTTGTAAACTTTGACGATACTTCACGTCAATGTTCCTGGCGCTCTAACTTTTAAAACATTATTAATTGGTTTATTTATTACGTATCTTTAGCCATTACTTCTGCCACTACCTACTACATTATCGTTCTACGTGCTAATATTTATTACTTATCTCGTAGTTACAAGCGTGACTAAATTGCATATAATAGTGGCACCATCTCAATCCTTGATTAAAATAATGCAAGCAATACTCGCACCAAAATAAGAGCATTGGCCCACAATAAGTAAAGGAAAAATAATTAAGTATAACGGCTATTGATACTTAAAAAATTATAAATATTGTCAATAATATAATACTTACTCGTTTCTGTTTTACGCTAATTAATTGGTTTACTCTACCTCTCACCCACTTCCTCCAATGATTCAGAAGGCATGGCACACATTTTTTTCGCTTTCTCCGAAAAGCATCGACAGTATCGTTATATCGAAACAATAACATTATTAATAGGCAAAAAGAAGTTTAACTCTTTGTTTATTTAAAATATTAAATGTTTAAATGTGATTAAGTGTATTGGGATGTTTAGGTATCGCGGAGAAACAGCTGAACGGATTTCGATCAAACTTAAACTTCTCGAACACGTATAATAAGTTTATATGACTTGCATGTAAGTCGTTTTTATCTAATGAAATCGAATGCAACATTAACGAAATGACGTTATCAGGAAGTCAACAGCGGCTTAATACTGAAGCCTAAAGTTAATACAAGAGGTCAATGTGCAAAAGCGCACATGATGATGACATTAATATTTTTTAACCGACGAAAAAAAACGGAGGAGGTTCTCAATTCGACACGTATATTTGTTTTTTTTTTTTTATGTATGACAACGCATAACTTTTTACAGTGTTGTCCGATTTTGATAATTCTTTTTTTTATTAGAAAGGGCATACATCCAAGGTGGTCCCATTGTCCTCATGTTAGGATCTGATGATGATATCCTGGGGAAATTGAAGGAACTCTTCAAATTTTGGAGGCACGCTTACAGCGATTTCGGTTTTTGACTCGGTATCGGTACTTTTTGGCTACTAGTACCGTATAATATACTATGACAGTATAGTACGAGTATGTGATGTGGCGATAAATCACTAAAAAGTAAGAAATAAAAATTTTTAACAAAAAATAGAACCGACTCAAAACGCACTAAAAAGTAAATAATAACTGTGTCATTTAGTTGCTTTAATTTAGTTTATATGACTAGCATGTGCCAGCCAAGGTTTCTACTTTCAAGGACGTAACCTAGAACCCACAAACTTCTTTACTACGTAAATAAATGTTCCTTAAACTTGGCTGGCACTTAATTCTGAAGCCTAAAGTAAATTAAAGAGGTCAATGACAAGTATAGTGCACATGATGATGACATTAATATTTTTTAAATTCAAAAGTAGCTACCAAGGAACAGTATTCTCTTAATATTCTATACAAATACAGTAAAATAAAATTGAAGTGTCTGTTTATAATTTCAAATTAACTATTTCTCACAAAATACATACGATAGTAGATAATTATATACTCTCGTATCATCATCATCATCATCATCACTTGTTGTCATCTTCAGAACAAATTTTGGCGGTCAATATGCGAAAATCTTTAATACTATCCACAATTCGCTTTAAATGTGGGTAATCGAGTCCGATTCACTCTCTCTTACGAGTATGTCGTCTAGCCCTTTCCTCCTTTCAGGACCAGGTGCTGCTCTCTTGCCCACAATATTTACATAATATTTCCGAAACTACCAGTCGGACTGTAAAAAATCTTTTTGTATTTTATTGTAAGGCTCACGTGGAGTGAGTGACCTGGGCTATCATTTGTATCCTGATATTCCCGCCAAAATGCAATTATAAGGGATTTCTGTGTTAAAATGTTTCATAAAGCCATTGTAAGTAGATATGACGTTAAAAATGCAAAAGTCATTCATCTCAGCTCGCTTTGTGTTACTGTGTCAATACCGTCGACCTAAAAACGAACTTTGTAACGGTAAGCGGCGCCGGTACGTACGTTGACAGTGTTACTCATTAATTATTACGATCCCGGAAGGCGATTAGCATACTTGCATGAATGCCTACACGAAATGTGCTTTTAGCACTCCTGCGAGAGATCGGATACGGAGATCAAATCTTCCTTTCATTCGTGATTGAAGACTATTTCTATCACAAGTTTGCGGAATTCTTTTTGTGCACACTGCTCTCGATTTCTGAGAGCTTGTACTTTCCCATCAAAAAGTTTATACACTAATTTAAACTCAGGTTGCAATTTTTCTCAATCATTGCTTTAGTTTCATTACTTATACCGCCAACTAAGATTTACTTGGAAGAAAGAAAAGCCCATTATTTCAAGCTTATTACTCAATAAGCGAACAGTTGACCACTGGACTGGCAGTCAGACATAATATGCATGGCAAAAGTATATTACAGACTACTAGGACTTCAAATTAGATGTAATATTGTCCAGAAAAAACACATTCTAATACGTATATACGTTGTACCTAGGTTCAAACTAATTTTTTTGTGATTAACCAATGAGACGGTAGATATACGTTCTTTTACGGTGCTCTGTTACATTTTGAAGAAAATACAGAAAAGCAAAATATTTAAGTATTGTTTAAGTAACGTATAAAATTCTAAGAGAAGGGGGCTTTTTTCTATTTACAATATTAATATTAATTGTTTACATTAACTACTCTATAAAGAAATCAGGACAAGAAACGGACACAAATCTAAAATGACCTGAATATCTACTGAAATTACCGAGTAGCGTCTGACATGATGCACGTAGTGCCTTCCCAGTTATGTAATGCAGTGATTCAGAAGGTAAAATGTCAATTAGGCTTTGTTCCGGTGAAACAATTAGTAAACCTACAATGATTAATCAAAACAAAGTCAACATTTTTTCTGTTTTTATAATCAGTAAATGCTAACTTTGCATTTTTTTAAAACTATGAATCAGGGAAGTCCATATAGGGCTGTCAAAATGTGAAATTATGTCGTAAACCTGAAATTGAATAGGCTTTGAGTTGAAATTATTTTGAAGCATACAAAAGGTTCTCATTTACACGAATCTAATGTTAAGTGTAATAAGTGGAGTATTGGGTAATAATCAATTTTATTTTCAAAGTACGAATGGAATGAAAACTAATTTTCATTGTCTTTGCGTTAGTGCTAAAATTAGCGGGCGCCTATGCAGCAACTAATTCCCCGTGACATTTCGATTGGATTAGTTGTTTCTGTACACGCGATCTCAATAAAATAAAGCCCTTACTAAACTTAATCTATCTTTGCATTCAAATATTAGTCCTTGAAAATATCATGAAAAGACCACTAAACAAAAAAATCAATAAGTATAATTTGTACAAACAGCTACAGCGAGAACATACAAAAAAACAAAATAATAAAAAAAAGTTCTGTTATTCCTCTTTTTCATCTTAACTTCGGGACAGGTTAATTATTAGATTAGATCATGATAGGTAGCTCCTGAGACCGAATGGTACTCTTTTACTTATTAATTAATATTAATATGTAGCAGGTATATATTTGTAACCAACTATCAACCCTGTAGCAATGATTCACTGCCATGGCTCCAATTTCTTCAGGCGTTCGTGCTACTACCACAGTCACTAATAAATTATTCCAAGTATTAAAAAATGCATGTATGAATGCACGTGAGCGTCCGTCTCGTGGAAGATGCTACATTACTCACGACCGAAATTCACAAGAAAATTTTCGAAAGAAAAATGAGATACCTTTTCTTTATCTTTCTCTTTATTACGTATGCTTTAGGAATAATGACCTTAATAAAGCCATCTTTTAAAAGGAAACTGTAATTTCACGACAACGACATATTTTATTAGTTTTAATAAGATTTTCCAAATTGGTCCAGGTCAGGCTGGTGGAGCCTTCGGCCGTGGCTAATTACCACCCTGCCGACATAGACGTATCGCCAAGCGATTTAATAATCATATAGAAACCGAAAGGGGTTTGGATTGCACTATGATCCTACTCCTAACAAGTTAGCCCGCTTCCCTCTTAGAATGCATCATCACTTCCCATCAGATGTGATTGCACTCAAGGGCTAACTTGTAATGAAAATAAAATGTTTGTTTGTATTTTGGAGGATGTATATATATGTAATCATATCATACTACGTCTATCTATTTTAATACCAGTTCACTAGTCCTACTAAAACTAATTGCCACCCAATAGCAACTAAATCGAATATATCGCTGTCTCTTTCGTTGCGTCGGGCGAAAGAAATAAGAATATTTTCGATTTTGCCGCTATTGGGCGACAACCATTTTTTTAGGGTTCTGTATTCAACGGAGAATCCTTACAGCTTCAACATGTCTGTCTGTTGGTCTGTCTGTCCCTGTCCGCGTACGGTAGGTTTAAGTTCAACGCCTAAATATCCTCTCTCTTGTACAGAAAAAAAACGAGACATGCGCACTGCAATTGGCCATTAAAATAGACGATGGTGATGATGATGGTTTATTGATCTGTTGTAATGACAATGATAAAATACTAGGTGACCCACCTACTTCCTACAAGGTTTGTACTCGTGTAATCTATTTATCCTTCCTATCAATGAAACCTTATCTTATTTTGATAGCTGCATCCGGAAATTGTTGATAGGTATTATATATACTTTCTTAATGTGTCATAATTATAATTTATTAGTTAGCTACTTGATACGACATCCGACATTTTAATCTGTTCCCATTTTGTTAAAAATAACAAACTAATTGTCCATGACCTAATTAGATATAATCAAGTATGTCTTAGGTAGGGCAACTTTTCTGGAACCTTTAAATATTAATCCAAAATCGAAATTCAAATTCAAAATCGTTTATTTCAAGTAAGCTTATTACAAGCACTTTTGAAACGTCAAATTGGACTATTTGTAGTGACTCTACCACCGGCTCGGAAGGCAGGCCCTGTTGAGAAGAGCCGGCAAGACACTCAACAGTTGCTATTTTTATAATATTATCAATTTTACAATATTAAGTGTGTTGTTACATAAAGTTATTTATTTTACTTCCTGTGTGAAGTTGAAAGCCGATCCAATTGCCTTTGAACATCTTTGTCATTTAAAAATTCATCGATAGTATAATAACCCTGACTCAGTAAGTGAGTTTTAATACATTGTTTAAACTTGTGCAATGGCAGATCTAAAACTGAATTGGGCATCTTGTTGTAGAAGAGTACACCCAATCCTACGATAGATTTTTGTACTTTTCGGAGGCGATAAGCTGGTATGACTAACTTATGTCCATTTCTAGGAAGACGATCGTTTGTCCTTTTTCTGTTTATACATATTTATATTTTGTTTAACAAAGACTAGGTTATTGAATATGTATTGACAGGCTACTGTAAGAATTCCTATTTCTTTAAATTTGACACGAAGGGACTCGCGTGGTTTATAATTTTTAAGTTTATAATTTTTTTTTTATTATTATTTTTTTTTTATCAACTACAAGTTGGCCCTTGACCGAAATTGAATCAACCGAATTGCTCGTTTCTGAAGTATAAAGACAATTTATGTCAGTAATCACTATATAATATGTGACACAGTCATATAATATATGATACATATAATCACTATACTCGGAATTTTAATTCGATTCCAGATTTGACAATTTCAGTGTTGCAACGTTACGACTAGTAAGAAATAGTGACGTTGCGAAATTATTCGATATGAAAATGGAATATTTCCGGATCGATTCTTCTCGTTTATAATTTTACTCTCGTAAACTAAGTATATCAGAAAATTGAATATTTCTGAACCGATAATTTAGTTTTGACCATTAATTAACCATCTCAAAACATTTCTTTTATAATTGTGTGTGAAATAAATAAAAAAATTGATCACGAAGAATATGACAAATAAAACAGATAGATGTATTATGGTAATAATTTATTTTATAAATTGTCGTCGTCATCGCTATCGCTATCGCTGTCACTTTCTGTAATATTTATTATAAATGCGTCTGTGATATTGTCAATTAACATATCTACTCATTTTTTCCTCTTCTTTGACAACATGGGATACGCATTTAGACCATTCGGCAGCCGTAATTTTTTGAATGCCTTCCTGAAATAAATTTCTCACGTCTGTCAATTTGAAAGTTTTATTATTTTGAGCTACATGCCCCTTTACCTGCGCCCATATCAATTCGATAGGGTTTAGCTCGCAATGGTAAGGGGACAGTCTTAAAACCGTGATCCCATGTTGTGCTGCCATTTCATCTACAGCGTACTTAGTAAAAGACTCGTTGTACTGAAAAATATCTAGGCATTATAAGTTTTGTTTTTAATATAAAAACAAAAATATTAACTTTTTATAAAATAAAGCAGCGATTACTAATTAATAAATAATTATTTTAAACAATGATGTATTTATTTAAATAAAAATCAATAATTTAGTCTTTAATTGGCACACTGATAGCACACACACTGATTGTTTATCGATTTTTGTGATCACTACACTATTATATGTGGTATCATTATTTCACAAAATGACAATAGCTAATGTCAAATCTGGAATCGAATTAAAATTCTGACTATATATAATATATGATACAGTCCTCCGCCGCGTCTGTCTGTCTGTCTGTTTGCGATAAACTCAAAGACTACTTATAGATAGAGTGATTCCTGAGGAAGAATTAGTTTATAATTTGTTAAAATTTTGTATAAATTGCTCAAGTGTGACATCAATATAAGTCGCATCACTTGGGAGCTTTCATTGAAAACGCTGCCTAATATATTAAAGATATAACAAAACAATGCACGGAAGGATTGTTCCTCTATTATATTAAGACTACGAAAAAACCGCAAATGCATACCTATATCTACATTAATAATAAGAAGGATAGCTGTAGCTACTCATTCTTTCCTTAAAAACGGATCAAGTAATATTTCTATTTTTTGTGTTCTTAGAAGTTTGCAGTACAGTAAAATATTAAATACAGTTAAATATTAAGTAGAAATAGGTTTTGTTATAGATATCGTCCGAATTGAGCTACCGTCATTTTCAAGTTCGACAAAAAGATAATTAGGGGGATAGATCATAGATTGAGACGGATGACAATCTGTCCTTTTTAATAACCCTACTAACTTTAATAAGCATTTAATATAATTATGCATCGAATGAAAATCGTTAAATAATCAAAGCAAATTATCAGTGTTTTATGCCCGACACAGGACTCGAAACCTCATAGGCTAACTGGACCAACGAGTGGGCTGACTTTACCTTAACATATCACAATCTAGGTTGTATCGTACGGTATACCCGAAAGGATAGATTGCTTAAAATTCTACCTGAGTTTTAAAGATCGAGGAACTCGGAGGCCTACTTCTGTTTTGTTTTGTTTTTTTGCATTTTATACGAAATTCAAGGGCGTGGGTATATTATCTTCTATTTTTCTTCAAGAATGATCTAGCTGAAAAAATTATAATTTATTCACAGAATTTTTTACTGTCGTTACTATAAAAATAAAAAAGATATCATTTCATTATTACTAGTCTATTAACGACCACTACAGGGCCAGTCCTCTCTAAGTTCCAAATCCTCTCTCCTGTCCCCTTATTCTTTTACCGTGTTTTTATTACTTGACATCACGGAAAAAGCAATGCTCGGATTATCAAACCGTTGAATTAGAAATGAGGAGATCCGCAGAAGAACCATAGTTACCGACATAACTCAGCGAGTCGACGAACTGAAGTGGCAATGGGCGGGGCTGGACCAATGGACCGCGCTGCTCCGATGCCGTTCGGTGGGCTAATAAAACATACCAAAGACGTAAGTAAAGACTTGCGGAAGATATCTACCCAATATTGAAAATATGATCGAACTGCAAATGCTGCAATAATACACCGGATTTCTATATTTGCTTCTCTTAATGCGAGTAAGATCATAAGATGCGCTAAAGTTTGTTATACAAGACAAGTATAACGTCGCAGAATCTTAACATATGGGGATACGGCAAACTGCTGAACATTCCGAAGCGCGCTCGATTCGTCCTTCTAATTTTGTCTACATATTCGTAGGCTTAGAATCCTGATAAAGACACGTTTACATTGGATTAACAATAAAGAAATAATGAATTTAAGACCTTGCTCCTATACGTGTTAACGAGCTACATTGAGAATTAATAACATGGTGTTTTTCTACACGCAGAAAGAAGGAATAATATTTTGTAAATTGATAATTATAGATCGACAGCCGTTTTCAGTAGAATCTGCCTTGTCGTTTACTAAAAAAGGCAAAAACCGGCAGTAGAGTCACTACTACACAGACCAACTGAACGTTTTAAAAGTGTAAAAAAAATTGAAATAAACTATTGTAAAATTAATAGAAGTATACTTAAAAGCTTTTATTAATTTGGTAATTAAAAGTTAAATCGAGTTGTTAGAATCAAAGATAATGTATTGCATTGCATTTAAAATTATTACCCGACTGTACCTGAAGGAGTTGTTTTTATCCACCTTAGCGTATTTTGTAAATATCTAACAATTAAATTGCGCAGTTTAATGAGCTAATAATGTGACTTAATAATGAAATAATTAGATATGACACTTTTCAACACGTTTGCTCTAATCTTTTTAATTGCAATAGATTAAATATGATTATTATCTAAGTGCTTTCAGCATAGGTATATGAATGTTGTCTATTGAGTAGTTCTTTGATATTCTGTTTAATAGCTTAGTATCTAATGCTCTGCCTCTGGTGCTTTATATTATACCTCCTTATATAAATATTAGATTGTAAATAAAAAAAATATGTCTTATCTATCATATAAATAAAATTGGAGTGTCTATTTGTAATATTGAAGTTATCGTTTTTTACTACATGCATATGAATAAATATATGGTACATAGGTACACCAAAGAAACATTTTTTTACAATTTTTGTCCGTCTGTCTGTCAGTTTGTTCCGGCTAATCTCTGAAACTACCAGTCGGATTGTAAAAAAAAACCTTTTGTATATGATAGCCAGACTCATGAGGAGTGACATAGGGTAATTTGTATCCAAACATTCCCACGGAAACAAGAACTACGCGGATGAAATCGCGGGTGACCGCTAGTATTTAATAATTAATAAGTATAAAAAAAGTTAAAAAAAAATATTTTTGGAGAATTATATTCCCCATAGAGGCATATTTATAAAAACGACCAAAATTTGTTAAAAAAAATATAACCAAAACAAAGGAGGTCTCGGGTACGGACCCGTCCGTTGGCTATTCTTGTACTGTGCGGCCCAGCCTAACCTCTTTGTGTTAAGCCTCTCGTATTCTAGATACCTACGCTTATGCGAAATTCCTTATCCTCGAAATTTCTTTCCTCCCCCCGGAATTTGAATTTTTTCCGGATGGGCCAAAAACTAAAAATACCCCCAGCAGTATCTTCTGATAGTTATTGGCCTCCCCGAAACAACGCCACAGTTTGCCGCCTTCTGAATTTTTACACCCGAGGCATAGGCCCTCGTTTGCCTCAAGATCTGGGGCTGGTTTGTAGATTACCTGAAGGCCAGGACAGGATCAAATCCAGGACATGATTAAAGGCCAGGTCATAATACCCTAAGCCAACGTACTTATATGAAGGGTTTAAAGAAATCGGAAACGAGAGAAACAAGTGTGAAAGGATCATGGCAAGTGGAAGGAAGGTCTCTGCCTACCTCTGTGGGAATTAGTCGTGATGGTATGTTTGTATGAAATTTTTGCTTTATAGTATACTCAATGTACCTATCAAGTTCATGAGGTTCAACCTTAATTTTGAGGTTATGTGGAATTATTTACAATGTCTGCTTAATACTTATAACGTTCAATTCTATGGTTTTGTAAAATAAAATTAATAATAATTGATATTAGAGATCTCAAAGATCTTTAATTTTTTTCATTAAGCATGCGCCCTAACCGGACCAGCAGATGATAGCAGCTGGCACATACCGCGCAGACTGCGATTCTCAAACCATATGCATATAGAGTCATTCGGGTCAAGTGTGCGCACTTTACTGTTTACAGGCTCACAGAGCAGAACTAAAGAAGAAATTGGGAAATAAAAAAAATGTTTCGAAAAGAATGTTTATTAGCCTACAAATTGAAATAGAAAATAAAACATCCTGTTCCATAGTTAACAAAAAAAATCAAAATTTTGATAGTAAGTCGGAATGCGGACACTTGACCCGTATTGCGGGTAAGTGTACGCAGCCCTGTGGGGTAAGTAGACGCAATAGGGTAAGTGAGCGCATTCGATAAATAATCAATATATAACAAAAAAATTGAAATGAAACTTAGATCATCAAACAAAAAATATTAAGCCATCTTACCGAAATATTTAGTATTCATTTAAACACAGTCAAAAGTATCTTAAAATCTAACATTAAGTCTTGCAATGGAGATCTATCTGTTATTAAATCTTCATGAATATTCTTATCTCTAGTACACAAATAAAACAATTAAC
Organism: Mycalesis mineus; assembly: GCA_034621355.1. Lineage (NCBI taxonomy): Eukaryota > Metazoa > Arthropoda > Insecta > Lepidoptera > Nymphalidae > Mycalesis > Mycalesis mineus. The sequence continues at coordinate 17,298,037 of CM067881.1, forward strand.
ACTACAGACAAAGTATTTTAACATTAAACCTGTTGGTATGAATGACAATATCATGATATTGTTAAAAAATTTGAAGAATTTTAAATTAAATTAGAAGAATAATCACAAACAAATATACTATTATAACCTTCCTGAGAAACACACAATTCATGCCATCAATCCTTATTCTTTACGTATTGAATCCATTCTTCTGTTGGTCAACATATTTATCTTAACATAGGTAACGGGGAATAATATTGGGCTAGGTCTAACTTTAAAAGGTTTTTTCTTAGTTTAAGCGTGCGGGTAAGTGAGCGCATGCGCACACTTATCCGCGCACACTTTACCCAGAATGCCTAATATCAAACAAATGGCCGCCGACTTGCAAACACTCAACTTAACCTTAAATAATGATTTAAAAAAGACAGGAGAATATGCACTTCATAAACTAAAACGTCGCATACCGTCTTCACATAACAATTTTAGAAGTATTCGTGTTTTCCGACACGCTAAAAAGTTGAAATTAAATCAACAAAAATACTTTTTTGACAATTACTAACAGAGTGCACGTTGTAAGGCGTTTGGGCATGTCGCAACTAATTCTCCTTACCGGTGCCCCTGATTGACCAAAACAAACTCCTCACCTCCAGTGCCCCTTCCTGGAGATAGAAGCAGTGCGCTCACTTACCCACTGCGCTCGGTTACCCCGAATGACTCTACACTTGTATTTGCGAGTAGGTTCAATTAGAATTGAACGAAGCTGATTATAACCTTTAAATTTGTAAATTTTGTTTAAATAAAACTTTTAGGGCCTTTGACTACATTTAAGCTTACATTTAAACTTATGCCCAGTAACTGTAGTGGTATTCGATCGATTATTTTATAGATAACTTGACAGCGTAAATGTAGAATTGGTCTCAATCTATCTCTAGGTAGAAAGATCTCTATATAGAGATAGAGACTGTCGAGTTGTTACAGAGAACAGCGCTACTCAATTTTACTCTGCAAAGCCTTGGGTTCGGCTAAAAATAATAATTATAATTATTGATACAGGATTATACATAATTATAATATCTCATTATATTAGCTTATACTTTATGTTTCGTGATATTGAGGAATTTATTATACCTAAGATCCTAAGAAGACCTACCTATACACATATTTTTAAGCAGATGTTTTGTATTGCAAAAATCTTTTTATCTGGTTATCTTGTTTAACCAATAATAATAATTAAAAATATAGCAATTGACTTTTACATTTTATTTACGAGGCATGCAATGTATCATGTAGGCTAGTGTAGTACATGCGTTCTTAGTACCAAGCCTGTGTTAGTCAACCTGGAAATATTTGCCGAACTAAACAATATTGGATGGTTTACAAAAATTAGAACTATTATAAGTACCGTACTGCAAAACTTTATCGCTAAACCTTTCGAGTTCCCAGCGCAAAACAGTCGCGATTACGCCTCTCGGTCGGCCTACATTCCGTTCTCGGCGGCCGTTCTGTTCTGTCCGCAGTTCGAATTTGGCGCGTCGACGGTGGCGGTCAACCCGCGCACGAGCTCCAATGCCAGGGCGCCCGCCCGTCAAGCGAACAACTTTAAAAAGTTTTGCTCGTGTTATTTACTTTTTGTTTGTTTTGGTGCGACAGACGGACTTGTTTTTAAATGAAAGACACTAAAAATACAGTGATAAATAAGTGTACTATAGTTATCAAATTAATTCCAACAAATGTCTTTATCTCGTTGGTATGTAAAACAAAAACAGTGTTGTGATTTTTTGTTATCACGTAGCGGCTATCGTACGCTGGTCGCTGTGCGAACTTTTAATAAGCTTTACTTCCTTTGTTTAGGAATGGCGACGCCTACACCGATGATTGTGTGAACAGTAGCTTATCGTACTAGCGTAGTACTGGCGTAAATAAATATACACAATGGCAGACAAGAAAATAAACCTCGAAGGTGTCCCACTGAATTCGACAGGTGCGGCGAATATTTATTTGAACACGGGCAAAAATAAAGTGAACGATCGCGACGGGACCGTTATTCATCTAAATACAGGTAATTTAATAAATAATTAACCTTTTATTTTACATATATCTTTAAGTAATCAATATAACGATCGTTAATTTTGAAATCATTCCTAAAACAAAAAAGATTGCATCCGATCTGAACACTAAAACGAATTCCTCTTTTATTAATTTTCAAAGTAAAAATTTAACTGTGTCGTTTTTTAAATCAACGATCAAAAAAGTTGAATGTAGTTAAAATAACTGTGATGCGAAAACTCCTATCGAAATAGTAGAAAATTAAGTAATTGTTCGAAAAAAATTGGTTAATATTGGTTTTGAAATTAAATACAATAAAGACAAGTGATTCATGATAGGATTCATGTTGAAAAACTGGTATTAATTTATTTATTCCTATTTTAGAGAAGCCAGCCGACGTCGGCGTTCACATTAATACAACGCTGTCCATCGCGTCTTCCAGGAAAATAAAGGTCCTGTTCATATTGAACTTTCTGCTCAGTGTAATATGCATGATAATAAGTTGCTCAATTGCATTTTACTATTGGAATGAGATGTCATCCATGAAACGACAGTTTGATGTGATCAGAGAGCAAATATTGATACAGAGTATCAAAGAAGGAGTCCTTAATCAGGATAAGGCTGTCCAAAGCCCTCTAGTGTCCAATTTTAAGCCTCATATGAAAGGTGTGGAGGCACGAGAAGGCAGGGAATTTGTGAGAACTGAAACACCACCAAAAAGGTATTATGTGGAGGACCTTGGGGAAGACATGCTACTTGTTGACTCCCGCAAAAAGAACCCTACTCAAGAAAAAGTGCCAACATATGACCTTTCCCTGTTCCAAAAAGGTATAATAATACTCAATTTACTTTGATTTGATGTACATTCCCAACAAACACTGCAGCACTGTTTAATAATATTATAATTGTTTATTACAGAACCAGTGGTCATTCATTTTAATGGTGCCATGCGAGAACTAAACATTGGGACACAATGTAAGTCATTTTGTAACATTTACCCTCATTTCAAAACACAAAAACAATATCCAGGCTGTTAAAACATGGTGAATTGGTGACTGGAAAAAAATTTAAATTGAAAAACTTGTGTTAATTAAATAATTCCATAAAGTGCTACAAAGGTTTCTGGTTATTCAATTCAATCATTGAAGTGAATGTGGTATCTAGGTCAATAATAACTAAATAAAGAAATCATCTACTCATTAATATTAATATTGACACTTCAACTAACATTTGTTTTATACTCTGTAACTTAATAAATAAATATAAAAACTGCAAGCAAACAACAATAACTCAAAATAAATAGTAGTAACATTTTATCATTTATATTACATTGTTCTTGGGTTTTTTATTTATACAATGTAAAACAATCCAAGTATAGCTGTTAGTATGATAATCATTTATGCCACATACCACAGGATGTGTGTGCGAAGCCTTTATATTTGCATTCTCTACGTACACATGATTCAACATACCAACTTCACACAATAACCCACTTTATTCACAAACATATAGAATACAAATTACAATGTCACTATAGCTCACTTACTAGGTACAGTCACATAGAAAATGCTTTAACTTTAAGAGATATGGTTGTAGGGTTCTAATTAATCTTGCTGAGCAATTAAACTCCAGACAATGTAATTATTTTTATTCATTCATTATAAGGTCCCAGCGGAAGTCACATTATAGGAATTAAAACCTTTTTTAAAAGTCTGTCTCTCTATAGAAATCGGGATTTAGAACCTACTATGCTACTCCAATGCTGGTTGGCATGCTAAGGATATAAAATTTGACTTCATCATCATCATTATCATCAGCCTGTTAACGGCACACACAGACAGACCTCCCTTCTTTAAGGAAAAGGGGTGTTAGACAATGCGGGTTGGAAAGCTAAGTTTGATTAATCAGATGTTAATGATAATAATGATTGACCAATGACTTAAAGTGCCTTCTGAATCACGGAGGTCCCTCTCTTCTTGTTTCCAAACTCTAGGCTGTAAAAATAAATTAATATTTTATAATTCATTCCTAGTCTCGATTTTAACTATGTATAGATGAGATCTGTTGTCTAGGAGCTGTTTTGACGGCGTCCATAGCTCAGCGTACAACCATAAATCCGATGGATTTATAGAACTAGGTTCTGGGTTCAATAGCAATGGAAATTTTCTTAATTGGTCTGACTTGTGGGTGGCCGTTATTAGTTACCGCCCTGCCAGCAAAATACATACCGTCAAGTGATTTAGCGTTTCGGTACGCCGTTTAGAAGCCAAAAAGGTTATGGATTTAATTCTACTCCAAACATGTTACTTCTCACGGTTAGATATATTCTTATAAAATCCGATCTATAGCTACTAGAGGCTCCATCTATCTCGATCTTTAACTAGTAAACCTTGAGTGTATCATAAGCGCAATATAAATGACTCAGAAGCGCAAACAAAGCATTCAAAAACAAATAGCAGTAACTAACAACTGTATTACACTCCATTTTAATCAACACTTAGAAGTAATCAGATATCTCTATAAAGAAAGCAATTAAACGCTTGCGCAATTGACTTGATCACTGCTATATACATATATGTACCGACTACGAGTGTCTGAATGTAAGGCTTTATTTACGGGGATTAATTACTACAAAATATTTCCTCATATTAATACTTGTCGAAAGATGAGAGAAAAAAAAATTAAAAACGGCTTTAACAAAAAAACGTGTTATTTCCGGCGTCAACATAACTGTCAGTTTGCATAACTAAGACGAAACTAGTCGGATATACCCCGACAATAACCGTTTCTATTTCAATAATATAGACAATACTCGCTATAGTTTAAATTCGAATAAAAACTAAACTTACGTAAAACTTTGGATCAGTGTAGCGCTAATCTGTATTGACACGGGGCTTAACTCACCCGTTTTCTATAAGAAGAGTGGTCTCCTGCCATTATCATGATTTCTACCATGCAGGATTGCTGTTTTAGATAGCTTAGAGCACCGGCTTGATGGTCCGGGTAGCCATACATAGCATTGCATTACCTGCGAAGTGTTAGTTTGTATAAGCGATGGTTTACCCAGGGGGTTAACTGCTTGTTTCGTCAGCTACATCAATTCAACCTGAACAATAAAACGTTACGTTACGTTGTGAATTTGTAGTAGGTACAATTTTTGCAGGGTCGTTAAACATGTTGAAAAGCATGTGTTCATTCATAACTGCACCTATTTATACTCTAGCTTAATTAATTACTTCCATCTCTGTTATATTTTGATATAAAATGATGTATTTAGCGTGTTAACACAAGCTATATACAGTTTAGGAATTGACCTCGAACGCTGGCTTCCACTATGTATTTAATTTTTTTATTCATTAACCCTTGACTGCAATCTCACCCGATGGGAAGTAATGCAATTTAAGATAAAAGCGGGCTGACTTGTTAGGAGTAAAATGAAACCTTACTACACAACATGGTACCGGAACGCTAAATCGCTTGGCGGTACGTACCAGCCAATTGGGAAAACCTCAATGGGCCCAGCCGGGGCTCGAACCCAGGAACTCAGTCGGCTGTGAAACCCATGCAACCAACTTAGGATCCGTTATCAATCAAGATGATTAAAGGTATAGTTGCGATATCATAACTAGGTCATACCACCCCAGTGTACAAACAAAAAAAATATTAGCAAGAACATTTACTATTGTTTACATACGATATGATACTCGTAGGTACAAATAGCGATGTAACATCCTATCACAGCATCCGTTTATCTTATGGGGAATACTGACTAATGGCATTCCATTCAATACGGCCGGATATCAGCTGATGGTTATGTATTATTATGCATTGTTTACGCAGGCATAGTAAATAATAGTAGCAACCTAAGAACTTAATGCGAATTCTCAATGTATTATTATTTACGATAATAAGAAGTAGTAGTAACCTGAACTTAATGGGAATTCTCGAGTCAAAAAGTCTCACGATCATAACGACCTCTTCTAACGCAATTCTATTTTTTTTTTATAAAACATGACGTCATCAAATTACTTTTAATAGCTAGTTAACTAACGATCAATAAGTAATTTGACAGTCTTACGTCTGTGTGTATCAAGATTTCGGTTATCATAACCAACGTTTAACATAAGCTAAACATAAAATTTATGTAAGCTCGGTTAAGATAACCACCCAGTTTACATCCTTAACCGGCGTACGGGTTGTCGTGAACAGTAAATTTATAGTTAGTTTATATTAACCGTTGGTTATGATAACCGAAATCTTGGTGTACACAGTCCTTAGTTAACAGATAATAATATTTTATAAGCTTTTGCTGACGTAAAATTACTATTTAGTAATTATGTATACACATAAATGGGCTATATCGTGAAACTATTAAGTACCCAATTTGTAATTTTTAATAGAAAGTTTAATTGAACGGATATTCCCCTTATTATTAGTCATACTGTTCTGTTCGCCCTGCTTCTGACGCAGTCGGGTAAAAATTGTGACTATTCTTTTAACAATAATTATTATAACCTATATTTTAGATGGGTAAAATGTGAATTGTGGTAAAATAGGTGTAACTTGAACCCTTTCCTCCCTTCCTAAGAATCTTGTTCTGTTTGTTACAGCTTTAATAGGACCATGGGTGCTCGACGCAGACGTCTCGTCAAAGGGCAGCGAAACCAAAATAGAACTGAACACCAATTACTTCACTGTCAAAGAGAGCGGGCTGTACTTCATTTATGCACAAGTAAGAACTCTATTTCTCTAAATTACTTGGGAAATAACTGATTTCACGTTTTATATGATGTTTGTATATTTGTATGTCTGTATGTTTGTCCACGTTTGGGTATATAAGTCGAATTACAAAATTTTCTTCTTTAGGTATATAGGGAATAGTGCAAATTTCATCAAAAGAGGTTCAGTACTTTCGGAAATATGTAGAGTATAGAGTTATATTTGGCACAATGAACACGTCTTTTCAGTCATTTAATTGTAACTAGTGACAATATGTATATTATAATTCAGATACAAAATCGGTTGAATTTATTTTTTAATAAATAGCTACTTGTTTATAATAATAATTGATAGACTAAGCAAATGACCTGATTCAGAGCAATGGTCTATGGATTTCAATAATAGGTACGAGAGTTTTCAGTTAGAATAAGTTTTTTTTACTTTTATTTATTCTCTAATATAGGGGAGTCCCCGTTAATTGTATTCATCCTTTTATTTACCTAGTTAAGTATCTATTTGAAACAATGGTATCCATTGAGTATTTTACATACTCATACAAGTGAAACATACTCCTTCCTACTGATGTCGTTAGATTAGGCAAGGCAGTCGTAGCGGTAATTCCCCTAATTAATTTTCATATCGAAAAGTTCTTAGAAAGAATTCGTGCTATATGACACTTACCTATTGAAACTTTCGCAGAACTATTTTTCGTTCTATATATTACGGCTTGGTCAAATTGTTTCGAATTCGTATATTCAACAAATAATTAACATACACGAGACCTGACGTCAACAATTGTGGTTAGAAATTTGTTACGATTTGGACGTCATAACAAATTTTATCACGACGAAACCTTATTATTGTTTCCTCATGGGAAATATGAGCGATACATTGTAAAAACAAACACAAGCAGAGCAGGGAATAGAGCTAATTTTCTCATTTCTGTTTCGATGACGCAGAGATACTCCGAGCATTGCTCTTTCTCATTTCTCATTGGCTAATATCTATGAAATTGTAATAACTCAAACCATTATTACAGGTCGTCTACCTAACCCACGCACCAAACTGCTACTTCATCTGGGCGCGCCAGCCAGCCAGGGAGCCTCGCCTACTGACCACCTGCGCCACCGGGGACGACTCGAGCCCCAGGCCTCTCAACAAGGCCCAGATCTCCTGCTCCGTTCACACTATAGCCCGACTATACGCGGGAGACATCGTCAACATGGCGCAGCGCGAACAAAACAGAACCCTCTGGCTGCGACAAGGTTATAGCTATTTTGGCTTCATCAAACTTAGTTCCTAATACGGCTGTGATAGTGCTAATGAACTGCTTGAAACGCCGGGACGAGGCCCCGCTCGCTAGGGGGATGCAATATTATCAATAATGTCATGAGATGGAGTACACGGGGTGCATGGTGGGGAGCTTAAGATTTTTCGGAAATACTCGAGCGTGGCAGACGGACTTAGGGAGGATAGCTTTCATGTTGTTGAATACCTCCACCAAGTATGAGCCTGTTATGTTAGAGCGCACGTCCGTAGTCCTTACTTTCATCTGCCGTGCTTGAGTATTTATAAAAATCCCCTCGTTGGCTGACCTACCATAATCACATTGTGGTGCGCCCCGCCTCATATGCTCGACCCTTTATATTTCAAAAAATGTACAGTTTGAAATACGGGATGTGTTTATGTATTATACATGGAAGGACAATTTACTCTACAATTTTGATATTGCTGTTTAATAGTAACAAATGTGCTTCGCCAGGTAGGCGGATTCACATACGAGTATCAAGAAAAACATGTTTATTCTGTAGTGGCGCTATAACTCATTATAGGCTTATTCACACGCTCAATTATCTATAATTTTTATGAGTCGTTAACCTTGTGAACCCTTTCGGTGCCAAGAAGAAATTGTTCGTTTTCCCCTAGTGGTAATTGTGGGGCCTCTTGCTGGAAACACTGCCAATGTGCCTTATTCCCATTCTGTTGATACGGATGGTGCTATCGTAATACTATTATTATTGTACAGGAAGTGATTTAAGTGTGCCATATATTGTACATAATGGTTGATTACATGCATCACACTGTCGTATTATGTACTTATATTAAATAAAGGAAAGCCATTGGGATCCTATTAATAATGGACACAAATGTTGATGTTACTGTGTACTGGAGAATGGGAGATTTTGTTGTTTAAATCAAAATGGTCTTATGCCCTGTGGTTTCACACGTTTATCTTGTACCCTTAGAAATACGTGCATAAAAAGTATATATTACTCTGTACTATAATCTTTCTGTTTGCTAAGTTTCATTTAGTGATGCTCGGCCTTACTAGGGACAATTTGGAAATGGTATAACTAATTCAGATTTCTATTTCAAAAGAATATTATCAAAAGAAAGTAATGGAATAATCAAAAAGATAATATCAATGTTACATTACTGTAATCAGTATTTTATCTTCTAAAAACAATCCGTACTAATTGTTTTATGCTTATATTTAGTTTACTATTCCAAGTACATAGACATAAAAGTTTTTTGTCTCTTAGTATATCAACTTTCCTAGTATGCCTTAACATCTACTTTTGAGTTATTTCAGTGGCCGTACTTTAGACCAAGAATTGGTCATTATTTTTGTGTGTACAATTGGGATGATATTAATTGCGTATAGAACTATTGCAAATGCGATCTCAGAGATAAATGCTTCCATAAAATATTAATAACAAATATTATTATTAATAGAAAAATCTATTTTGTTTTCAAGCTTCCAGTGAATTGATCTCTTATTGGTCGAAGAATCCCACAAGTTGTACTAAAATATTGTGTTAAGTTTGACAAAATTATTTTATTCCATTTGATGTGAAATGTATGTATGTTTTTGTGTCCTCTATGTTATAAATAATTAAAATATTAGGATTCTTGTATACTTAAAATTGCTCAAAACAGCATTTTTGACATTTTTCTACTATATTATAGTTATTAGATATTGTGATGAATATATAAATATATTCGCCATCTTTACTGCAAAAGCAGATATTTTACGTAGATTTAAAGTGTAAATATTTTTGCTATGATAAATATTGTTTTTAATTTGTGGGAAACATTTTGTGTTTTTATTTTTATCTAATACGATTTTTACAAGAAATGTATAAACATTAAATAGGATCACTAGTTAGTAGTAAGGCCTACCTAATGTAGTCAATAAGCGAGTCATGATTAGTTTTTAGCTATTATTAGTTTTTGGATGTTCATTTTAATGTGGTGCTGATTTGCTGTGCAAGTTGACGATATTTTATTTATTTAAGTATGTTGGTAGATTAGTACCAACATTTACAACTTATCATTAGTTGGGTAAAACATCGCTAACTTGAACTGTTGTGTTTTAAGAATATTATTATTATAAGATTTTGTATCGCCTGTAACAATACAATAATGATGTAATGATGTTTATTAATGATTTAACACACGTTTTTACAGGCGGAATAAAACCTTACAATAAAATTAATGTTGAAGCAATTTAAAAAGAATTGCGTTTGTAAGAAATAGAAAATTCTATGTTTTAATAGAAGAAATTGGGTCTGTATAAAGCGTCGAAATCAAAGTTCGTTAGCTCTTGGTCACTGAGCATTATCTTAACGTCATTGCATTGCATTGAATTGTATGACTCAAAGAAATTGTTTTTTAGTATGTTAAATGTGTCCCTTTTATTGTAATATGTATTTCAGTTGGATTTTCTGACCACATTTAACTTTAGTCCCAACTATTGGGGATTTTTTTTGGGTTTAGAATTTCATAAATTGAGCGCAAAAAGTGCAAGTATTCATTGTTAATTTTTTGGATGACTAAACTTACAAAGCATTATTGTAAAAAGACAAACGAACAGATACTAATTTAGGTATCTTCCGTTTGTTTACTTCATTACTCATTTACTAATTATATTTTACGAGCCACTAACTAGGTACTTTTAGTGTAGTGAAAAATATAATTAGTATTTAACAATGTATTTAATGTGCGCATAACTTAATGTGATATCAATGTAGGTTTAATTACTTGTAATTTTAAGACTTATGGTAGTCGCGTAATTAATTGAATTACTGTTAATTTTGTACAAAATTGTAAAAATATGCGAAAAAGCGTATTGATAGGCCATAGATGGCGTCAAATATAAGATGTCTCTTACGTATGTATGTGTAATTTTAATACAAATACTGCCGTCCACCAATAAAACGCCGATGGTCCGAATAATAACTTTTTATTTCATCTACCTCTTACAAAACCTAACTACTTTTATATATACGAATGTGAGTTTGATACATCACCACTCTACCTATCAAGGGTAAAGAAATAGCAGAAACCTAAGTTTCGTTTAAAAAAAGATACTTGCTAATGGGTAGAAAAATAATAACGTGGCTTTAATACCAATCATTCATTACCGTATCAGTGCCCCAAGATTGTTAGTTGTTGTGTTTTGGTGGTGCAATCCAAAGCACATATTAATAACACTATTAAACGATTAAAGAAAGAAGAGCGGAAATTCTATTGCTCATTTAACAGCTGTTAAAAGGCTCTTTGGCCTGTGTAACCAACGGTTAACATAAAACTGTTCACGACAACTCGTTCATAACCTCTTCTAACGCAATTCTATTTTTTTTTATAAAACATGACGTCATCAAATTACTTTTAATTAACTAAAGATCAATAAGTAATTTGACATTTTTAGGCCTATGTGCATCAAGATTTCGGTTATCATAACCAATGGTTAACATAAGCTAAACGTAAAATTTACTGTTCACGACAACCCGTACGCCGGTTAAGGACGTAAGCTCGGTTAAAATAACCGCCCGGTTTACGTCCTTAACCGGCGTACGGGTTGTCGTGAACAGTAAATTTTACGTTTAGCTTATGTTAACTGTTGGTTATGATAACCGAAATCTTGGTGCACACAGGCCTTAAAACCTGTAATGACCAAACATGTTCGGCATTTTATGCGAGTTTAATGGTTTTCAGCCCAAGATCTTCTTTGATGATGATTTCTTATAACATCTCAAAGAAAATGGAAAAAAATACGCAAAACTCGCTACTTGCCCACTGCATTTACCACGATGGGCTCCAAAAATGAGAGATATTACTTTCCGTAATGGAAGAGAGTAATTTATATTGAAGGGACATCACACATGGAACAGTATTGCTATACGTATCTTATAATTAAATGCAGTTTGACATTAACCATATCAATCATCTGTGGTCTACAATCTACATTTTGACGTTGACATTGACATTTCCGATATTTTTGTAAATAATTTGCTGTTCATAAAATATTTTTATAAATAATTTATAAGACTCCTGTGAAATTACCATAAATATAATGCTTTCCCGGTAACTAACTATAAAGTGTAACTTTAGTTTTAGTTTTTTTTAGCTGCTAAATATTCTCGTTATTTTTATTTTATTCTTTCAGGTTACGAATCAGGCGTGATATAAAACTCTTCGTGCGGTGTTTGTCTGATAAACCACCTGAACATGATGCCAAGAAGATGCCTGAGGTTAAGTTGAAAGAGCCAAAGGACGAAAAGAAGGATGGTACTGAATCAAGCACAGAAAAGATTCAAGCGCTGTTAAAACTGATGATGGCAGAGCCGCCAATATCTGACAGTGAATATCGGGAAAGGTTTACCACGGCGCCTGAGAGGCCGAAAAAGCAAAAGCCCGATGTAATCGAAGTAAAAATGGAGAAAATTGGTTAGTATACACAACAATATTATTAGAATTTTGTGATTACATAGGTATATTAAAGTCGGAATTGGAAAATGATGTAGTTTTTGATATATTAACTAACTATCCCACTGGCAAATGTGTAGCATTAAGGTATAATGCTACATAGAACTCTATCAATGGTTTAAGTTAAGTAATCTTTTATGAAAATGAGGTGTATGTCTGCACTAAACAAATTGATTTTGTAGTGCAAAATAGTTATCAGTGCTGTCATAACTATTGCACAGTTCTGACTGCTGCAACTTCAGGGGAGACTTGATGAGTAACTTAGATGTACCTATTTTAAGTTAGCCTGTTAACTTAGAAAAGTTTAACTCCATTGAAATTTTCATATATAGGTATAGTCAAATTATAGATATCATTGTTTTTCCTCTGGTTTTGGCTGTTTAAAGATAGATTTTTACAATCTGGTTACATTTGTAGACATTAGCAAATACAAATAGCATACAAATTTGTAGACATTAGCATGTTTAAATGAAGAAACAAAGTTTTGTTTTCTAATATTAGTGTAAATTGTCTCTTAACATTAATCTCACACAAATACCAAATTTCCTTGTATAAAAAATATTGAGTACTTCCAACATTAAATAAGTAATAGTGATAAATAAGAAATTTATTCATTATTTTTGCTAAAATTTATTACAGAAGAGAAAATTACTAAAGCAGCTTCTGAAGTAGCACAGGCTATCGGGGGCAATGTTAAACAAACAGAAGCAGAACTACTTTCCAGAGTGCTGGGCAAAATCAACCAAACCTCCACCACTCTTAGGTAATCATTTTTTTCATTTGAAAAGAAGAGAGGGACAAAAAATATCTTAGCATTCCAAAACTTCACTGTGCATGTCCTGGACTTATCATGTGGTAAAGAGGAAAATTAGGAGCAACAAATAATATTATGATCAAATAATAAAAAATTATAAGACTTTAAATATTAATAGTTGACAGAGATGGTGTTATAAGTTTTAATTTTTTCATAGGAACAGAAAATTACTACTCCAAAATTTTCCTTTTTTTTTTAGTTTCTAGTATGGGCAAATTAAAAATATGAAACTGACAATTAAATATATGTTTCAGTGATTTAATAGTAGGGATGAAGGTGGACAGATCAAGGGACACTGAAGAAGCAGTGCCGAGAGAGACCAGGGGACAGCAAGTTAAACGATTAACAGAGAAAGCTAGAACTGTTGCACAGAAGCCCCGCCAGAGCCCCAGACAGCAGCGGACAGAAGAACAAATGCCAAAACAAGGAAAAAGGTACAAGTACCATTGACATTGTTTTTCAATGTTCCTTTTTCCACAGTTATGTTTCTTGGAAGGGAAAAACAAAACAATTATAGAATCACTTTGTTGTCCATCCATCCATCCATCCATCCTTTTTCTCAGGAATGTGTGGAGTTCAAGTTGAAATTTATATCAAATACTGATGACAGTAGACATGAGCTTTGAAAAAAATCAAACTTCTAAGCTAATTCAATCAAAAGATACCTTAAAGGCTGTTTGTGTCCCAAATTTCACAAACTTTCGTCACTTGCAAGGGAATCAAAATTCAAAACCCTGCATAGCAGTACCCTATACTTCCCATGAACTTGGAATCTTGAAATTTGGTACAAAGCAACATATATAACAAACACAGATAAAGGCAAAACTGCGGGCACCATAAATTTTTAGGTGCATCATGTTAATGATGTACTTTTTCATCTTCACTTGCTCAGAAAAGTAGTTTTTGCTTGCCCAAATTAGAACACAAAAGTTGTTTTTGCTGCCTAAACAGGCAAAGTAACTTTTTAAAAAATTAAAGCTTAGGCTCAGGGTTCCTGTTAAAAGTGAGTGTTGATATGTTTATTTAGTTTTTTGAAATTTTCTTTAATTTCAATTTTATACAATGAATAAAATTAATTAATCAAGTAGAAATTTTTTTCATTTCGGATTATAAAAAAAACATAAATAAATAAAATTAGAACACTAAAAAAATTAATATGCACCAACAAAGATTAAACTACTCAAAGAGTTCATTAACCTTTGCATGTTCTATTATTTTTAAAAATATGAACGTTTAGAAATGAGGTTCCTTCTTAAAATATTTATATGTTAATTATCTGTTTATTTAGTTTTTTAACATTATTATTAAATTATTTTGTATAAAATGAATAAATATTAATTACCAATTTTTTATTTCGTTATTAATTTAAATTACATTATTATTAAATAGAATTACAATAATGAATAATGAACAGGTATTTAGTCGAAAAAAATTAATAACACTCAATTGAATACTACAAATGTGGAATTGCTTAACAAAAATATTACAATTTGACGGCCGAGTGGCGTAGTGGGTAGTGACCCTGCTTCTGCGTCCTAGGCTGTGGGTTCGATTCCCACCTCTGGAAAATGTTTGTGTGATGAGCATGAATGTTTTTCAGTGTCTGGGTGTTTATCTATATATTATAAGTATTTATGTATTACATATATTAAAATATTCATCAGTTATCATAGTACCCATAACACAAGCTGTCTAAGCTTACTTTGGGGCTATATAGCGATGTGTGTAATTGTCCTATAATATTTATTTATTTATTTTATTTAATTAATATAACACATTGCAATAATTTTACCCTTAAATTTTAATTAACCGTGTTTAGTTTCGTAGAATTATTATTAACAATAAAGGAATGCTGTATTCTTGTATTTTTTTTATTTCTTTTTGCGTGTATCATTTTCCTCGCTGTAGTGAGATGAAAAGTTGTGTGTTACGCACGGCAGCAAATTTTTTACTTCTCGTGCATTGAATACCTCGCGACGCTCAGACGTTTGCTCGGTATTCAATACGTGCACTTGCAGTAAACATAACCTGCCATAACAAACAGCTAGTTTTATAATATTTTAAAACAAATAATATAGCTATCATTTTCATACTTTTAATAATATCCTATACCTATTATTTTTAACAATATCTATTTATTATTATTTTCTAGTTTGCCTCAAGCGAGCACTATCAACATATTCAGTGGAGAGCCACTTGGCATTTTCCAACCTAAAGAAGTGAACTATGGAACGAGGCTAGATGTATGGGAACAGTTGAATCAGAGAGAGCTGATGTTGGCTACTTCCCAACCACCAGCTAATTACTTCCAGAAGATGATAGTGTGGACTGAACAAGGCAAAGTGTGGAAGTTCCCTATAGATAATGAACAAGGTTGGTGAATTATACTCATATAATAATTAATATACTAGATGTTGCAGACTTCAATGTATATAGTCTAGTAGGTATTTGTCTATTTTTCATACATATACTTGATTGAAATTTAATTGAAAATATTTACCATGATGGTGAATATTTTCACTAACAACAACAAGGCATTGATTTAAATTATTAGTACATATTCAGGGCCGTAACCAGCAATTAATGCGCCCTGTACCAGCCTGCGTAAATGCGCCCTCCAGACTTGTATCTGACTCTAAATAAAGTATTGTTTGTATATGGTCTGGTGATTTCTGCGCCCTGTGCCTGGGCACCGCTGGCACTGGCCTAGTTACGGCACTGCCTATGATAAATTAATATTATCTAAATGTTTTTTTTTATGTCATCACATTTTATTAAATATTTTAGACACTTTTTTTATTCTAGGGATGGAAGAAGAGCAAAATGTCCACTTTTCTGAACACATATTCATTGATTCACACTTAGAAGGTTGGTGTCCAACTAAAGGTCCGATCCGACATTTCATGGAGTTGGTCTGCGTTGGGCTTTCGAAGAACGCCTTCTACACAGCAAAGGAAAAGTATGATCACATTATGTGGTACAAAGAGTACTTCGAATCTAAACAAGATGTTCTTAAAGAAATCGGCGTCTGGGAGATTCAGCCTAGCAGAGGAACTAGTGAAGCAACTACGTAGACAATGTAATTTATGATTAGATTAGGCCATATAATAAATATGTTTTAAGCTAAAAAAGTTTTTTAATCTATCTCACATTGAATTGTCTAATATTAAAAAATATGTGTAATATATTTTTGGTTAACTCTCAAAATCGAAACCCTGAAAGTGTACCATAATCACAGAAGCTATATGGTGGTATGGTTTGGTGTGTAGCATACGATAAGATATGTAAAGATAGTAGCGGACAAGACACTATGCTCAGAGCCATTCAGACCTCGCGCATCAACCTAAGCTAAGTCAGCTCAAGTAGAACTTTTTCAAATCAATCGTATATTATATCCTTATAGCCCGAAAGGCGAGCGTTGCCTGCGTTTTATAAAAGCTTCTTAATTTGACTGTAAATTAGGTATACTCGGAGAACCTCGAGACCTCATTTTTCCTGCATGTTGCTATGGCCGCCACTGATTCTATTATTGCAGATTACGAAACTGCTTTAAATCCCGAGAGTATTTTTAAAACCACATAGAGTTTAATACGGCATTAAGATTATAATTTAAAAAAAAAGGTCCAGGTGAGTTAAAATAAGAAAGACATAATATTTTCTAATTACTTCACTTTATTGCACCTATGGAAGTACAGTTTCTGTTAATATTCGATGTTAAAATCACCAGTATTAATATCGATAACGTTACAAGAGGATTAAAAGTTCGATCATTTGAATCAATTAAATATTTATTTATACATACTTCGTCGGATCTATAATATAAATTTTAATCGTGTTGGTTTTACGATTATCATAAAACCGGTTTATTGGAAACATCGTAACACATATTATTATGTTTTTTTTTAATCAATGTGGAAAAACTTACAAAACATTATATCTATCACAAGTACCCATTTAATTGCATTTTATATTCTTATAAAAGAACAAGGAACTCATTACATCTAAGTACATACTCTTATATTACTTGTCGTATACTTTAAAAGCCTCCAAAATGTGTCCAAATAAAAAAAATTAAAAACAATATAGTGTACATAAAAAATTATGTCATTTGTACAAATCATGTGGCTGTATGTACATTATTATTAAATTCTAACAAAGAATATTCAGGTATCAATATAATTTTAGTCACATTATTGATGTATTGAAATGAAGATAATTATGAATAATTTGATTTTCTTAAAATACATTGTTATATGATACAAAAACACTATTAAAGTCATAAAAATAAATTTTGCAACCGGCGGTCAGGGCTACAGAGTACGCGGCGTTTCAAGGAGTACTACCTTCTGTAGCCGACCCTTGATCCCACAGCCAAGCGAAAGCTTCTCAAGAAATTGCTGGGTGATGAGATGATGTGATCGAAGCTTTTTGCAATAAGACCAGTGACTGACACGACTATCGGAACAACGACCGTTGACTCAAAATTCCTCACGGTGGTAATCTCATAAGAATGGCAGAAGTATTTTGGGCAATAATAATATAAGATAATAAAATTAATATTATTCAATTTCATAGCTCAAAATGCAAATATAATATACATTTACTTATTGTAAAAAAATATTTCTAAATTTCGTTCTAATGAAATGTTATGTCGATATGAGTGTGTCGATAAAATTATCGGTCATAATGTTTTACATCAGTATACTCATATTGTTAAAACTCATAAGACCTTAAAGGTAACGTGAAAGCCCTATATTTTCTCTTAAAGCCTTAGAAGGGATGTTCAGGAATTAAGTTTCATTAGATAATCTCATTCTCCAAGTATTAATAAATAGTCAACAATAAAATAAGACTACCTTCATTTCAATACACTACTAAAAATCAAACCAAAATTATAAATTACCATTAAGCTAATAGTGTTTTTTTTGCGTCAGAACACTGAAACAGAGGCAAAGCATGTAGTTGACTTTCGACATTTTAAACCGAATAGAGAATTAAAATAGTTGTAACCAAAATCATTCTTCTATTACATAACTATTCATAAATTATTATTACAAAGCGTCGCATTAACAGCTAACATTTATAAAAAAATAAGTTACTAAACAACCATTTATAGTCATGAGTATTTTGTGCTGAGGGTGAACGGCATGTACTATTATTGTTTGATTATTTATGTCGATAGTTTACTATTATTGTATAGGTTGTCTTCAAAATTATTGTTAGACTTCAGTGCCTTTATTGTGCTTATAGTGCTAGCAATGGATTCTAAGATTGAACTACACAAAGGAAGAAAGTGTTCAAAAATAATATCCAGAGCGTTGCTAGTTCTACGGGACGAGGCGAAAGTCTTGTGGACTTCGAAAAAATCACTCTAAGGCGCCAACACTCAGGCAAGTGAACTGAAGCGTTTTTTAAACCGTTAGGTACAAAGTTGTATTAGTCAAAATATGGAATAAAGTAATTAAAATTCAAAAATGGACCAACGCTTGGTTCCAATTTTTATATTATTTTTTTTTATATATAATTTAGTAGCTTTAATTTACTTAAGCAAGATTTCTACTTTTCACCCAAGATTTCTACTTTAAAGAGTTACCTAGAACCTACAGTGCTTGGCTACTTCGTTAAATGATTAAACTTGGATGGCACCGACATTATAGATATGCTTAAGTAAATTAGCAACTAAATGACGCATTTATGTTTTACTTTTTACTGCGTTTTGTAGTCGGTTTAATTTTTTTTTTTTTGTATAATACAACTATCTACTTTAGTACTGTAAAAAAGAGATAAATTTGCAATTGTCAAAATAAACACGCATCGCTTGGATTCGCATCGACACCAGTCTGAGATAGGCTTTAAACAAAAGAATTTATATGTGCGTTACCTTGAAAATTTTCGTCACTCTCCGTACTATCGGATGAAATAGAATTTTTCGTGCAGAATTTAAGCTTAAAATATCGCTTTAATCGAGCTAGTCAAATCAAATCCTCATAAAAAACGAATATCATCTGCATGTTTGAGTAAAATCAAACTTGGCAAATAGAATTTTTATAAATAAAAACTCGAGTCATTGATGATAAACTCAGATCACTATGCGTCATTAATTTTTCGTAAATGTCAATAAACTGTTAATAATATGATCAATTTCAATATACCAATATAATAAAATAATATTCCAAAATTGTATCATTCTGTGAAAAATGCAAAGTTTTTATGCTATTATGATTTAGTGATATGTGCCCTTCGAATAATAATTTATATAACCAATTATATAAGGTGAGTTTGAATTATCAGCTAGCGTCGAAACTGGAGCAAGTCTTACGCATATACAGATTACAATAGAAAAAAAAATTGTTCCCAGAACCAATAAAAAAAGGAATAAAATAGAAATGATCAAAATAACAAACATAACAGCTGATCTACTACCAAGTTCAATAAACTTTTCATTAATAGGTCGAAACTTTGTTTGAAATGCCGGCGGCGATCGTACAAAAAGGCGCGGCGATTGTCGGCCTTATAAAAGATCGACAATGGCACCGCGGCGCTTTTCTGATCTCTGCCGCGGACGCCGACAAAGACGCGCATTTAAACACTTGCCGCCCGCGTTTTACAGTAGGTAATTTAACAGGAAAGTTTATTGAACTTGGTATTGATATCAGCGGATTTAGTTCTAAATGTTTATTTAAACGTTTATTTCGTTCTACATTTATTTTTTACCAGTTCTTAAGTGTGCATATGTGGACATATCTACCTACTTAGTCCTTCCAAGGTACCGTGTTCGATTTCTGACAGCGGATTGTTATTCTTTTTAATTAGTTCTGGTCTGGTCTAGTGGGAAATTTTGGCCGTTTGGCTTTTCTTTCCGTATTTTTATTGGTAACAATAGAATGTTTAAGATATACCTTCGTTCGGTACCTCGGGTGACTCTACAGTTAATTTATGAATGCAATGGATGGTGCTATGCAAAATGTCCTAAGTGAGTAGACATTTTGTAGGTAATTTTTAAGTTTTTTGTTACTGGTTCTAGAAATATTTTTATTCCGCTGTAGTAATCAGTATGCATTACACTTGCTCTAGTTTCAACGCTGGCTGATAATTCAAACTCACCTTATATACATTGTTGAATCGACTTACAATGGACATGAGAGGACATCCATTAATTACGTATGACCAGTGTTGTAACTAGGGCAGTTCCAGCGGTGCCCAGGCACAGGGCGCAGAAATTACCAGACCATATACAAACAATACTTTATTTAGTTTAGAGTCAGTTAGGAGTATGTAGGGCGCAGTTATCACGCTGGCACAGGGCGTATAAATGCTGTTTACACTACTGGTGACGTCACATGGAAAAGCATGATTAAGACGTAGCCCGAACCATATAATTTGACAATTTCGGCAATATTGTTAACATTAGGTGATAGTGAGACTCACGTAGTGGATTGCAAATACGGATGAGAGAGACAAATAATAGTTTGTCTACTCTTTTGCTCTCGGGGGTTCAACGCTCTTTATTGCCAATTTATGTGGTTCGGGCTATAGATAAAGTTTAACTACTGTCCGCGATTATACCTGTTTTCAATTTCTCGAGAAATCTAATATTTCGAGTATGAATTGCAAACTACAAACAATAACCATATTTATCAATTACATACATACATACATAACATCACGCCTTATTCCCGTAGGGGTAGGCATTATCAATTTTGGAAGTAAAAAAGCAATATTTGAGATACTAAGGAGGCTGCGGAAAAGTGATTGTTTCCAAAAATCGTAAACGCCAGTGACGTCATTCATAGATGGCTCCGTAACAGCTAAAACTTGTTCATATTTACTGTACCGACAGTACGCATTTTGATTTTGAAATGTAAAAATCTTAATTTTTAGATCAACCATTCGATGAATGATTGAGATAATTCGTAATAAACATTATTGTTAGGTACATTTATATATTCGAAGAAATAAAAATTAATAATCTATATTAAATTTTAACACCAGAATGTGTTTCTAACAATAGTTTTGTTACATACTTAAAACAGGAACATTACTAAACATAGAAAACTACAAAGGACAGATAGGAAGACAAGAAGGAAGCTAGTCTCAGAGACGATTTTTTTTAATTTTTTACAAGAAATTAAACATTTTTGGACCAACCCCAGACCTATGAAAAAATATACTCAAAAATCTGTAAAAACTGGAATTCATGGAATGTGAACGTTGGATTTTTAATATCATCCAACCGTCTCTACAGATGTTTATTTCTACTTACAAGAAAGTGTATGTACTGATTCACTGGAATGTGTACAAGGAATATAATATCTTAATTTATAATTTATTTCGAACTACCAACATTACGAATACACAATACTCGATATGGTTTTACTTATCAACCAAGTGTTTTTTTCTCTGAGGAACATAGATTATAAAATTAAACTATAATCTGAAACAAGTCCAGGGGCCGAAAATATTTTTACAGTTGATTTGTCATACATTTCCTTATTCGTAGTAAGACATGGCATCGGTAAACGGTCGGCCATTTTGAATTATCAAATCGATTGAGAAGAAACAGACATGTATATAAAGATATGAAAATTCAGTTTTGTATCAACCTCGCATATTTGGGGATACAATATTGTCATGAACATTAAAGTATTGACGCGAATTGACTTCACGGCGTGGACGGCTGCGGGCGGAGGCGGCACCTCCTTACATCACCTGCGAATAACATATTGAAAGTGTTAATGAACATAACATAAACATTTTTAATTATTTAATATAATCCATACGCCGACAGGGTGATTACTTAAATCACAATGATGGCTGTGGTAGAACAAATAGTTTCAATAACCATCACAAGGGCAGACGTAGGTTGTGCAATTTGTTCGGTTTCAGATTTTGTAGTGGTGTGGAAGAGTAAGGGCTTGCATGGACGTTTCTACACGGATCTTCCGGGGCCGGATGTAGATCAAATGACATCTGTATGTTCGTTGCAATTCGTCACCGAACTTTGGCACTCTAATGTGTGGCGAGCATACCTGCAGTATCTGGCTGGCCTCGAAGGCGGTGCCGGGCAGCAGCACGATGGGCGCGGCGACTCGACCCGCCTCCACGCACAACATGTTGCAATTCGTCACCGAACTTTGGCACTCTAATGTGTGGCGAGCATACCTGCAGTATCTGGCTGGCCTCGAAGGCGGTGCCGGGCAGCAGCACGATGGGCGCGGCGACTCGACCCGCCTCCACGCACAACATGTTGCAATTCGTCACCGAACTTTGGCACTCTAATGTGTGGCGAGCATACCTGCAGTATCTGGCTGGCCTCGAAGGCGGTGCCGGGCAGCAGCACGATGGGCGCGGCGACTCGACCCGCCTCCACGCACACCATGTTGCAATTCGTCACCGAACTTTGGCACTCTAATGTGTGGCGAGCATACCTGCAGTATCTGGCTGGCCTCGAAGGCGGTGCCGGGCAGCAGCACGATGGGCGCGGCGACTCGACCCGCCTCCACGCACACCATGTTGCAATTCGTCACCGAACTTTGGCACTCTAATGTGTGGCGAGCATACCTGCAGTATCTGGCTGGCCTCGAAGGCGGTGCCGGGCAGCAGCACGATGGGCGCGGCGACTCGACCCGCCTCCACGCACACCATGTTGCAATTCGTCACCGAACTTTGGCACTCTAATGTGTGGCGAGCATACCTGCAGTATCTGGCTGGCCTCGAAGGCGGTGCCGGGCAGCAGCACGATGGGGGCGCTAATGTGTGGCGAGCAGCAGTATCTGGCTGGCCTCGAAGGCGGTGCCGGGCAGCAGCACGATGGGCGCGGCACTCGACCCGCCTCCACGCACAACATGTTGCAATTCGTCACCGAACTTTGGCACTCTAATGTGTGGCGAGCATACCTGCAGTATCTGGCTGGCCTCGAAGGCGGTGCCGGGCAGCAGCACGATGGGCGCGGCGACTCGACCCGCCTCCACGCACACCATGTTGCAATTCGTCACCGAACTTTGGCACTCTAATGTGTGGCGAGCATACCTGCAGTATCTGGCTGGCCTCGAAGGCGGTGCCGGGCAGCAGCACGATGGGCGCGGCGACTCGACCCGCCTCCACGCACACCATGTTGCAATTCGTCACCGAACTTTGGCACTCTAATGTGTGGCGAGCATACCTGCAGTATCTGGCTGGCCTCGAAGGCGGTGCCGGGCAGCAGCACGATGGGCGCGGCGACTCGACCCGCCTCCACGCACACCATGTTGGGGAACTCATCGTCGCCGAAGTCGGGGATCTCTTTCGCGAACTCCGCCCACGGGTTCCAGATCACTGCAATGTAATTCATTAACGTTATTGCGATGTATTGTATCAGAGTTAGAATCTCGAAAGATTTCGTGAAAGATTATCAGGTTAATCACCAAAGTCAAAATTGATAATAGCAAGCAACACGGAGGGAAACAGACCAAGACGCCGCTCTTCTATGAGCTATTAATGCGGTGACCAGCTGAAAGAAGACAAATTTCAGCATGCCAGCGAAAGTGGCAACCAATAGAAGCTGTTCAAAAAACGAGGACCCTTTCGAGGTTACCTTACCAGAACTACGATCTTCGGAAATGAAGAAACGATCGCTATGAGAGACTAGACCGAAGAGGTTCTCATCGCTGATAACTCACCGGTATCGGGGAAGTTGTACTTCTGTATCCTCATCTTGCGGCCGCTCACCACGTTGGTGATGATGTGCTCCTGCATGGTGTTCTGGTAGATGCGGTCCGTCCATTCGTTGATGGTTACCACCTCACGCGTCTCCTGGTACACCGCGCCCTCCCGGGTCTGGACAACAAATCGAAATTGATTAAGCTTTCAATTTATTTATTTAGATATTAACATAAATATACAAACAAGTATTAAGTAAGTATTATCCTTACTTCCGTTAAGTCTAGAGGCATTTTATATAGGGGGTAAGGTAAGGTAAGGCAATATTGATTAAACAAGATTGGATTGATATAGGATCAAATAACTACTAAATTAGGAACCGAATGGAAGATAACCTTGTCAATGAATATACGAGAACATTGTGCATTGCATGCCGGTGACCTGACAGCGGCACACGTCAGTGAGTTCACGTGTGCTGTAATAGCTGACAGCTAAACGTCAGCTCTTTGTGATGATTTCGAGTGCAACAAATGGACAATTACCTTGTCAATAAACATGCAGCCGTGCATGCCGGTGATCTGACAGCGACGCACGTCGGGGACTTTGAAGTACGTGTGCAGTAAGAGCTGACAGCTAAACGTCAGCTGTTTGTGATGATTTCGAGTGCAACAAATGGACAATTACCTTGTCAATAAACATGCAGCCGTGCATGCCGGTGATCTGACAGCGACGCACGTCGGGGACTTTGAAGTACGTGTGCAGTAAGAGCTGACAGCTAAACGTCAGCTCTTTGCTCGGGTTGTACACGCCAATGTTGAAATGCAACTCTTTCTCTCTTAGGATGAGTCTGTACGTCAATCTGAACCTGCAAACGGGAATATGGGCTATTATAATTAGCTATTATATTTGCAAAAATTTGGAAACTATATCATAAGTCGTCTCTATTGGTGCGATAAAGTTTCTAAGATTGAACTTCTAAAATTAACTAAATAAGGGAAAACTAGACACATAATTAAAATTCCATTTAAAATTTTAAGAAATATTATAATAGATGCCAAGTAGTAACCTAGATTTGCAAAGTTAAATGTGTGAGTGTGTGCCTCGGAGACCACGTTAAGCCATAGGTCCTGCTCGTGCTCTTTACTATCTGATAGTGATAAACACCCTTCGTCCAGTTCCATTACGCATTATTCCAAAATGGGCTACATTGAAATAATACATCTCCATTACAAATCCCTTTTCTGAGAGGCATGCCCCTGCATTGAACCATGTAAAATAGACTGGAATAAGAAATAGGAATAACTAACTGAAAGTGCCACATAGAGTGCGTGAATTCGTCATCCATAAGGCTGAAGACGGCCTCCACGTCGCCGCTGGGCAACCGCTCGGGCATCTTCTCCACATGCCAGCGCGCCACCCGCGCGAACCCATGCTGTGGACCGAACGCCCATTGCCCGAACTGAGCTGTGAACACAAAGGTGACTCGTAGAATATCATGATACGTAATCAAATCAAAGTCAAAACAGTGTATCAATGATTTATAAATCTCGACTCGATGCTCATGTATCCAGTCGCTAGACAAATCTTCAAGACAACGGTTCGAACAACAAAGCTACTCGTAAGTGTCTGATGAACGGTATGATTTTTTAAACTATACTAAAGGTATATATTCAATACATAAATACGTAGGTACATAAATAAAATATGAACACTTACGAAACACAAACGGTATCCCGCCTCGTATCGCCCTTTTACCATCGAACACGGCCTGTTTACTGAAACAAAAGAAAATAAAATTTTCAGCAACTTTTAATTTAAATCTTTATCTTATATATGTGTAAAAATAAAACGCTTTTCTCTGTTGTCGCTATAAAATCGCCTTTACTTATTTTAATACTTTTATATGTTTTGTCTCTATGTCAAGGATGGTCATACATTAAAAACAATAACAAAACCCCTACCGACGGTGGTAACATCGAAAATCTAAGTACAAGTTACAATCAATTCAATGTTAGGTGGCACGAAGCTCGTTTAAGTAATTAGAAGGACGAACCTTTAAAGCTTGCTCCATCCGAATGGGTATTTTGTAGCTGTAGCGTGTTTTTTTTTAATTAAAGGAGACTTAATTACTATTTCGGTCTTGTTTTGTACAATATCTTCTTAAAAATACATACACATTCATACGAAGGTACATACAATCTACATAAATAAATACGGGCCGGATACAAAACCATTTTCGGTCGTACTATAAAAATATATGTAACTTTCAAACTTTTTAACTCAAACATAAATTATTTGAAGTATTTATTTACTTAACTTGCAAAGGGTTCAAACAAGATTGTCGGAATACCAGAAAGTGCAAAGCGAGAAAAGTTTTGAAACTTGCACAATTTTCTTACAAAACAGTTGCTTTTAGGGAGAAATCGTTGTGTAATGTGAAATGGAATTTCAGTACTATATTTTTATTTTATCAATAAGCAATTTAAACAGCAGAAGTAACCGATAATAGATAATCACATATATTACAATACTGACTTCTGCTGTCTGAAGGGCTTGTTTGCTAATTACAGGCCCATGACGCTTGCCTCACAATCGATGGACACACACGGCGGCATTTTGTAGTACATGCCGTATGCCCTGCGAAGTGTTGTTCTATTTATTGGTGATGGTTTTACCGGTGCTTGGTCCGTCAATCTATACAAATATCTTTCTTACCCAGCTTTATAACCAAGAGCTAAAAATCATACCAACCAACTGCTAAAAAGCACGATTTTACGTATTAAAATGTACCTAATAAGGTAGGTGTTATTTATCTCAACCAAAGCAACAGTAGCTAGTATATTTATGTATGAATATGAGTAATTATATAATGATGGAATTATATTCTTATTGCTTTACCTGTTTTGATTAACAACGAAAACCGGTTTACGGGGATCATAATCATTTAAGGAATGGAAACTACAGACTCAGAAATGTAGTTAAAAAGCTACGTCGATTTCATTTCCGACTGTAATTATTATTACATTACAATTGCTTAATAATTCGGTACTGGTATGTTTTATACTATAATTTTACGCTACTGCGGTAACGAGTTTTAAGTTAAAGGTTAGAAGCTCTTTGTGACAGCTGGCATGAAGAAGTAGTACCACCGCCACGTCTACTTCAGCAATGCTGTGTTCCGGTCTAATGCTCGTATTATATGCCCTCCTAGTATACGAGTGTCCAAGCACGCCTTAAGACCTTTTTTATACACCTTAACTATTGTAACTTGTGTTTCATTTTAAGAAGTATGTCAAATAAGTACCTGAGTATGCACAATAAAGATTATTA
Source organism: Mycalesis mineus (assembly GCA_034621355.1). Classification (NCBI taxonomy): domain Eukaryota; kingdom Metazoa; phylum Arthropoda; class Insecta; order Lepidoptera; family Nymphalidae; genus Mycalesis; species Mycalesis mineus. Next base: position 17,325,335 of record CM067881.1, read on the forward strand.
TTAGTAAAAAAAAGTTAAACAGCTGCTTCTTAGATGTCGTCTCGTGTCGCAGTGCTTGCACTGTGAAGTTCTGCACTAATAGTAATAATTATAAACGAATGTTTTAGTAGTAGCTCTTTGGGACACATTTCCTCCACGCACGCTATAGCGCCAAGTTTGCTATCATGCAGCATTGCTGTGTTTCGGTCTGAAGGGTATCAGACTGACAGACGCTGCAGACGACTTTACCTAATTATATATAGGTAGTGTTCCATGATGTATTAGTATAAAAAACTACAACGTGAGTCGTAGACTTATAGAGTCGCTTTTAAATCCTTATAATATGAAAGCCGTATAATACACTACCACTTTCTCGTTGGTCTAGTGGTTAGCCTATGTGGCTTCGATCACGAGGTTCTGGGTTCGATTCCTGGGTCGGGTCACGGAATATTTCTGAACTTTTTCATTCTTCTATGAAATGTTCAGTACATTCCAAGCCCGAACTCTGGAAGTTGGTGGTGTTACACTCCCGTGCCTCGGAGAGCACGTTAACTAACATTAACATCTGATAGTGATCGTTAATAAATTAAACATTATCACCCTAAGCCCGCCAACCCGCATTGGAGAAGCGTGGCGGGTTAACGCTCCATATCCCCTCTCCTATAAGGAGGGAGGTCTGGCCCTGTAGTGGGCCGTTAATAAGCTGATAATGATGATGACATTGTGTGTCAATTCAATAAATAGACCTGTTAAGAGAAAGGATTCAATTAATAATGTTGCAATATATGAGAACACATCAAATGAGCCAACGAGATGTGCAAATGCTTATAGTAAAAATCCCAACAAAAGAAAATAATATATAAAGCTAAGCAGAAGACCAGTTGAGTTAAGCAGGCCTAAGTACCCCAATAAAAGACACAGTATATCAAGTCAAGCAGTGGACCAGTTGCGTCGAGCAGACCTAAATAAAGTGTTAAACGAGAGTCTATCTCAAATAACACAATCATTCAGGCTGTATCGACGTGTAGACACTTCGTGCGGAGGCTTTGTGACTCGCTCGCGACAGTTCAACTGTCGAGCAAACACAGCGAGCAATACGTGAGCAATACTATTTACTTTCCAACTCACGTTTGGAACAAGATCAATTTTAGCGGTTGCATTCCACCGCGGCTGAGGGACGCTGCAAAAAGCACCCTTATATTATAAATGCATCAGTGGTCAGGTCGACGACGCGACAAAAACGGAGCCGAGCTGGCCGCGTATAAATTATTTATGCCATTTTTAGCATTTCGGAGCTTGTGACGAGCGGACAGGCGACGTCGATCCGCGGCAGATGTCACCGAACGCCACTCTCGTATACGTATTGCGGATAATCTGACCAATTTTTACACCATTACTCGCTGCATACCTTTTAATTAAAGAGAATGCATTCGCTGTTACGGGGAACTGCGTACGTTTTTACTTGTTTACATTTTTGCAGGAACAAATAAGTAACAATAGCATAAGTTATAGTTTCTTCGATGTAAGAAACGGTTTTTAAGTGACTCATCCGACGGGTTCGGATTATTACCAGTTAAGTGTTTTCGAGATAAAGTTAAGTGTCGATTTGTGTACAGCCTATCTCGTGGGAAATTAGTACCTAAATGCAAATCTATGCTTGCGATATGACTGCAAATTGCAATAAATTAATCTCGTAACGCCTACGTAATTCGGGACCGATAACAATTTATAGTAAAATTGAGCAATACACGAAGTTCCACAACTAATAAAACCAAAGTTAACTATAGGTATGGTACAAAACTATAAATATTCGGTTATATTATCCTAAACTATTTTAAACCGCCAGTATTAGACTACCTTTATACTTCTATGCGGCCAGCCTTATGTATATAGATTATACTACTTATTGATATTACTTTGTAAATATGTATTGGATTAGCTCTTTTAAAAAATTGTATTTTAAAAGCTCGTTTGGAAAACTGGTAGCTTAAAAAATAAAAAAAACATTTCATTCAACATAAAATAAAGAAACTTGGAAATGAAATGGAACAGTTTTTTGCTAAATTAATATGCAGAGTTGCTGGAAGAAATAATATCGAAATAAAATGATAAATAAATTTAAATAATACTCAACTTTTTTAACAAAATTAGTTACTAAGCAACTAAAATACAAAATTTACACAAAAGGCAAGCAATGCCTTGCTATCGCAACATCCAATCTTCGAGCGTTAAAAAAGTTGAGTTTCATTTTAATTAGTGTAAATGTTTAATCCGTCACGAAAAATGTAAACCTACGTAATTAATATTAATACGTTTACGAATATGTATGAAAATAAATAATAAAGGCTAAAGGCTGCCAACGCAAAAAATGTGTGAGTTACAACAAAAAGCAACAAGTTGTTTTAATTTTTATTCTTTACTCCTACGTTATCTGGAATTATCTCGTCCCGTACGGTTTTGTCTTTCTCATCATATAATATAATAAATTTTAACAGCTGCTAAATATATCCCAAGTTTAATTTTTTAATTTTAACCATAACTACAACTAAGATAACCATGTCGGAGCTAACATCGGGACATTCGCTTTTGCATTAAAATATTTTAACCTCGTTAGTTATTCAAAACTAAATCTAAATTGATTTTTATATTACTTCAATTTTGAAACTGTAACTGGAAATTAATTTTTTATACAAGCACTTTCAAAAGGTCAAAGTACTAGCAGTGGCTCTACTAGTTTGAAGGTTATTTACAAACGAAATAAATTAAAACCCAAACAATTAAATATACAAAGTTCAATCACTACACAATTTTATGAAAAACATTATACATACATATGCATGACACAGTAAACCTAACCTATAAGGGACTTGCGTATTGCATGTGTGCAAGTGCAAAGTGAGATTATAGATTATACAGTTTAAAGTCTATTTATAGTTCTCCAACACCACATAGCATAATATCAAATATACTGTTCAAATTGCGATAAATCGAGACAATTCTACGAACAGCAAAAGTGTGGCTACAACAATCTATAATGTGATTAATATTCTGTAAGTGTCTACTCGTTAAGTGCAGTCCAGAGCTACAATGTCGTTAGTGATGTGGATTTTTTGTTTAAAAGAATATTATGTCTATCAAGATATTCCCCTTTCCCGCCAACTAGGCGAAGCCTGTGTTAGTATGTCGGGCATTATAATAGTCCAACGGACGGGGACCGAACTTAGGGCCACTCAAATTTTTATTCAGCCCCTTAACACTCGCGGTAAGGCTTGATCTAGGTCAGTTTAGTACTTTAATTTCGAGGTAAGTCGATGCTATAACTGTTCATTTACTTTAAAGTCAGTACAGTACTCTCACGTAACTGAAGCTTCATATGTGATGTCAGCCCACTAACCCAATCACAGCTTCCCTCCAAGCCGAGGTCCGAGTCTGAGATTCCTTGATGCTCTAGCCCACGTACAATATCAGAACTTGTGCGGTCACCCAAAGCTTTCGGTAACACTGCTGCAGTTCCATTAAAGACCCTACATGAAATAAGTAGTTAAAAGAAATTTGAACTCCTATTTTGACAAGAATATCTGGAGGAAAATGGATCATATTCACACAAATAGACATACCAGAATTATAAACGAGCATTGATATTATAATAGATAATTTTTATTTTAAAAGAAAAGATATTGTTAAGAGGCAGAGGGTCATGAATTGATGAGAAGATTTATGCCGGCTCTTCTCAATAGAATCTGCCTTCTGGTAATGGTAGGGTCACCACAAACATGATGTTTTTAAAGTGCTAATGTAGCTATTTGTTTACTTATTTATAAACATATAATTTATTGACAAGAAGATACATGTCTACCGATCCAATTTTGTAATGCGGTTAAATATAATTTATGTCTCAATAACGCGCTCACTATTTTGTCTGCAAGAAAATCGGATAAAAACACATACATATAGGGGAGAGTCGGTTATATCGTACCAGTTTTTACTACAACTTAAATATTTCGACTATGACAAGACTTACAATACTTAGAGTATGTGCAAAATAAAGTTTCATATTTTACCTTGCTAAGATACAGAAATCAGTTCCATATGTTTACTCTAACATCCTTAAAAATGGTTTTTTGTAAAGGACAGCCATCGGTACGACTTAGCCGACTAGTCGTTTTAATCGTACCGCCAAGCATTTAAATCGTACCATAGGTGTTTAAGTCATATCACTGAATTAAAGACGGTAAAATATTCAACCAAATCATTTAAATTTAACTGTTAGGTACCTAATAAAGAAACATTATTAAAACCTCTCTCAAATAAATGAAATACACTTTCTCTATTGAATCTTTAATTCTAGTAGATAATAGATGTGTTTTTAGCTGTAGGTGCCTTCGGTAGAACCATGCTTTATCAGTCTTATGTTTTTCTATAATAAAACTAGCTGACCCGGCAAACGTTGATTTTGCATTAAAAATTTAAAAAAAATTTAAATGAAAATTAGATAGTAGCCGATTCTCAGACCTGCTGAATAACGCATACAAAATTTGGTAAAAATCGGTAAAGCCGTTTCGGAGGAGTACGGTAACTAACATTGTGACAGGGAAATTTTATATATTAGACTAGCAGTCGCCCGCGAGAAAACCTCTTAGGTACCCTTCTAATTTTAAGTATATTAACATTAACAATATATATTTTTGGCAAGCTAATGGGTAAAAATTGATATTAAAACTAACTAGCTTTTGCCTGCGACTTCCTCCGCGTGGAATTAGTTATTACGGCAGCCTAATTTTTCTAAGCTTTGAATGTCATATTTATTAATATCTAATCAACTGCCTCAGAAATAGGTCTTAAGCTTTCAAAATGACGATACTTTCATACAACATTTCATCCCCCCTTTAACCCCTTACAACCCTTTTTTCGCCATTAAAAGTAGCCTTTGTCCTTTTTCAGGCTCTAGACTTACTGTGTACCAAATTTCATTTAAATCGGTTCAGTAGTTGTAGAGTGAAAGCAAGACAGACAGACAGACAGACAGAGTTACTTTCGCATTTATAATATTAGTTAGGATTAGGATTAGGATGAATGTCATATTTATTAATATCTAATCAACTGCCTAAGAAATAGGTCTTAAGCTTTCAAAATGACGATACTTTCATACAACATTTCATCCCCCCTTTAACCCCTTACAACCCTTTTTTCGCAATTAAAAGTAGCCTATATCCTTGTTCAGGCTCTAGACTTACTGTGTACTAAATTTCATTTAAATCGGTTCAGTAGTTGTAGAGTGAAAGCAAGACAGACAGACAGACAGACAGACAGAGTTATTTTCGCATTTATAATATTAGTTAGGATTAGGATTAGGATGAATGTCATATTTATTAATATCTAATTAACTGCCTAAGAAATAGGTCTTAAGATTTCAAAATGACGATACTTTCATACAACATTTCATCACCCCTTTAGCCCCTTACAACCCTTTTTTCGCAATTAAAAGTAGCCTATGTCCTTTTTCAGGCTCTAGACTTACGGTGTACCAAATTTCATTTAAATCGGTACAGTAGTTGTAGAGTGAAAGCAAGACAGACAGACAGACAGAGTTACTTTCGCATTTATAATATTATAGTTATAGTTATATATAGTTAGGATTAACTGAGCAGAGAACAATGAGTAGCTGTCAAACAATGTATCACGCACCGGCGCCATCTAAATAAATATTGGTTTGTAGTACATGCTATGTATCAGAGATGGCGCTGTATGTGAGAAATGATGTTCCCGCTTTTCTGTTGAAATTTTTCCTGAATTTTCTTTGCTATAAACCTCACGGAGCCCGAGACCTATCAAACGAATGCAAAATCGTGTAAATGGGTTCGTGCGTTCTGGAGTTATAGCGTCAGGAAGGAAAACCCGACTTATTTTTATATAATAGATTATTCTGAATGTTAAGCATTTCAGTAATTTCAAATGTGAGATGTCGAATGTTGTTTAACGTTACAACAAATATATCTGTTTCGAGATGAAGAATATACTCAGCCAACTTATTTTCTATTTCGACACCGAGGATAACCCTTTTTGGGTTATCTTCTTAGAAGTCTTCACTATTTGGTAATGTTAATGTAGAAAAAACACCCATTAAGTGGGAAATTTCGAAGTGATACGATTAAAATGGCAGTACGATATAACCAACTCTCCCCTAAATAGTTTTCCTAAAAATATCACGAAAGTCACTTCTTTCTACGTAAAAAAATTTAGAATTTATTAAAAAATAATACATACATAAACATCACGCCTTGTTCCCATAGGGGTAGGCAGAGACCACATCCCTCCATTTGCCACGGTCCTTGCATACTTCCTTAGCTTCTTCCACGCTCATTAATCCTTTCTACTTGTATGCAAGTTCGTCGGTTTAGGGTACTCTTAACCTAGCCATTATTTAAAATGTCCTGAATTTGGTTCAGGAACATTCGCCTAGGCTTTTCCCTTCCAACATTTCCATTCACCCTCGCCTTGTAAATCTCTTTTGTTAATCTTCTTTCATCCATTCCCAAACCATCTAAACATCCCATTCTCAATTTTAGTCACTACATCTTCTTTTACCTTATCACACTATTTTTAACTCGGTCACAAAGTTTTAACCCGCACATACTCCTCAAAGCTCTCATCTCTACCGCATTTATTTTACTTTTGTGCTTCTTCTGCCATACTAATAAAAAATCATTATGAGCTTATTTAGAAGTTAGGAGAATTAAAGTTAGATGGGATTAGACATAATATTAGATTTGAGATAAAACACCGGAAGTGTTAATCATGCAATTAGGCTTTCTTTAAATGTCTATAATCTCGCAATTTCTATTACTAAAAACTCATGAAATTCTTAAATGCGCTTGAGTACGAGGCATTCTGTTGCTTATACTAGGCATCTGAATCTATAAACATTCTCAATCAAGGAAGCGACCTATTCATTACTTTTAACATTTATAAATGACCTTTACAAACCATAACATCCTAAGCACGCCAACGCAACATTGTAGCAGCGTGGTGGATCTAAGCGCCATATCCCCTCTCCTATACGGCCTGTGCCTGTAGTGGGCTGTTAAACTATGCTATAATATAATAATGAATATTCCCCCTCCCGGTGCAACTAAGCGAATCACCTGTACTAGAAGTGAGTACCTACAACAAAGGGCGGGGATCGAACTCCACGCCTCTCGTTCTGTCCGGCCCCTTAACCGTGGAATGTATTGTGGTAATTAAATTATATTTGCAGAGAGGGTACTTTAACTATATCCAACTACAACATTCCAACTACATTAATCCGTCAAACTGTCAACCGTATTGTCATAATCGTCAATTACTGTCATTTCTGACGCGGCGTACTTTGCTGCCCTTTCTTATTCATCATCATCATTATCATTATCAACCTTTTAAGCCAGGATTCCCTTCCTTATAGAAGAGGGGATATGGATCTTAGATCCACCACGCTGTTCAATGCTAGTCGACGGGCTTAGGATTATAATCTTGGACTATTTACCGATCAATATCAGATGCTAAAGACAATGATCGTGACCGTCGGATTAACGAGCTCTCTGAGGAATATGAGTGTTACAGGCTAAGAGCATCAAGTTAACAAACCCGGTTTAGAATTTACTAATATTTTCTTAGATAAAAGAAAAACTAAGAATTATAGAACCAGCAATTCTTTCGTATTAAAATAATTATAATACGGTTTACGACATTTTCACCATTATTAAATAGAGATACTCGTTTTCCCTTTATTCTCCAAGCAAGCGAAAAGCGTGCGAAAGGCACAGCCATCCGACACGACTTGTGAGTGATCAAGCGTAGAACTGACAGCATTACGTGTTATTACGAGATAAAATATGGATGGATTGATTAATCCAAGTAATAAGCTATTTATGTGAAAGACTTCTTCCAATAATATTTAAGTACAAACTTTTTACTTTGCGTAACAAACACGAAAGAAAAAAGTAAGTAAGTGTGTAAAAACACACACATGCAAACTTTCAAATATCAATAAAAATGTAAATAAAAATCTGTTTTGTAACTTAAAGTTTATTTAGGTTTATTAGTTGTGCCTTGCTGTGTCATTCGCAGTTATTTTATTCCCGAGTGAAAATAGCGTGGCATTCTTAGGGGTAATAAAAACTATGTGGTATTTTAGACTATAATCTATCACAGTGGCAATTTCCTTTTTTTTTCAGTTTTTTCGGGTAACTAACCAAAATTTATATTGGGTTTGCCTTCATAGCTTGCCTTTCATCACATACATGCAGGTACATCACCTAGGATAATCCTTTTTATATTCTAAAAGCATGATCCTTTTAGATGTACATAGCACACATTTCAAGTTTAGATGAATAAGTATACAATCTGTCACACGTACCCTGAGATAATCCATCGAAATTTAGTTTGAAACGGTACAGACGTATAGGCGGGACTAGATAAACTTTTAATTAGGGATTCCAGATGGAATTCCTCCATGAGGGGAGCGCAGGGAGGCGGCAGTCGACAGTAACATTCCCGGTTCGGCACCGGCCGAGTTTTTACCGTCCCGCCCGAACCCGTTCCTCCTACCATCTCCATCAGAAACAATGGCTATAGAAAATGTAGCTATGCGGATCGATTCCTTTGGTGCAATTATCGACAAAGTGTTTTAAAGTTTTAATTAGCCTTTGTGTTTCCTGAAATAATTCATGGACGGTGATGCTACGTATCGGTATTGCCATATTGGCGCTGGCATGCATTGTATTCAGTCGGCGTAAGGTGCAACTAAAAAATACATGTGAACATAAACGAGTAGCCGATTTCTGTACCAGACTGTGTGGCTGTTCAAGATATATAATATAACTAATTAAAATGATCCATGCCTGTTTAATTAACAATTTATATTATCTAGCGATTCCAGAAAATAGTTAACAGTTACACGAATTTTAATTTATTTCCAAAAGTTTGTTTTAGTTTTGTGACTAGAAAGATTCTCAAAATGTCCAGAGGTAAGTTTTTTGGGAATCTCTACTGTTTATGGGCTCAACCCCTAAGTATGTAAAATGTGTGGCTGTAGTATGTTAAGTCGGGTGACTTGTCAATCACCCAGTAATAAACGAGCTACAGAGCGAGTTGGTCGTTTTATTAACACCTACCGATATACCAACTGGCGACGAGAAGTGTTTTACGAATACCCGCGTTATAGTTTTATAAAAATGAATAGTTTTTACCTCGGTAATTTAGGCTCTTTTGACTATAAAGTTAATGAGTGGGAAGTATTTTATAGTAGATTAACTCAATTTATTAAATTAAATAACATTCCCAATGATAGTCAGAGTGCAGTGTTACTAACTCACCTGTCGGATGAGTCATACCGTTTAATACGGAATCTAGTGCATCCGAAAAAGCTCGAAGACTGTAGCTACATTGAGCTGGTGGAAACGCTCAATAAACATTTCACACCAAAAAGATCGACCTTCGCAGACAGAGCGAAGTTCTACGAGGCAAGCAGATCAGAGGGTGAAAGCATAGAAGAATGGGCAGCGCGACTGAGAGGGTTGGCCGTGTTCTGCGATTTCGGCGCGGAGCTAGACACGTTGCTGCGCGACCGTTTTGTCCTGGGGTTCAGGGCGGGGCCGGAGCGTGATAAGCTTTTCGAGTGCGATTCCAAGATCTTGACATTCGGGCAGGCTTTGGAAGTCGCACAGAAGACTGCTTGTGCGCGGCAGGCGCGCGTCGTCGTCAAGGAGGAGCCTGTGTTTCGCGTTCGTGAGCACGAAACGAAACGAAGCACCAGACAGGGTCAAGGTCAGCTGGCTCGTTCACGGCCCTCCGTTCGAGGACCCGAGGAGGAACCACAGTGTACTGTGTGCGGTTTGCGATCTCATAGTGCGGGAAAGTGCAGGTTTCGTAACCTAAAGTGCAGTGTATGTGGGGTCAAAGGTCATTTGCGCAGAATGCATACGTCCAATTTGCACAAAATAGGTGCAGATTCTGATACCTCTCACGAGGGCGATTGCAGGGAGTGTGATCTTTTTAATATGAGGTATGTAGATCATAAGCCTATTAGATTAACTGTAAACGTGTGTAATATTAAGTTACTTATGGAATTGGATTCTGGATCGGGTGTTTCTGTGATATCAGAGGAATTTTATATAAATCATTTCAAAAATTATAAACTGTACAATTGTGATCTAAAAATGTGCGTATATACTGGCCATAAAATTACGCCATGTGGGTACTTCGTTGGTGAAGTTACATATAATAAAAAAACAGAAAATATTAAATTTTATGTTATTAAAAACGGGGGCCCACCGTTACTAGGTCGTGATTTTATGGCTCAGTTTGGAATCTATTTTGTATCGTCTAGTAATAATAATTTAGTTTGTAAACAAAAGCTTACTGAAGATGTGCGACGGTTATTAAATAAATATCCTGATATTTGGAAGGATGACTTAGGATGTTTCAATAAATTCGAAGTTGAACTTCTTTTAAAAGACGATGCTAAACCAAAATTTTTTAAGCCTCGGTCGGTCCCTTTTGCCTTGAGAGACAAAGTCAGCGCAGAGCTTGACAGACTAGTTAAATTAGGAATTCTTATACCTGTTAACCACTCTGAGTATGCCACGCCGATAGTTCCGGTTTTAAAAGAAAATGGAAAGTTAAAGATTGCCGGGGACTACTCCTGTACGTTAAATAAAGACTTAAAAATAGATAAATACCCCTTACCAAGAATCGAAGAAGTGTTTTCTAGATTAGGCGGGGGAGAGTATTATTCTAAAATTGATTTAAGTAACGCGTACAATCAATTTAAACTTACGGAATCGTCTCAAAAATTAACAACAATTAATACGCAAAAAGGCCTTTTTGCTTACACTCGGCTCGTTTACGGCCTGGCTAATGCCCCAGCAATATTTCAGAGAGCGATGGAAACATTGTTATCAGGGCTGGACGGAGTTAGCGTCTGGCTAGATGATGTGTGTATAACCGGACCAAACGAGGAAATACATATGGCTAGGCTTCAATCGGTTTTAAGTAGGTTGCAAGACGCCGGATTACGTTTACAAAAAGAAAAATGCATATTTTTCAAAGATAGCGTGACGTATTTAGGGTACGTGATAGATAAGAATGGTTTAAAAACGTGTCCTACAAAAGTCGAAGCTATACTAAAAGCACCCGCGCCCGCTAACGTGCTTGGAGTCAAACGTTTTCTGGGAGTCGTGAATTATTATAGGAATTTTATTCCGGGTGCGTCGGCTTTGTTAAGTCCGCTGCACGAGTTATTACGCGCTGGCGCAGAGTGGCGCTGGGGCGAGCGGCAGCGAGCGGCATTCGAGAGCGTAAAGCGCGAGCTAGCTAGCGAGCGAGTGTTGGCGCATTTCGACCCAGCTGCACCCTTGGTGCTCACTGTAGACGCAGGCCCGTGCGGAATCGGAGCAGTACTCGCGCACCGAGACGTCGAGGGCTGCGAGCGCCCTATTGCATTCGCGTCCCGTTCCTTAACTCAGAGTGAAAAGAACTATAGCCAGATACAGAAGGAGGCGACGGCTATTGTTTTTGGGGTTAAATATTTTCATCAATATTTATATGGACGTCAGGAACCGTTTATTTTAAAAACGGATCATAGGCCGTTACTATCCATTTTTAATAAAGATAAGGGTATATCTGTCACTGCCGCTTTACGCTTACAAAGATACGCAATAATTTTATCTGCTTATAATTATATAGTGCAATATGTAGACGGTAAAAATAATCAAATCGCAGATTTCTTTTCTCGCTCACCCATATCGGTTCCATGAGATAAGGAACGAGTGGACGACTACTCTAAGTATTTCCTTTTTTTCGAGTCGAACGCGGAACCGGTTTTGTTCAGTGACATTAGGCGCGCGACAGCGGCAGACAATGTACTGAGGACAGTTATTAAATATATGAATAAAGGTTGGCCTAGGAAAATAAAGTGTAAATCTATACTGCCGTATTTTCTATGTAAAGCAGATTTAGAGGTGGTCGATGGATGTTTATTACGCGGCCATAGAGTAGTTATTCCGAATGTCTACCGGGGAACGATGCTAAAAGAATTACATTCATCCCATTTAGGCATCGTTAAAACTAAAAATATAGCTCGGGGAAAAATGTGGTGGCCGCAGATCGACTCGCAAATTGAACGACTGGTAAACTCGTGTCAGAGTGCCGAGTGTGAGTTTTCACCAAAACAAATCGAAAACTTTACTTTCGCGTTAAGGGCATATTTATATGGAACTGAAGCAGCGCCCCTGGCGGAAGTGAGAGAAAACTCAAATGGACGAGTGTCAGTGTTGAGTTTTCTCTCACTTCCGCCAGGGGCGCTGCTTCAGTTCCATATAAATATGCCCTTAACGCGAAAGTGAAGTTTTCGATTTGTTTTGGTGAAAACTCACACTCGGCACTCAGACGTGTGCGGCGCTGCGCAGCGCCCCGCCGCGCGCGCCGCCCGCGCCGTGGCCTCGCCCGCCCGGACCATGGCATCGCGTTCACATTGACTACATGTCTATTGGCCAGTCTGTTTATTTAATAGTTATTGACGCATTTTCGAAGTGGTTGGAATGTATTTATATGGACCGTGGCACATCTACCAGTGCGCTAATTTTTAAATTAAAAGAAATGTTTTCTAAATTTGGCGTTCCGTCTGTATTGGTTTCAGATAACGATGTTAAGATAAGTTCTGCAGAATTTCATACCTTTTGTCGTATGAACGGCATACAGTATCTTACATCTCCGATCTATCATCCAGCTAGCAATGGTCAGGCTGAGAATTCAGTTAAAACGTGTAAGAAAATGATTAAATGCATTCTATCGGAAGGTAAATGTCAAAAATATGTCCATGAAAAGCTACTCAGTTTTCTTTTTAACTATAGAAATAGTGTACATTGTGCAACAGGGGCCACGCCGGATATGCTAATGATAGGTCGGAATTTAAGATCTAGATTAGATTTAATTTTACCGCCAAGTAAATTTGTTAAGCAAGACAATGTTGCATTGAAACCAAGCAGAGAATTTAGGGTTGGTGAAATTGTGTGGGCTAAATGGTTCATTGCGAAAAAAAGTGTCTGGTGTGTGGGCGTTGTAAAAAAAATTATAGGAACTCGAATGTTAAAGATTTATTTTGAAGACTATAAAACAAGTAGCAATAGGCATATAGACCAGGTCAGGAAATATACTGGAAATTATGTAAATTTGGATGATTGCCTACAAACGCCTCAAAGCTCAGTTACAACTCCCCCGCCAGACACGGCCGTTTCCGACCCGCCGCACACTCCGCCCCTAGTCCCGGTACCGGCATCTCCACCGCCGCCCGCCACTGCTGTGTCGGAGGAGACGGACTTGCAGGTGCAAACAGACTGTAGTTTCCCGGCCGCAGGGAATTTGATAGCCCCTGAAGCTGATAACTGTAACAGCCAGGGGGAAAAGGTCAGCGGGGAAGGGACGGAGCCCAGGGAGAACGTTGAGCGCAGTGAGGCCGTACCGGCTACAGAATTGTGTATTGTGCCAGGGGGGCCATCTAGTGCGAGCAGTAGTCCGCTCGGGCATCCTAGGCGGACTAGGAAACCTGTAGACTATAGGCAGTATTTTAAGTAAAGAAATGTACTTATTTTGTTAAAATATTCGATATATATATATTGTTACAGGTTTCCAAACTAGTGTTGGAGGGATGTAGTATGTTAAGTCGGGTGACTTGTCAATCACCCAGTAATAAACGAGCTACAGAGCGAGTTGGTCGTTTTATTAACACCTACCGATATACCAGTGGCCTTTAAAAAATCATAACCTTAAATTATACGAAATGGAGCTACAAAATCATAAGTAACTAAAAGCCCACGAGCCACTAAGCGTTTCAGATACTAATGCTGAAGTAACAGTTGCAGTCAAGTTCCCTACGGAGTTGGGAATGTAGCGAATTTACATCCCTGTGCCTTGGACAGCATGTTAAGCTTTTAAGGTCCCTGTCATTATCCGTTTCACGTTATCACCTTAAGCTCACCGAAAGTTGGAGTAATTTAGAGAGTGGGTTTGACCTCCTAATTTCCTTTCCTATAGAGGAAATAGCCCTGCAGTGGGATCCATTCAATGCAGCTGCTAACTGATAATAATCACATTCTTTTTACTCAAATTCACCACGTATCTTGAAATGAATACAATTATTTTCTTACATTGCAATGAAATGGTGATAATGATAATTAATTGATCAATCTGCAGATTGGCAGTAATCACGGCTGGCGCAGGCGATCATCCGTTATAGCGAGAGCCGCAAAAAAGCGCGCATCGAAACAATGTCACGGCGGCTCTCAGCCTATTGTTTGTGCGCTTTCATGAACCAGCGGTGCACTTCTCAACATTGTTAGTACTTTAGTAGGTAACGTTCTCGTGAGATGATGCTACTAGTAGCAGATACTGCGAATAGCTTTCCTTGGTACTTTGTGTTTTTGTTTTGTACTACTTGTGGACGAAGCCAACAAATGGTCTAACTAATTTTTTACATGAGGCTGACAGATCAAGCAGGTTGCCTCATGATGTAAGAAGCCTTCGCCAATGCGGTCTGTAATCTGTAAAGTATTAGGTTCAATGTGCTAGACTAGAGAAGAGCTTTTTACATTTTATTTGCTACTCTGAGTCTGCACACAAACCTCAGGCATATAAATGTGTTAACATTAAAGTTAATGAGCTTTTTTTCGGCAATCGGAAAAATTTTAATACGAACAAAATAATATTAATCCTTTGCAGCACAATTATAAAAATACCATCTACTTTCCTCCGTAATTTAAATCGAAATAATAAGTACCAATTTTCATCTTTACGCCCCTATGATCAATTTACCTTAAGGTTCATTTTGATTCATCAATATTTTTTTAATGATTGTAAAAGAATTATAAGTCGTGATAAATTTAAAATTGAGCTATGACCTTCCTATTGTAAATTTAGGACATAATTACACATACATAGTATAAACGTAGTAATTGCGGAATATCGTAAATGTTACATTCTTACTAGAAGGCACTGTGGCACGACAAGGCTTGCATATCATTTCAGAATTTGGTGCTGTCGGTAATGGTACTGTGATCAAGTGGAAAGGCGTTCAGAGTGCCTAGTGTGAGCTTGTTGTACGAGCGACTGCGTAAAAACGTAACGCAAATTTATATGGAATCGAAGTAGCGCCATCTAGCTATAGCGAGAGTAAACGCTTTTTTTTCTATGTAATTTGACGTTACGAGTGAAAAACTCGCACTTGCCCCACAGGAGGCGTTAGGGCGAGTGATACGTGTTCGATTCCCGTTGCTTTCGCAACTTTTCATAACATATATATTTCTAAAAACACCCTTCACTGTAGGTAGTACTGTTCAACAAAAATTTTATTAAACAAAAATACCTAGATTAATCTCTATTAAACGAATTATCAAAACTGTAAGTACCTACGAAAGTACTCACTGAAAATTGCCACGTCAATTTGTATTTCTAGCCGGTCCGTTACATGCAGTAGTTGGCTATTGGCAGATAAGCTCACAATGCAATTACGCCGAGAGTAATGAATAGAACCTGTTATCCACGAGTGGTATTCATTAATATACCGCCAGGCTGTATGCATTCGCGTCGCGTCACTGCCAATGGCGGGAAGCTATAAAATTCAAAAAATTCCACTCTCGATAAAATTGCAAGAGTCAATTACTCGAAGTTTTATTATATGGGCTCGAATATAAAGAACGGAATTAGGTTATCGTAGCAATTATAAAATGTCGAAGATGTATAATATGAAGGGGATAAGCTGGCCATGTGCAGGTAATATAGACCTAATAGATGTCGGCATTTTGTATACTTAGCTTCGTTTACGTGTAGCTATGTTGCAAGTTTTTATGTTATAGTTTAATGATACCTAAAAACTAATAAATTGCAATCGTAATAGTATAAGTACATATTGACAAAAACGACATGAACCTAGTGGGTTTACGATTATTGTTTATTTAGCCGACTATTCGTTTTATTATTGTCATTTCCACATTATAAGATTCATGTCAGTTTTGTAGGTGACGGGTAAATTATACGCAGTGAAGTTTCTTGTAATTTTTAATTAGTTTAATTCCATCAGTATCAATTCCGCAACACAGTACATTTTATACAACGTAAATATTAAAATAGAACATCCAGTCAAACACTACGCAGTGAGAACAGTGGGACACTTTTAATCTTACAAAGACGTAAGTAATTGAGTACAACCCGTAAAAAATGCAAAAATCATTCGCAAATATTTTTTTTAAATAATTTCATTCAACATAAGGAACATCCAATTTTAATGAAATTACAGAATTTTACAAAGGTATAAAGAAATATGTAAAGATTTATCTAGTTTATATACATAAATATATCTTTCGACGGCCTCCATGGCGCAGTGGTACGCGCGGTGGATTTATAGACGGAGGTCCCAGATACGATATCTGGGATAGCCTATCTGGGATAGGATACCATACGATATCTGGGACAATATTATGATTCGCAATATAGTTAACATTTTACAAATTAAATGATTATCCAAACTTATGACGATTGGGTATAAAAGCATTATCAGTTTATAAAAATTACAAAACGTTACATAGGTATGAATGAAAATATGGCTTTTTACGAACATAACAAAATGTTCTCGCTTTAGTTCAAACTGTAGAATCATTGCTTTCAATTAGTCTCAAATTCAACTTTGCCCGTTTAATGAACTGTGGCTAATTTGTTTAAGAAAAACGCGTTCAACTGAGAAACGCTACTGTCCCACCCGTGAGATTTAGTTTTTTTACTTACTTAGCAAAAGAAGTATGTGTATTTATTTAATCTTTAAGAGCAGTAGAGCTCGTCCGAAGAGATCACCAAGCTTATGCCGCTAAGCATCATTGCTGAGTTCCAGTCTGGAAGGCATAGTAGATTTAAAAGCAAGTGTTATTTTAGGCACATAAGTTTCAACACCAAAACTGGAGTTAATAGACTTGGACAGCATTTTATAAGACGTTCCTCGCATCCCCTATAAAGTATCGATTTGTTTATAGGCGATGGTTTGTCGGCAGGCTTCGAAATAGCGCGAATTTTTAACAGACAGTTGATTGTGAGGAAAAGGTTGTCAAATACATACGATGGACACATTTTTTTTTATCTACTTCAAGTTGGCTCTTGACTGCTATCACACCTGATGTTAAGAGATGATACAAGCTAAGAGAGAAGCGGGCTAACTTGTTAGGAGTAGGATGAAATCCAGACAACTTTTGGTTTCTACCCTACATCATACCGGAACGCTAAATCGTTTAGCGATACTGATAGTTCAATTCACTAAGACGCGCCCCACTATTTCTCGCGAGGGGAAACCGAAGGGTGCGGGGAGTACAGTTCGAACATCAGTCTCGAGTCGACCACGGCTCGGTGTACACGGGCTATTGTAGGTTGTATCGCTGCGTGTCATGACCCAACGGAATGATGCTCTACTTAATTTTTTTACCAATATTATATTTATAATTTCAAAAAAACGTATCGTATGATGATAAACTACATATTTAAATGTGATTTAGCCAGAAAAATCGTTCCGTTGCCCATTCCTTCAGGTTGACCGACTCGACTTTAATTTTTCTACAAAGGTCACTTGATTGGTTTGTTACTGACAAAATAGATTTTCCAAATTAACTTAGCCAAATAGCTTTGGTCATTGGTACTATCCTACTAAAAAAGACGTACCGTCAAGCGATTTAGCGTTCCGGTATCGTGTAGAAACTAAAGAAATGTAGATTTCATGCTACTCCTAACAGTTAGCCCGCTTCCATCTTAGTTTACATAAACTAACTTGTAATGAATCAAAATAATAATAGATACCATGGGTTCACGCTTTACAAAAACACATACGTATACGTATGGTAGACAAGACAGCGTGGAATTGAGCTCAATCATTAAACTGTTTAAACAAAAGAAAAATAGATATACTAGGTACCTATCTGAGATGATTGTGGGTATGTGTGTTTTTAAGATATTTTTAAATGTGTATATATATGTGTCGAAGGAATTAGACTAGAGACGTAGAATAGATTGTTGTAATATTGTAATAGACGTCATTGTTTATGGAAATGTTACTGTCTGTGGATGTAATTATTTTTGGTATGTCACGAGTTTTTGACGTGACAACGTCTTGTAATTCAATAGAGCCGGCAGCACGCACGAAAAAACATGACGTCATGCGTCGTTACCTCGCTTTGAGGCGTTCCATGTAAGGCTTGAAGTGCAAGCGAGAGCGCGGAACTAGCGACAAAGAAGGACAATCGGCCTTTGCGTTCGGCAGCGTTCAACATCCGTCTATTAAATATAATTATTAAATATATTAATTTTAAATTAAAAATTAATATATTTATTATAAATTTATAAAATCAAAATCAATTATTTTATTAATTTACATTAATATTTATAAAAATATAAAAATTCTAATAACCAATTAAATGCTACCATTCCATCAGTATTTTCTTAAGACATTGTCACGTTCAACTATCGTCAGTAAACCGACTTTACAGACAGCCAATTTTTTTTTATGAAAGTAATCGAAATAGAACTAATTGTTAATCATTTAATGAGAGATATGAGAGGTGCTTACTTAAAACTTTAACACAAAGTTAAATTCAATTTGATTTGATAAATGAATGTATGATTGATTTGTTTTAATACTCCAACCAATAAAAGAGTCTGGCGATTAGTATTTACACCATCTTGAGGGGAATAAAGGAGTTGGGTAGTTAGTTTGTGTCTGGAGTGCGGAAGAGGTCGAGTTGAACCAGTGTAAAAGTGTTCTTAAGAAGTAAATTAAATTAGGGAGTAAAGTAAGATGGGTGTAAATAAACTACTGTTCTGAATCTTTATAATACGTCAGGAATTATAAAAATCTATTTCATGTATCAAAACATTGTGAACTTGCAATATATCTGTTCGTGAAGACAAAGTCTTTGTAACCCTAGAAAACGCCCAAGAGATTAAGAACCACTAAAGATGATGTCAAGAAGAATGGTGATACTCCGATATATATATTAACCTATATCACAATATAATTTTGCTGTGCAGGACCAACACGACATATTCATTTTTAAAAAATGAGTTAAAATGAAGTAGAGCATACTGCTAGTCAAACGTGACATTCTTGTTGACATAATTAACTTGACACTTTGTGTGAGTGTGCACACATTGCTACTCGTTACGTAGTAATAGAACTCACATTCTTGCAATTTTTATTGCACACTTGCACTGTAAGCGTTTGAAAAACAAAACACTACGAGCCATCGTGGATTGACCAAGCTATACGTCCTTGTCGGTAGTAACTAGCAACGGCGAAAGCCTCTCACCAGGTTATCTGAGTGAATGACTTTAAGATTATGGCTCCTAAACAGACGAACTAAGTAAGTATAAGTAATATTTTCATTTTAATGAATTACAGACAAATTGCATGGGCGACTAATATTTTGATTTGTTAAACAGATAATATACCACGTAATTCAGATAATATAAGATCCGCTTCAAATCATCATCGTATTCCCGCAATAATTTGGTTTTTTCTTTGTGGTTTGTGTAGCATTTAAGAAAGCCATGGTGTAATTTTCTCACATCCGCTTTTTTGATTTTGCTTTGATAATCTGCTTTGAAATTAAAAAGATTGTATAACAACTTTAGTTATAGAAATTACTTTTTTTGTATGATTTTCATTGTTCAAAGGTTATTATAATGTTACCTCGATTAGTCCAAATCGATTTATTTCTATAGAAACTTTAATGCTACTGACAGATATACAAAGGTAGTCGTTTATATGCTGGATTATCCGAGGTACTAATTGGAGAACCTAACTAACCAAAATTAGCTTTATTTAAAAAAAATCGGCTCCAAATCGGACCTATCAATTTAGGAAATAAAAACGTGGTACATAAAAATTTTTAAAACGCACTAAAAAGTAAAAAATAACTTATTTTGCTTTAATTTACTGAAGCATATCTATGAAGTCGGTGCCAGCCAAGTTTAAGGAACATTTATTTTACGTAGTAAAGCAGTTTGTGGGTTCTAGGTAACGTCCTTGAAAGTAGAAACGATATGCTTAAGTAAATTAAAGCAACTAAATTACACAGTTATTTTTTACTTTTTAGTGCGTTTGGAGTCGGTTCTATTTTTTGTTAAAAATTTTTATTTCTTACTTTTTAGTGATTTATCGCCACGTAGCGTACTCGTACTATACTGTCATAGTATATTATATAGCACTAGTAGCCAAAAAGCTACCGATACCGAGTCAAAAACCGAAATCGCTGTAAGCCTGCCTCCAAAATTTTAAGAGTTCCTTCAATTTCCCCAAGATATCATCAGCAGATCCTAACAAGCGGACAATGGGACCACCTTGGATGTATGCCCTTTCTAATAAAAAAAGAATTATCAAAATCGGACAACACTGTAAAAAGTTATGCGTGGTCATACATAAAAACGTCGGTTAAAAATTTACTTTAGGTATTGGCAAAATGGCATAAAAACAATTGTACGTACTGTCTTCTAATATTTGGTTACACACTAAACGCTGGATCTACTTAGTTAATTTTATGTTCCTTTTGGCGCAAAACGCGCAGTTACACTTACTTATAACTCTCAAGAGTTAATGGTTTCAAACGTGTTACTTTGACATATTAAATAAACTGGTTTATGAAAAAAAACTAGTTAATAAAGGTTGCTGTAGATACATACAAAAAATAGTCGTAAAATGATGCGACACCGGCCAACGTACGCCGAAGGGTGCAATTAGGGTTTAGAGTCGAGGGATATCATTACATGATGTGATGATAAAATTTACAATTACCAGGACAAATAACTTTTCTGTATATTGTACCTACATTATATTAAAATGCGTGTATAATTGCTATAAAAATATTTTTTGTTTTCTTTAATGAATTCCGTACTCGTTAACGATTGTTCTGTATTGTAACAGAGTAAACGACCTGTTCGCAGTTTTGTTTTTAAAATATCGAGCCTTTGTTATTGTAAGAAAATTAATGTAAGGTAGTACCTATTTAATTATATATAATGCCTCTATGTCCATTTTTAGCCCATGTTACAAATTATGATGGTTTTATTTAGAGTTCTGCGTCGTACTGTAAAAATGTTAGATTTTAGTACTTCTAATAAAAACTCTATAGCAGCTCAAAGTTCGGAAGTTGCTAGACCGTCGTGCCGTTGGTCTATATCTTCGTGACGAGACAATTCTTTTTACAACAAGGGTTTTCTATCATTTATCTCACTAAAACTGAATAAGCTAGCAAGTTTATAGGCTTAAAATTGTTTAAAAGCTATCAAGATTTATCTCACACAACAAAACACAGGGCAAAATGAAAATTTGTAATAAACCGTAATTGAAGTATGTAAAATAAACCGACTTCCTAACGAAACCAAAGGTTACAATATCATAGAGGTAACCTTCGAAGTTACCACGGCCGCTTGAAAGTGTTTCTAGTTGTATCCAACAAACGTAGGCGCCGAACCAGCCACACGTGCCCGGCACACGGATTTTGTAATTCTTGTCTCTAATCAAACATCTACATCGTATTATGAACCCAATTACTATGTACATATATAATTATCTGTACATCTAACTAAATTCCACTCGACAAATTAGTTATTTGTTACGCTGTAAGCTTCAGGTGGAACGGAATTAAGGTTATATTTGCGCGAATGCCGATAGCGGACTATATTTTTCGATTGTGTTATGTGTATGTTTTTTGTCATATGACATGTTATTAGATTCATCCGGGATCTGGGGAGTGACGTGAAAAAAATTTTTTTTATTTTTTTATTTCAGGCATTGTAATAACCCATATACAAAAAATTTAAATTTAAATTTCGATGGAAGTGGAATTAGATTTTTGTTTATCGACCACAAGTTGGCCCTTGACTGCTATCACACCTGATGTTAAGTGATGATGCCATCTAAGATGGAAGCGGGCTAACTTGTTAGAAATAGGACGAAAAACCACACCCCTTTCGGTTTCTACACGACATCGTACCGGAACGCTAAATCGCTTGGAGATACGTCTTTGTCGGTTGGGTGGTAACTAGCCACGGCGAACGCCTCCCACCAGCCAGACCAAGACAAATTAAGAAAAATCTCAATCTGCCCCGCCGGGATTCGAACCCAGGACCTCCGTCTTATAAATGCACCGCGCATACCACTGCGTCACGGAGATTGTCATAATATGTGAAAACGGTGACTATAAAAATCTGTTTAGCGATTTCGACTATATATAAGGGGACAAAATAGTAAGCTATTTGTTTTTACTTTTCTGTATTTTTTTAAATTTTATTCGGAAAAAAAAAAGCTTTTAAATCCTTTAATAACACTCGATTTTATGTTCAAATGTTCCTATAATACAAACAAAACCCACACACATATAAATACCATACTCAATTTAAGTTCCTGCACAGAAACTACCAATGTTAACGGTACTCAAAATAAGGGCTATAAAATAACCACCTCTTGCGGTTATCCACTAACAACATACGGACGTCAATTACGAGAACAAAAGATTTCCTCTAGCCGAACCTACTTGCCTTATAGAACTATGGACCACAGAATTACCAGATGTAAAATAATAAATCGATAGAATAGATAGAATAAAATTTTAATTTGGAATTAGAAAATTCAAATCAAGGCTTGATTACTAACGGTTCGAAAGGTAAAATATCACTATACTTTTATTTGAAATTAAACTTTATTTGTTTCAAATTTTAACATTCTGTAAGGACGTGACGTTAAATGGAACACCATTGTCTATGATGCAATACTTCGCAGGACAAGTTTGGAACCCTTATTGCAAAGCTTTATCTTGTATGAACCTGCGGCTTAAATGTCTAAAACCTCAATTGCCTTTTATTTCAACGGTAATCTTAGCTTTCAAACTGAAAGTTCCTTTTTTTAATCGACTACAAGTTAGCCCTTGACTGCTATCACACCTGATGTTAAGTGATGATGCAATCTAAGATGTTAGGAATAGGATGAAATCCACAGCCCTTTCGGTTTCTACATGACATCGTACCGGAACGCTAAATCCCTTGGCACGTCTTTGTCGGTAACTAGCCACGTCGAAAGCCACCAGTCAGACCAAGACAAATTAAGAAAAATCCCAATCTGTTCCACCGGGAATCGAACCCAGGACCTCCGTCTTATAAATCCACCGCGCATACCACTGCACCACAGAGGCCGTCAAAAACAACTTAACAGCTAAAATAAGCACAATTTACGTACTAATTGGGCAGACTAGCTTCAACAAATAGAACTACTACATAGATTACTACTTTAATATCATTATTTAAAAAAAGTTATTAAAGTGTCGCGGCATAAAATGAATTTAGCGTACGGGCACGTTAAGCACTGCCCTAAATCAGTGGCATTTATTGGGTTTTGAATTTGAAAGAAATGTTACAGTTTTCAAATTACAATCAATGGATTACCATGCTGAAATGAAATATTGGATCTAATAAATTAACAGGCTATATAAAAAAACAATGTAAAAGTACAGCAATATTTCAAAGAAAAAGGTCACTTGATCACCGATTCTTCACACTACAATAGTAAAGCGCGGTGTACAAACAGCAAATAACAAATAGGCGAAAGATATGAGCGGACAGAGACAAACATCTAGGAGGCAACAAAGCCGGTCGACAGGGGTCAGCGGTTGGACCGCAGATGCTCCCGACAGGCGATTAATAAGGCCCACCCCGGCCCGACTTAACACCCGCCTGATAAGCTGATTACAACCTTCGGCATGCGTTACAGAGATGCTACTCTACGGAAGTATCTGTTAGTAGTATGGAGCGATCACGAATAAATTCTATGCTCTGCAGGAAACAGATTTTTAAGCGAGTTCAAAGAAGGTTTTGTGAACGAAACCTATGTTGCATTGACCGCGATTTTTTTTTAATTTCTGATCTGATTTGGATGGCACATTATTTTTTAATTGTTATAATGTTTTATGATGCTTTAGTATATTTGCTTATAACAGCGTTTTGTGTCTCATTAAAAATATATCATCGAATTTGTTTTACACTGCTAAGTTTAACAGAATCTGTCTGCAAAAACTACATTTCTGAGATAAGCTTGAATAGACACATGATGGACAAATTAAAATTAAAAAAAAAACAAATTTGTATTCTGTTACTCATCTTCTATTGCCCCATCACGATTTGGTACAGTTTTACTTTACACTCAGATATATTATTGCAATGAAGCATATAAAAATGTCATCGTTTATTCGCCTATAAATAAAAACTTTGAACTTCCGCTTAGAGATATTTTTGCACATCATTTACGCTAACCATTTATGGAAAAGTTTTGGCGTCCACACGTCACTATCAGTGTCAGCTGTTCACAAGTAAACCGATAGATCATACGCGATGCAACCATGTAAGGCCCGCACAAGACAAATTCTGGTGATGTCATACGGAGCTTTGGAAACCAATCGCGTGTTCTATACCCCAGTGTAAAGTAAAAAAATCAATTGCTACGATTAACTTAATCACCTCTTGCATAAAGTCGACAATCGCGTGATAAAAACCGATGGCATCCTCTACATATAACCCGTACATACATAATTACACGCCCAAACAAAATGAGCTAGCTATCACGGACCGACGAAAATTATAATAACCACGCAACCTAGGCGTAGGATGATAGATAATAAGGTAAGAAAATGGTGTACGTTACCACATCCAGAGATGTGAGATGTAAGATTAGCTATCGCTATGTCAAGTATGGCGATATGTATCTTATAAGGTTAGTCTAGCTGCTTAGCTTATATTGTCAGTTTTGGGTAAGTTTAGTAGTAAAGGTTTTATGTAACAGAACTTGTCCGGAGGAGTACCACCACCATGTTTATTTCTAACGCCAAGTAATATTTCTGTTTTCCGGTCTGAAGTGCTGAAGGACTCTCAGCTTGGTCCATCAACATTATATGAATCTAATTATTTACATACATACATCAAAATAATGTCATAGAATATTTAAAAATTATTATTTGTTTCAATCGTCTTAATATCTTAAAGTAAATCTACATAAATTAATTTTATTTGAGCAGTCAAAGGAAGCGATATTAAGATTAATTTAACAGTGTTCAAACTGAATACATTTTACTACAGGTAACATTCCTAAACTTACTCTTAAATACATTAATCTTTAGCGCAGCTATTTATTTCGATGTAGCCAAAGGTCAAAACTAAAAAATGCTTGGCGAGTTAGTCCACAAACTATAAATCATACTCTTGCCCGGTAATTAGCGTGACGGTAAATAAACCGAAATGTGGAATAAATCACAACGAGTAAGTTAGCGAGATGTAAATGGCAGTAAATCAGTCAGTGGGCAATCAAACAATGAATATTGTGAGTAGGAGGATTACTAAAGAACAAATTGGCCCGTTAAGTCGTTGTGGGATCGGCGGGTCTAATATTTCATAGTCGTTCTCCATCTCCTATAACGTAACATATACACACGTGCTTACTTCCAACCCTAGCTGGGGTCCAACTTAGTTTATTACAGAAAATCATCGGTAAGTAACTTGTCATTTAATAATCAAAATCCTAGAAATCATAACTAAGCATTAAATAATTCGAGTAGAAACCGAGTTCGTTACGCAGACCATCGGGACTTAGCGATAATGTAGGTACTTAACCCGGGAAATCAATTTAAACTTATAACTTTATTCGGTCTGTCTCAAATCATCTTAAGAATATCAAAATTTCAAATTACGCTTTTACTATAGGTCTTATTAAAGCCTAATTAGAAGTGGAACGGTTATCAACAAAATAAATGAAATAAAATCGGCAAGTAACAAGTCTACTGTACGTTGTACACTAACTGATTTATTATTTTTACACTTGATTGTTAAACTCAGCCAGAGTCCAAGTTTGGTACGTGTGTAGACACCATAAAGCGTGGAACATGGAACAATCAATGTCTTGGGTGTCACGGGGAAACAAAAAAGGAACACAGGAACATGTGTTGTATTGGACACTGAGCGCGTCAACAGTCAACACGTGCAACGGACAACGCGCTTTCTGTTTAGTGGTAATGTGGCGTGCACAGCTCATTATACAATAGAACAAAACCATATTTTGAACTTTGAAGATTTCACACCATATGCCTGACCAAATTGTTGAAAGGTTACTATACTTACTCGAATTTAAATAATTCAATTTTTTACTGTTTTGTGGTAATGTGGCGTATTCAGCTCATAATACAATGGAAAAAAAACCATATTTTGGACTTTAAAGATTTCAGAACGTGTACTTAACCAATTTGACGAAGTCCAACTCTAATTGAAATAATTATATTTTTATATGCTTATGCATATAACATTTTCGGTGAAATTATTACGATGAATATTAAATTAAAATTTTCCAATGTATTAAATTATAGAATTGAGCACCGAGTGCGTTTAGTTAGAGAGGAAAGGAGTTATATTAGTGATAGCTTAGCCTGTTGTGCAGCACTTTCTGATTATATTTGTCAATTTTGTGTGCAATATATAATTAACAAATATTCGTATATCCTCACAAACTTTTGCATTTACTCGTATAACATTAAAGTTGATGTAAGAACTTTTCAGAGCTGTTAACCTATTTTAGCGTTGCCACTGAGCTCGAAAAGGTTCACGTTAATTCACGTCACCGAACGTCCGTCGTCAATGCGTTCGAAGTGGAGTGGAAGGAGATATGAGATGGCTATTCAAGAGCGGCGGCGTGTGACGCGAGGTCAGCGGTGATGCTTGCTCGACATTCCTCTTTCGTGTTATCTTATTTTTCATTGAAATCATTTCTTTTACTTCTTAAATATTTATTTATATCAATACAAATAAATTTTCTTTTTCTTTTTGCTTTTGCTAAATGCATATGAAAGAATATGGTACAGCCAGTTTGTCAGTTTCTTCCGCGTAATGTATGAAACCATCAGTCGGATTGTAAATAATCTTATTTTATATATTAGCTAGACGCATAAGGAGAAACAAAGACTAATTTGTATCCTGAATCCTGATATTTTCACGGGAACAGAAACAGGGCAGTCGGTGCCAGCCAAGGTTTCTACTTTAAGTACATTACCTAGAACCCACAAGCTGCTTAACTACGTTAAATAAATGTTCCTTAAACTTGCTGGCACCGACTTCATAGATATGCTTAAGTAAATTAAAGCAACTAAATGATACAGTTATTGTTTACTTTTTAGTGCTTTTCCAGTTGGTTCTATTTTTTGTTAAAAATTTTTTCACTGGTACATTAAGTCTGCGCGTACAAAGTCGCGAGTCACTATTAGTTGTTTTATAACAACTTAACAATTAATTTACATACTATGTTATTGCATCATAACGATGGCTCATTACATTACATAAGATATAGAAGAAAATCATTTATGTTGTTTATAAACTATTTCTTATACCTACCTACAAGTAACTCTGACATAAGGTTATTTCTGCACTGCATTGGCGACTATTAAGATAAAGAAAACATGGATGGAAATTTAACTCTGCAATATTTATAGTCTTCATTTATAATCTTATTCCTTATTACTTTGTTACTTTCATCGAAATCTCAAAAATAACGCATAATACTCGAAATCAGTAAGCAGACAGTGAGTCAGTATTCAAAAAATAATAAGAAGGCTAATTCTGACCTTATGTTTATATTTTATTCTATTCGACGAAACTCTCAAATTAGACAAACAAATTTCAATATGGTTGATTGGTTGGTTTGAATCGAGAATGCTCGGATTCGAATTTTATGCAACGCTAAAAGAGCGTAGGCGATGTAAAATGATTTGTCGAATGTAAATAGATAGAAATACCCAAAGTTTTCTAGATCCATCAGAGGTACTCAGTGGTTTATTATATATCACTATTCTTGGGCTCTTAATTAATTAAACTATTAGTCATAAAATGTGTTGCATTTTTTACCTTCAATTTTGATTTGTTTGTTGACAAGCATTTCCAATCGAGTTTGGCTTCAGTATAGGGTTGTTAGCAAACAAAATTTTAAAATATTTATTAAATACTAAAACACTTTTAAAATTAATGTTTCTTATATTTCCGAGGAATTCAAATTCTTGTACTACGTATATACTGAAGTTACATCAATGAAGCAGATTAAAGATGTTTGCAAATCTAAAGCAACACGTATGCATGTAGATAAAACAAGGTAAAGCAGCATACAGTTTCAAAAATAAACAATATTATATCATTAACGTATCAAAGCAACACAGCCATAAATGCTGAGCTCTACATGCTACTCATGCAGCATAAGATGAAATATATTCTGTGTGTATCATTATTATTTTAAAAAATGTATTTTTCTTCCTTTCATACGTGTTATTATTGCGACCAATCACTAGTTCTCACTTTGTGCACTACAGTCTTCTAGCAAGGCCTACTTAAATTAAGAAAAAAGGAGAAAATTAGTCATATAGTAAGGACATAAGTTATCTTTGATCCCCTAATCCATACTTATAATAATCTGCAATAAAAAGAAGTACAAAAACTGGCAACCCTGACAGACTCCCGTAGAGTCAAGATCAAGTGGAAGGAGATATGACGGGTGGCTATTCAGGGGCAATGATGTGTGACTGAGGTCGACGCTGAGACGACGCGGCGGACATTCCCAGCCCGTTTCGTGGCTCGTTTCATTATCTAGCTACTGTTTGGATTGTGGTTACAACTTACAAATATCTCCGTAGATATGAATTTACAATATATTTCGTAAATTACAAAAGCGAGTTAGGAGAAGGAAGTAATGTATAAGTAAACAAGCCTGAAGAATTCTTTTCGTTTGGTATAGCAAAGAAGATTGGCTTACATACGCCCAAATGTTAAGGGGTATAATGAAAAGAAGAGAAGACATGGAGAAATGCGAGAAAAGAAAGAGAAAATACGTAAGATGGTGGGCATGAAGTAATCAATTGCGGTCCCGTGCCAACCTTGGAGTCCAGAGGGGGTCGTTTTAGTCCGTGCAAGTCGGACATACCCTACCAATAGGCAGAAATCCGAAGGGATTTTTTTTCTCCTCAATATGAAAAAATAAATAGCAAAGGGATGTAATCCTCAAAAAACAACGCAATTCCCACCCATACTTATATATATCGAAAGGATTAAATTCTCCCGTTTTATTTTCACACCTAAACTAAAAAACAATTTTAATAAGCAAAAAGAAGTTGTAAAAAGAACACCGGCCTTTTATCTCGCAAATAATGAAAGTGGTGAAACAAGACATGGAATATTGTTAAGAAAATCTTCAATCATTATATGACAGAGATTATAATAACATACGATTATGACAGGAATTTGATGCATGCTAAATTGCCGACAACATAGAAATAGAACTTTATGTTGGAAGACGTATAATAAAAGAATGTGTCACACATGACTTATCACGTTGTAATTCAATTAATCCAAATCGCATTCATCACCATTCATCCACCATCCAGAAGAAATCGCCGCGATGCAATTAAAACAGATTACGCCATAACTGATCCAAATAAGGAATCTGTTGATAGAAATGATTTCCCATCTAACGACGCGATAAACCCGTTTCAGCGATCACTGATCCGTGAAGAGGTGAATAATGTGAAGCTTGGGACCATTGACGCGCGTCGACGAGGTGGAGATAGATACGAGATATTGAATAATCAGTTGATAAATATATTCCTCAAGATCTTTATCGAACACAGCCGTCGGTAATAATTACATTACTCACCTAAGCATTACGATTGTCAGATATTTTTCCAGGATTGAAATACATAATGATTTTTAATCTGATAATAATGCTTGTATAACTCATAATAGTCAATAACTATTTAATGTTTAGATACAAGACTTCTATTTATGTAGGTGTACGAACTTCTAAACTGAATTATGGCAAAATCTATAGCAAAATTAGTAACGTTGTAACATTGCGATAATATATAATATAAATATCCGGAAAAATGTTGGGACTGTTTGGGCAAATTTACAATTCCCGTACCTGTATTTAATAATAATTTTAGAATTTAATTTAAAGGAAATTAACATGACTAATATTCCTTTTTATCTATCACCGCAACGAGTTATTAATTGATTATGAAAATATTTATATAAGGAGGCGTTACATAGTGATCCCACGAAAAATCGAAATAATTTTATACGGAAATGAACTTCTACGTGTGTTAAACCTTACACTACAAACTCTATCACTCGATTACAACGAATATGAATACTGGCCACACTGTGGGTAGTGTAAGTTGCTAATCGATTCTGGAAAACAGATCTTAATGGAATACATATTATGAAACACATGTGAATATTGCCAAGCTAAGATGGGCAATATTCTTTGTTAGATGGGAAATATTCTTTGCAATTTAAATTGCCCAGTTATTTTAATAACTTGAATTACAATCCTACTAAGAAGTACTTGA
This sequence comes from Mycalesis mineus, assembly GCA_034621355.1. NCBI lineage: Eukaryota > Metazoa > Arthropoda > Insecta > Lepidoptera > Nymphalidae > Mycalesis > Mycalesis mineus. The sequence continues at coordinate 17,355,787 of CM067881.1, forward strand.
AAACATAGAGAGGATGAAACGGAAGAAAATGAGTTCGCTGCCTACAAATTTTCAGAATTAATAAAGATATATTATCAAGCATTTTGTTTATATTGCTCCGGTAATAAGTATGTGTAGGTGGAATTTTAGAAGCTAAATTAGAACAACTTCCAATTGTTCAATCTACCTATTATCGTTTCTTCCGTGATAATATAATAATTTGTAGTGTCTGGTGTGATAATGGAGTCAGAAGATAGCCGAAAAAACTTCTAAACTACACATGATAGTATAAAGCATTTATATAATAAGGAATTTCTTATTAATATGTTTTCCAAAATTATAAGAATTAGTGGCATTATATATTTATAAATTTTAACAATTCATATACACTGATATGAAATCATAATCAATATTTATCATAGAAGCGAAAGAAACGATTCTGTCACACATTTGTTCCAGTTAAATCAATATCTATCTATCTAGCATCGCTAGCAGTCACACGGTCATCCCGGACCGACATCGCCGCATAAAATTATCTGGGCATTAGCGGGGGAGGGCCATTTGTCATCAGAGGGAGGGGGGTGGGAAGAAAGTGGCGACTCGGGGCTGCAGACGCGACCACAAAAACAAGATGGGGCGAGCTACCCGCTAGCTACACTGCGCTAATAAATTGTGTGTCTGTTGGTAGTGGCTTAGCAACGTTGCGGATTTAAACTCGCTCATTAGAATGCTTCATTTATCTAAATAAATGCTATTTCGTACGGTACAAACTTTCCGGAATATATATTGCAGTTAAAGTTAGTTTAAAGTCTTGCTGCCTACTGATTATTTAGTAACAAATTAAAAATTGTGAAAGAAAAAGCTTTTATTTTTTAAACATATGAAAGCAAAGTTTGAATAAATTTTCGAAAAAGCAACTTTCGAAAATATGTCAAATCAAACACAAAACAATGTACATAAATGTTATCATCGTGATATGTTTATTCAATATGCAACTCAAATTATAAACCAGCAGCGAAAAATCACAACAGCGAGCAAACCAAAGCCGCAAAAAATATTTCGCACCAAACTAGGCGCTGCGTTGAAAATTACGAACTCTGAAGCATATCGAATCCATCCATTAGTTTCTTCAGAATCATTTCACGCCGCAATCCCGGCGTAAAAGGGTCAAGCGGCGCGTCACGTCCCTCCGGCATCCGCACAAAAAGCTCACCAACTATGTTTAATATTAAAACGGAAAGCGGCTCAGTTTTTGCCAATGACACGAGCCTTGATACACTAGCTCCTAGGTGATTTAATTTTATATTACGGTTTAATGGTGAATTTCAGAAAAGAATTATCCGGTCATCATTCATCTAGGTAAAGTAATAAAGTTTGAATGGAGAATCCATCGTTTCTCCACAATGAAATCAGATTAACGTTTTCATTTCTGTTACCTCGAAATTTATTTTTTTAATTTGAGTCATTCATCATCGATCGATACACAAAGTAAATAAATATTCCTTCTACAATAATAAAGCAGCATATCAGTTCATTTCTTTTTTTATCCGAGATTCCTGATATGAAGAGAAATAATGAATTATGCAATTGTAAGGCGAAATCCATGATTATACATTTTTTGCAGGCTGTGTTAACTAAGGTTAGGTAGATTTATTGCAATAAAATACTTCAATAATGCTTTCGAAATAAATCTTTTCTCTAATATTTATTCAGTTTAACACCTCTAACATTTTTAGTCTTCTTACATCATCATCATCATAATCATTATCAACCCATTAGCGGCCCACTACAGGGCCAGGTCTCCCTCCTTATAGGAGAGGGGTTAATGAACTTTACCTTTTTCCATAAAATGGGTTTATTTTATCAAGTAATTTATTTTTATTATCCTTTCAAATTTTTGTACCACGAATGGTGTGTTCATACTTTGTATTTGTTGTGTTATGCACAACGTATGCATAATATTAGTACACCGTAAACCATCAAACTTAACACGATGCCATAATTCTCACCTTTAAGAGAAAACGTATTATTTGCCGACACAAAAAACAACCATTAAGCCCCATACTCGACTTCCAACCCTAGAGACATAACTAGAATCATTAGCAAGCGCTCGTTTGTTAGGCACCCGCGGTCGAGACGCGTTTTTGTCGTCGCTCCAAATTGCATCCGCGCAATACGTGACTCCAAATTGATTTGGAATTAATTGCGATTGAATAGAAAGATCTCATTTGCAATTATCGATAGGTTAACTTTGAATGGCTGGAAAGATCCTGCGGGTATTGGATTTCTTATCTAAGAAATTCTGAATTGTAGTCTTAACAAAAGCAATGAGACACTAGGGATCTTTTTATTATTTAACCTTGTTGCCTCTATGTTGTTACCTTTTTAATAATAATCTACGCGTTAAAACATTGTTAGTAATGTTTTGTCTGAAATTATATAAAGATTTACTAATAACGTTTCTTAACTCACTGGCAAATTGTATAGATTATTAAAAATGACAGTTAGATAATAGTTTTGAACCATACGAACAAGGTAAGCAGGGTCAAGACCAGGTGCTGAATTGACTAAACAAAATGCGTTACAAAGTGATGGCCGTCACTGTTTCTAAATAAAAAGGCTTCAGTACTATTAGAACTGTTAGAGGTAGAGCTTCACCGAAAAGCACTAGCTCTATGATACTTCAGATACAACATCAAAGATAAAGAGGTATATGTAAACCTTGGCAACCTCATTTATCTAGGATGGTTATTAGCCTAATATTAGCCGAGCGGTAGCTGTATTTTTTATCATTAGCAGCAGGAACTACATTACTTTTCTCAATCTAAAGAAAAGATGAAGGAAGATTATTTATATTCAACAACTACTCAGTATAAAACAAACAAACCCGAAAAAGTTCTTCAAAATAAGGCAAAATTCGCCATTCTGTCTCCAGCTATGTCATAGACAACAAAGTCGCGACAACAAAATATTTGTTAGGTATGGAATAGGAATTAGGCAAGCCTATAAATAACAATCAAGTAGGCTGTACCGCACTATTGTATTCAATAGATGACGATGGACATTGCTGCAAATCTTATCGGAACATTGCGATCTAGTGACGTAGTGAATTTTGGAATTTCATAAATAAAATTCAGATAACCAAGCCAAGCATTAACTATTCTTGATTTAATTAATTCCATGATCCAGGATAAATCAAATTAAGTAGAGATCATCAGACGACACTGAAGAAAGAAATCACAGGAGGTTTAAGAAGTTCCTACATTGAATAGAACATAGCCTGAAATCGAATACATTTAACGAATTGAGTTTTATTTTTCCAATACTAATTTCCTTGCAAATCTTTTGTTTTTTATTATGAAGATAATTACTTAGATTTTCCTTTGGAATTGAACTTTTCTATTTAACGTAATTGCAATAACTGTTTAATATGTTTAATAATATGCAATGCAATTCTCAAAAGCAAACGAACATCCTTTTTCATTATTAATCATGAAAATTTTACAAGTTATTCTTCTTATTTTAGTGCCATCACCTATCGGATAGGTTAGCAATCATTAAGGCTAATTGAACTTTAAAGGCTGCGTTCGAAATAGTGCAGAGCTTATAATAAACCACTGGCGTAAGTTCTTGAGCCAAGATATAGGTATACGACCGGGTCTATTTGTAGTATTGTGAATTATGTGCCTTTAAATAAGCTCGAGCTGTAAGTTATTCCAATTTTTGCTTCAAATAATTTCGTAGTGCAATCTGATCACACTATGGAGAATGCCAGTTTGTCCATTGCATCCGCAGTCCACACAAGCAGCAATAAATATTTAATTCAACAAACACGCGGCTACTGCAGGAGGCCCAAACCTCTCGTAAAGCGCAGCCTCATTAGCGGAAGCCGCTCGATTCTACACGGATGTATTCACGGTCGGATTTTTTATCTCATTTATTAACTCGAAACAAACACCCGAGCACTTTGAAACAGCGTTTTTGTTACAAAATATATTTCTCCGTTACTTGGAATCGGAAACAATGAATAATTTTGTACCACAAACAGGACTAATTGAGTATTGTACTCAAGTTAGCTATGATTGCTGCGAGTAACACAGTAATCGGTAGAAGCTTATTGAATATTATACTCTTGAAAATGTTTGGATGTTTTCTAAATGATTATCAGGCCGCTTAGCTTTTTTTATAAAATTACTACAAATATTGTAACCCATATAAATTAACTGCTTTCTTATATCGTTTAAATGATTGTCTTGTAATCATTTAGACTAGCTCACTGCTTGACAAATATCAGTAGAAATTATAATAATTTTCTTTTTTATGTGTCACTCATAAATATGCAGTTATTCCATTCGCAAAAAGTCGTTTAAATAAATAAACATGATTTGACCGATTGCTGCGCATGATGCATAGGTCTTGGCATATTTCTTTTTAAAGTATTCCTATATTTTTTAAACGTTACAAATGAAATGCAATCATAGTCTTGGAACATAAAAGCATATAATGGCTTTGTTGGGATAGTTAGCCGGTCGCGTGACTTTAGATCCGAGTGGGGTAAGGTAGAAAATTAACATCCCATCAGTATTCGTGAGGAAATGAGATATGCCAGTCACCGTCTCTTCTAATCTCTGCTCTATCACAATAATACATTTGACAATCCAAAGGTATACTGACCATGGTTTTATCAAAGCAATATCATATCACCTATTAATGCCTTCCTCTAATTAAGTATTGTTAAAAATATGTATATATTGAGTAGGTTAAATATTTTTTCTAAATGATTCCTGCAGAAATAAGGTACAATTGTCAGTATAGAGAAACGGACACGGCAAAAGTTTAGTCTATATTATAAACTATGCTTTATAGTTTAGAAGAAAAATGGCAAAGGTTAAAAATACCTACTAATAATTTCATTTACTAATACAATACACAGTTACAAAAACGATGTTTTGCTTGGCATGTTTTATTCACGAAAGTACCCTTAAGAAAAACATAATAGTATATTAAATTGAAGAAGAAAATTTTTGAGTACCTCAGGGTACAGTTCTAGGCCCTACCTCATTTATAATTTAACAAATGACCTTTTTACTTCAAACTGCATCAAATGCGATTATTCAGTTTTGCGACACGATACCGGGTATCCTCGTATGGAGATATCTGTCATCTATGATAACTATAAGTGAAATTTAAAAGATAACAACAATAAAGATTCCTATTCTAAAAAAATATTGGTTTTACAGTGTACTGTCGCGCGTCGATGAAAAACGATAATGTAGTCTAAAACGGAGCGGGCTCCTGGAAGATGCCTAGTCATTCTTATCTATTTTAAAAACAGCCTTTAGCTATACGCCCAACAACCACGTAGTGTCTCGTACCGGTTTTTGGTTTAACTTTATTTTAATATAAGTAGACTTTCCATTACCTACGACATCGCCCGCATTGATTTGGGATTTAGATTTTTGAAAGGAGAATTTCCACGAAAACTCGATTTTATATCGCAGAAAATAATGCTAGGTTACATACGATATCTTTCTTTAAACTTTTCCTATCTAACTAATATAGTCAAGTAATTTAATTTCAATTTTACAACCTAACAGAGTCCAGCGCCAATTCGTTTCTTTTTTATAGTAAACTTGCGGATATCCGCGACTTCGCCCGCGTGGTGGCGTTCCAAAAACACCAAATTAAAAAAAATGTACGAAACTCCTTTTTTTAAGAAAAATGAATAGGTATAACCCTAAAAAATAGACATATTATGCCATCGCAGACTTTTTGGAGTCCCAATAAAGACAAAGAATTTTTTTATACATTATTTCGTTAAAACTCAAATAGATAAAGCAGCGTTGTCGGTAAAAGCTCCAAAACGGATTAAATTTATCCAACTTTTCCAATAATTATCGTGAATTTCTAATTTATACATAACCACAAATTATTAAAACCTTTGTCAGAAACCACTTTATCTTTTGGTCAAAACTACATGACAGTCCGTTCAGTAGTCTGCAAGTTTATCGCGAGCAGACAGACAGACACGGCGCAGGACTTTATTTTATAATGTGATACAGAAAGTAAAGGTTCATCAGATGCAGTCATGTTAAGTTGAAATCCAAAGCCTACAAAGGAGCGCATAGCTGAAATGTGGCTGTGACATGAGGCTGTACATTGACGACAGTAATAAGAGTGTCATCGTCAATAAGAATGACGGTCGTATTTCCTAGGGTAGGTCTGTCATAAATGACAAATGATTCTGTTTTACGATGAGATCAGATGGCGTTGCTATTTTATTTTTCAATACCTGCTAATTTGGGATAAGAGAAGATTATCACTATACTCGTCACTTACCTTACAAATAATTGTTCTTGATTGTTAACCCGCCATGACACTACTGTAGCACCTGCAGACAAAATATTAATCATATTTTTAAAATAAAAACTGGGCAAGTGCGATTTGAATTTACCTACCGAGGGCTCTGTACAAAGTACAATATTATCGATGATTGTTTATGATGATCCTTAAATATTTATTTTAATAGTGTATAATTCTTATAGCGGCAATAAAAAAGAAAGATGGACAGTAGAAGTCTTAGTAATAGAGTCCCGTTTTTACACTTTAAGTATAAACTTTAAAAATACATCCAATATGAATAAAAACCTATGGTCATAAAAAATCAATTGTAGATAAGATATTAAGCCAGTTAATCTACTTTAATAAACAATTAACCTATAGTGTTGAGCTATAAATGTAAAAGAGATAACATACCACAGTACTATTGGTTTTATTCTCTACTTGAAATTTTTTGTATGCAAAGTTTGGTGTCTGGCCAAACTTCATCAAAATTCCATCAGTAATAAAGTAAGAAATAAGGCATTGAGCTCATTTCACACTTATAACATTGCTTTCCTAATATTTCGCATAAAGCTATCTTCTTGGGCAAAACTTTTAAAAGCTATTTTCGTTTAGGATTTCCTAAATAGCACTGCTACTATCACAAATTCTTAGTGATGTGTAGAGTATATTATTCATATAATCAATTCCCTGTAATGTCATAATATACTTCTAAGGATACTGTAATTATATTCTGGTCATTGCAAATACAAACATACTAATATTAAAAAATAATTATTTTTCTAGTCACTATTGCACCTTCAAAGTACATTTAAACAATGGAATATTAATAATTATTACTAATAGCTAGTACTTCTGTATGTACAAGTAATTAAAGCACACTTTTAATACCACTACCTACTCAATAATTTTACTGAGAAAAGAATATTGAGAAGAATGTTTTTAATGGTAAAATTGAACATCATATACTAAGTTATGTTTTATGTATTTCATATTATATTTAAATTAAGAGGAAGAGCTTTTTGTCAGTGTGTTTGTTTATGCTAATTACTGAAAATGCAATAAATAAATTGTTATTGCTGACAGTGAAATTATTGAGAAATATTAATGCTTCAAGGATTGAGGCAGCAGCCGGATGCCACTTTCACTTACATTTTGGTCATGCCTGATCTGTGATGACTTCCAAAAATTTCTACCAAAACTGTAGGTGCATAGGAACTTAGGGCCTTACTGGGTTATATATATATAAGCAGTTGTACAGTTGTGTTAGTCTCTTTTTTTTTAAGTTATACACACTAAATTATTTTTTGTAAGTATTAAACACAAGTAATCAAAGAATAACATAATATATTCTCTGAATTTAAAGTTAAGACTCAAAACTATGTAATTAAAAGTACAGCACAAGGGCTGAATTTACTGTGTTTTAGTACATGTATTATATTTTAAATTTAAGATTGTTTTACTAATGCTGTACCTACATTAGCTACAATTTAACTAATTAATGACACAGACTTATTGGCTTTACATTAGGGATAACCATGAACAATTTATACAAAATTGAATTTCATATGTTGCTCTTTTGCTGCATTAAGAGGTATTAAGCACATTTTAATGATTATAATGTAAGCATATTCAAAAATCATCTCTTAGTAAAGAAGTATTTAACTCTTAGCAATGTTAATACAAATCACTTCCTAATTATTTATTAATGTAGCTAGCAGCTTATGAACATTTTTTGTGAGTACATCAAATAACCACTTACAATTTAGAAGCAAGTATACAGTTTACTTCCTACAATCCAATAGCCAAGGTCGCGGCAGTCAGACAACTTCTCAGTCTATTCATTGAAAAAAACTCGTATAATACCTCCTATTATATTCAATACGATCACCAAAATTCTAGTAACTTGAGCATTCATCTTCCAGCTAATATAATCATAATTGAATATAAAGTTAAAGCAACATTATTTTCGCGTTAACAACAATTTTAAAAGTTGCGCGCATCATTACAAAAATAATAACAAAAAAACTTTTACAGGTTATGCGGCTTTTTTCACGTATATATATTAAACATTACAAAATGCTTTCAGTTCCATGCTTTTACTTTATAATAGTTTAGAGAAATTGATCTTAAAATTAAACTTACCGAAAAGATTTACGGTACAAGTTGTATTGTTGCCTCTGTCGAGAACGACAACACTCGTCGCTGCCATTTTCCAATTGACAGCAAAGCCAACTGACAAACCATTGACAAACGAAATAATGCTTGAGAGTGCTTGACGGTGCTTGACGTTTATAGGGTTGTACCGATTTATCGGTAACTCTTTAATCCCTTCAACTATAGCTATCGGTTATCACTTTCAAACGAGAAATTTATATTGAAAAAGACTAAATACATATGCAATAAATAATAAAAAGAATGTCAGTAAAATAGACATAGTAATTTGATTATTTTGCTTTTAGTTAGAAACCAACGTTAAAATTGAAAATGTTTTTATGAACGCTTCATTAACCCACCAATCAGAAACAGCCAACGCTGTTCCCGACAAATGTCAAGTGCGGCTGATACGTGTATTTTTCCGGTCCTTGTCCTCTTCCACTAGCTTCACTTAGTCGGCGAAGAAAAGCGCACGGATTTAATATAATCCCAGTGAAAGTTTAAAAATGTTAGGATCACTTAAATTAGTTTTATATTTAGCTGTAATTTATGTATGTAGGGCCGCAGAAGAAGATGTACTAGAGCTTACAGATTCCGACTTCAGTAGTGCTATAGCTCAACATGATACAGCTCTTGTCATGTTTTACGCGCCATGGTGAGTTAAGTTTGAGGTGAACAACCTTTTTACGCACTTTAAATGAATAGAGTATATTACGATGTCTTTTCTTTTTTAAGGTGTGGCCATTGCAAGAGAATAAAACCGGAATACGCAGTAGCGGCCGGCGTTTTGAAAGATGATGACCCACCCGTTGCTTTGGCTAAAGTTGACTGTACGGAAGCAGGAAAAAGTACCTGCGAGAAGTTCTCGGTGTCCGGATACCCAACACTCAAAATATTCAGAAAGGGAGAGCTATCACAAGAGTACAATGGTCCCAGAGAATCAAGTGAGTATTATTTTTTGTAACAAATATCATATTTATATAGATATATTAAGTGTATATAATATTCTAGATTAATTATGCTCCCAAAATTTAAATTATTCTATTTAATGTGAAAATCTAACCAAAAATTATTACTACAAGTATATTTCTTACCACACTCAATAAAAAAAATATTACCACAATTTATATTTTAAGTACATTACACATATACTATACTTAACTAGTAATATTTTTTGTTCAACACATTATTTTATAAATTACCTTTCATATTAAGTGAGTAGGTATTCTTGTAGGAATATGAGGATAAAAGATATAAATTCAGATTATAATTTAGTGTAACACCAGAAGTCATTCTAAAAAAGCTCTGGCATAACATAATAATCCACAGTCATCAATAAATCTATCTATAAACTTTGTCATTCATGATATTACATGACAATAGAATTTTTTTTATTGACTACAAGTTAGCCCTTGACTTCTATCACACTTGATGTGAAGTGATGATGCAATCCAAGATGGAAGCAGGCTGACTTGTTAGAAGTAGGATGAAATCCACACCCCATTTGGTTTCTACATGACATCATACGTCTTAAAGTTAAATTAAAATGACACAAAATATCTTTCCACAGATGGTATTGTCAAATATATGCGTGCCCAAGTTGGACCAAGCTCCAGGGACCTCACAACCCTGGCCAGCTATGAGGCAATGCTGGCTAAGGATGAAGTTGTAGTGATTGGCTTCTTTGAAAAGGACTCTGATCTCAAGAGTGAATTCCTTAAGACTGCAGACAAGATGAGGGAAGAAATTACATTTGGTCACTCGTCTGCTGAAGAAGTGCTGACGAAGGCTGGATTTAAGTAAGTAACAATAGCTAGAGAGGTTCATTAAATAACAATGTTAATTTAATTAAATATAATCGAGTAGTACTATCCCTTCAAAGTAGTCTAAAAGCTGTTATAAATGGGTATGACAATATTCCGAGTGATGGAGATAAAACTCAGGTCCAGCCTCTTGTAAGCGGAGCCATAGATATCATAATTAGCTTGTGAATTTAGCTGAGTTAGCTCCCTGCCGTCTCAAACATCACATAGTAAGTCTGAACTTTACCTACATCAGCTACCTGAGGGACAAAGTCATGGGATGAGTTGATGAAATAATAAAAAAGAAATATGTGTTGTTTTATAAATTTTTTATTACCAAAGATATACTAAAAAATAATATATAATCAATAAAAGACATATAGATGATTAAAAATGAAAAATTGCATGGTGTACAAAATTTAATTCTAATTTCACTTGTAGAAAGTGAAAATGTGGATATTAAATTTTAAATTAGGAACTTGACTGCAATTTTAGATATCCAGCAAAGTAGAAATAAATTCATTTGCAATTAATAATTAATTTTAAATAGTAACTAATAACCTTTTATTTAAAAAAAGCAATAAATACTTCCTGCTGATAAGAAATTATGGAACTAAATGTATTCATTACTGTGGGTTGATAATTTAGTTAATTTAACACAGCAGTAAAGTATGTATTGTGCTTAGCAACAAAGATAATTTTTTACTAAATTGGTTGTGTTAACATTATATATTTACTCAACTGTAGTTAATATTATCAGTTTGGATGTCCTTGGACTTCAAAATTCAATTATTAACAATTTATACTGAATACATAATTGCACAATAGTTGGAAAGATATGGCAGTACTTCTAAGCATATGGTTTTGGTACTCATAGGCAAGTCCTTACATCTATCTATCTTCAAAATATTTAATGTGCATTGTGTGCAAATGCAAGATATCTACCTAACTTATCATTAAAATAAACTTATCTATGTCAATGTGTCATCAGCTTTATAATAAAAAGGCAACATCACAAATATCTTCAATATGCTATAAATGATAACAAGCGAGGCTATCAGTTTCAAGATATTGATCTCAGTGTAATAATAATATAAAAATCTGATAAAACCAATTTATTGTATACTTATTTAATATTATTAGTTTTAATTAATTTTTCTTTTATTCAATTTCAAATTAATTTAATAAATTGAAACTTAAATAAGTTTGTATTAGTATGTACATACATAGTCACAATTTTTTATTGTCCATCTATCGCATGTCGCATTACATCCGCCCTTTTGGGGTAAAGGCGCTTGGCAGAGCAGCTAAGGCCAATATGGCGGCGCCAAAAATATTTGTTTCAATTATGTTATTTAATATTTTTATACTGTTTAAAATTTAAGTATATATTATATCATATAGAATCAGGCGGTGTAAACGACTTTTTAAGTGTTACTTGTGTACATTTTCATAAAACTACAAAATGTTTTCAAGTAGTGCTTTTTTTATTAAGTCTCTCAGTGAGTATGTAACTCTACTACTGGTTTGAAAAGCAGATTCTGCCACTAAAAGAAGGCAAGAAAGTCTAATATAGCTCTCATTAAAATTTTTAAGTTTTATTGATAATGTTTTATAAAATCTGTTTATAAAAGAATGAATGAAGAATATTTTCACGAAGCCAATGGATAATGAAATTCAATGGAATTCACCATAAAAATGTTTTGTCTATAGGTATTATCAATTCTGAACTGTCTGAATATATTGGTAGTAAATATGATGTAGTTGAGCCATTCCACTAAGTTTGCGCGGATAAGCATCATTATGTCGCAATTATTTTACCGATAAATGCCAGCTGTTGTTAAACATAAATTATAACAAAATATCCAGGAAATTCCTCAACCGATAAAAATATATGCAACAACACCAATTCACAAAATTAATTTTTAAAAAAAAATATTACATAGAAAGCCACTGGATAAATAACACTTTGAAAGTATATTGTGTGATGTACATTAATTATACATACATTGTTATTCAGCTATTATGTGCTGCAGTACAATTATAATTGTTAGTCAGTCACGAATATTGCAACAGATATGTACATATTTTATGTATATATAAATGCTATTTCCATTTCCTGTAGTAACAAATCGAAAGACATGAAAATTACACTCGCATATTTAAAACTTAGACAGAAAAAATATTAACAGGAGGCTTAAATAAAACTAAATATAAACTAATAAAGAAAATTGCGCCAACACGCCCGTCGCCATTTTGTATTTAGGATGACGTGCATGTACAATACATGTCTGATAAGTTTTCATATCAATACATTTGACTATGTAAACAATATAAACCTGTTCTTAGTTAGCCTGAGGGTCCACATCGCAATATGAGACGAGAGACGAATATCTTAGCATTCCACCGTGCGGGTGCCGGGTGCATCGCGGGGCTAAGAGAAAAACTCCGAACAGAGCCCGAGACTTGTGACATGGGTGTAGGTTTAAAAGAGAACTCTAGCTACTGAAAGGCTTATAGCTTCATGTATCTATCCTAACATAACTAAATTTGAAGTCGTAAATCTTTTATTGTAAATACATCAAAACAAATACAATTGAATCTTGTTGTACCTACAATCATTCTTTTTAAATATTGTTATCATTTTGAGAGATATATATAAAGTTATCCCTACATTTCGTGAGAGGAAGTAAGTAATAAAATTCAATGGGTTTGTGACTATCATTTGTACAGTAATTGTATTGGGAGAGTATTCCCATTTTAGTATCTAGTTGCTTTAAAATAATTAAATGTAAGTTACACAGAAAAAAGTGATATTTTGAATTTTTAGTACTACAACATAGGTGCAAAATAATACAACATTACTTTGCTGAAGTCAATACGAGTAATAATATTTAAATTCAAAATCATGTATTTCAAGCAGACTGTATGCAAACTCTTTCGAAATGTAATGTCTGTTAGAACATAGTGACTTTACCCCTGATTTGGTAGGCAGACTCTGCTGAAAAGAGCCAAGAAGAAACTCAGTAGATGCTCTAATTTTTTTGTTCTTTGTATGTCTAATCTGAGATCAGTCACTGGACTTTGAGCAGATGTGTTGAGAGAATTGTTGACTGAGAGTAGTTGCTCTAATCTATACTTATATTATAAATGCGAAAGTAACTCTGTCTGCTTATGACTCTAAACATGCTTAAACTACCAAACCAATTCAAATGAAATTTGGTACAGAGATAGTTTAGAACAAATTGAAATTCTCACGAACAGAGTTGCGGATATAGTAATTTATCTGGTCTGGTTATGATGCCCCTTGGATTTGTGGGTTTTTGCAGAGATTAGCAAAATAAATCAATTATTCATTGTTTCTAATGTTTTTTATACTTTTGTTGAAATACAGCAATTGTTGATAGAATATCCTTTTTGTATATTAACTATAAATGTTTGTCTACAGGGACAATGTTGTTCTATACCGTCCCAAGCGCATGAGCAACAAGTTCGAGTCCTGTTCTGTGGTGTACAACGGCGAGGGCTCTCTGAAAGCCTTCATCAAGGATAACTAGTGAGTACTTTTATTAATACTAAGTATCTTAAAAGCGAGTAAATCAAATAATGTTAAGTGATTATTGCACCATCATACTGGTTCTGACAGTAGTATTACGATTATGCATTTTTTCCACTTTATATGTAGGTTACATTTATAAGAATGATTTTATGTTTAGTTGTTTCATTGCGGGTAAAAGCCTCCTCCATCTTCTTCCAGTTCTCTCTATTTAAGGGCATACTTAACCAATTTTTTCCAGCCAAAGTCATTACTTTGTTAGCCCATTTTCTTTGTCTTCCGACATTTCTTTTTCCTAATGGACCTATGACCATTTATTTATTTATTTATTTATTTATTTATTACAGCTTTAATTTTCCACTAACAATTTATAGAATATTTATCTAATATTTATAATTTTCTTCTTTTACTTCTGTTATGTGGCCCCTGTATGGGTAAAAGCCTCCTCCATCCTTTTCCATTTCTTCCTATCTTTGGCCATATTCATCCAATTCCTTCCTGCTGTTTTTATGATGTCATCGACCCATCTTTTCTTTTGTCGTCCCACTTTTCTTTTGCCTTTTGGGCCCTGCCATTGAGTTGTTTGATAAGTCCATCTATTATCTTTGTATCTTGACAGGTGCCCTGCCCAGTTCCATTTTTGTTTCAAACTAAAAAGAAGAGCATCTGTTAACTTTGTTTTCATGCGGATATCCACATTTCGAGTTTTTTGTATTCTCCTCAGTTTTAGTATACTTCGTTCCATTGCATGTTGACATGACAAAATTTTGTTTTTCACTTTTTCCGTGAAGACCCATGTTTGACTAGCGTATGTTAAGCTCGGGAGAATACAAGCATCCATTATGGTCTTCTTCATGCTAAGGCTATATTTTCCTTTTATAATTTCTTTATGGGCCCAGTACTTCTTCCAAGCTGTGCTTATTCTTCTGTCAATTTCATCATCATTACTGTTTGGATCAAAAGACACCAGTTTGCCAAGGTACACATATTCATCAACATAATCTATTGGTTCATCGTCTACTTTAATGATTCCTTTATGACTATTCGACATTATTTTTGTTTTTGATGCATTCATGTGTAGGCCAATTTTCTTGCTTTCAGAGTTTAACTTTTGTAACATTGATTCTAGATCCTTTGCAGATTCACTAAATAGAATGATATCATCAGCAAATCTTAGGTGTGTTAGTTTACTATTGAGTATCCATATGCCTTTACTTTCCCAATCAATATTTTTGAAAATGTCTTCAAGTACGGCTATAAACAGCTTTGGAGACATCGGGTCTCCCTGCCGCACGCCCCTGCCAATAGTGAACTCCTCCCCTTGTTTTTCTAATTTTACTCTGCTTACACTTTTAGAATAGATGTTTTTTATGACGTTTATATATGTTTTGTTTACACCATTGTTTCTTAGCGCTGACCATATAGATGAGTGTACTATGCTATCAAACGCCTTTGTGTAATCCACAAAGGCGATGTAGAGTGGTTTATTAAATTCTTTAAATTTCTCCATTATTTGTTCTAAACTGTGAATATGGTCTACTGTTGAGTAGTGCGGCCGGAAGCCCGCTTGTTCTATTGGCTGATTCCTATCAATATTTGATGCTATTCTCCTTAAGATCACTGATGAAAAGAGTTTATACAATGTCGATAGTGAGCTGATAGGCCTATAGTTGCTGATATCCATTGGGTTTCCTTTTTTATACAATAATATTATATTTGATTTGCTCCATTGAGAAGGTACCTGCTCTTTTTCTAGTACTAGATTGAATAGCTCTGCTAGATGTGCAGCTAGAATTGGGGCTCCGATTTTCAAGGCTTCATTCGTGATGTTGTCATCGCCTGGGCTCTTTTCGAGTTTAAGATGTTTAATTTGAGCCATTATTTCTGGTTCCGTTATTGGGTCTACTGGTATTTCGCCTATATCTCCTGTTATATTACTCAGATCTACTTCAACTTCTAGTCTCCTGTCGTGTGATGGTCTTTCGTAAAGTGAGGTATAGAAAGCTGTAGCACATTTTAATATTCCTTCTCTGTCTATGTTCTTGCCCGTGTCGCTATTTAAGCTTTGTATCCAATTTTTATGCGTAGATAGTTCTTTGAAGGCTCTTTTTGAGCTACGGAAAGAAAGCATGTTTTTCTCTATGATTTTCCTTCTATAGTTGACATAATCTTTTTTAATCGATCTGTTGGTTTGTTTAAATAATTTCTTTAGTTTATCTCTCAACTCTTTTGATTTGTTCTTTGTAAATATAAGCTCAGTTCTTCTGGATATTAGGTTTTGTGTTTGGTTACTAAAAATTTTTTCCTTGTTGTTTACTTTTTCATCCATTTTCAGGCTTTGAGTGATTACATCTTCCAATTTGTCACTATAGGATTGTACTGTCTTATTTCCCTTTACAAATTCATCTAGCATTGGTAAGTTCTTTAATAGGTTTTGGATGTAGTTGCTTTTTTCCTTTTCGGACTTCAATTTACTAGGCATTGTTTTAAATGATCCTCGGCTAAGTTTAGGTTTTTGAATGTTTAAGGAACATCTTACTATTCTGTGATCAGACGGGAAGCTGATTTTGTTTAAAACTTCAATATATGACCATTTATTTGACAGTAATTGTAAATAGTTAGTATTTAGTTAGAGCAATCAAAAGAAATATCTCTCTATCGTACCATTTTAAGTTCAAGTGATAATAACAAAGTGCACTTCATCTTTATCATAAAAGATTATACCATGAAAAAATGTAAATAAAATAATTTTTTACTTATTGTGATTGTAATATTTCAGCCACGGCCTGGTCGGTCTGCGTCAGAAGGAAACCCTCAATGACTTCAGCACACCACTGGTGGTAGCGTACTATGATGTGGACTACGTCAAGAACCCCAAGGGCACCAACTACTGGAGGAACCGCGTCCTGAAGGTAAGCTAGTACCTGTCACTCCCAATAAAATGTGTAAAAATTATTGCTTCATTTAGTTGCCTTAATTTACTTAAGAATTTGTCAAGTCGGTGCCACCCAAGAAGGAACATTTTAATTTACATGCTAGCAAAATACTTTGCGGATTCTAGGTTACATCCTTAACCTAGAGACTGTAGAAACATATGATTAAAAAAAGACCTATCAATGCTCAGTCAACCAGTTACTGTATACATATGTTAGCTATTTGTACATGTATATAGTTTTTACCTATTTGATATTTTATCAGTTGATTCATAATTAAGATTACCTAGCATAGTATTCAGTCTTCTTTTAAGACTACTACTATATAATACTAACTATTTGAATTAAAATGTTTACGCTATTATTATGTTTTGTTTTAAATAGAAACACTCCCATATAGTAAAAATGGCGCTCTGCAAATGCGCTGTGTATTTCCCAAGAAATATGTAAATGAGGTTTGAGAAATATGTATACATGGTTCATCATTTTATGTCTGCTAAAACAACGCCAAATGTGGCAATGTCCGACGGCCACCGTGGTGCAGTGGTATGCGCACAGTGGAATAATAAGACTGAGAACCTGGATTCGATTCCCAGCTAGGCTGATTAAGATTTCCTAAATTGGTCCAAGTCTGGCAGGCGTATCGCTAAGAGATTTAGGGCTAACGCTAAAACGGGCGACCGCCGCGGGCCACAAAACCGCGCGCGGGCATCCGTCGCGTGCGCCCGTCTCAGTTAGCGCTGCTAGTATAATTTTATTCAATAAAATCAACAAATATTTATTTGACCGTAGTCGACTGATTTGTAGAAACAAACCCGCTGGCGTGTACCGTGGGCGAATCCGCCACCCGCGCCCGCGTTCCGTCGCGCTGTCCATACTATTTTTCATTATATACCCGCGAGCGTGCAACCACGCCAGTTTTAGCGTTAGCCCTACTCCCGGTACCGGATCTAGTGTCGCGTAGAAACCAAAAGTGTGGATTTCTTGAACTACTCCAATAAGTTAGGCTGCTGCCATATTTTGTATCATCACTTACCATCAGGTGTAAATGCAGTCAAAGGCTAACTTGTAATCAATAAATAAAAAAACCAGTTGTACACATCGTAATATTATGCAGGTTGCCAAAGAGCTGTCCGAGGTGACATTCGCGATCAGTGACAAGGACGACTTCATTCACGAGCTCAATGACTACGGCATCGATTTCGCCAAGGGAGACAAGCCAGTCGTTGCCGGCAAGGATGTCGACGGAAACAAATTCGTCATGAGCGCTGAGTTCAGGTAATTTTCATTCAAACTTTCTTTATGTAGGAATATGAAATGCGCTCTCCACAGAGAGAAGCTCCATTTTTTTCTCTAATTTCCTATTTTACTGAGATGAAAGAGACGAATATCTCTCATGTGTAGTAAAGTATACTTATTTTATTTAGAACACATTCACTCTGTTTCTGTAATATCTACAAAGCTAAATATAATTATAAACCGCCAACTTCTTTATTATCTTTTGTAATGGAATGTGTAAATAATTATTTATATTATTCTTATCATGTAGCAGGCATTCAGGCTTCAGTAATTTTTTTTACTGGAAATGCAATCTACAAACTAGTTATAGTTATAAAAAAATACTGTCAAAGAGACAGTAGAAGTTCAATTATATTTAAACATAAATTAAAGTTAATAATCAAAAATATTTTTAAATATCTGAAATAATTCACTACAGATAATTGTCTTGACTGGTGACAAAAGGGGTAGCTCGTTTTTTTAACCGACGAAAAAAACGGAGGAGGTTCTCAATTCGACACGTTTGGCACCGACTTCATAGATATGCTTAAATAATTTAAAGCAACTAAATGACACAGTTATTTTTTACTTTTTAGTGCATTTTGAGTCGGTTCTATTTTTATTTAAAAATTTTTGCTAAAAGGATCAGCCTGGCTGTTCAAAAGCAGGAATGCAGTCAGTATAGGGAATTAAGTTACTTATTTTAAATAAGCTCGGGTCGGAGAATAGCTTCCTCACTCCTGCATTTCTGTCACGCCTGCTATTGATACTTTACTTCTTTCGGTTTGAAAATTGGAACCGGAAGTGCATATTATATATTTTAATCTAGAAACATTTAACCATACCATAACAAATTATGCATTGTTAGGGTATTTTACACAATTTACACCCACATCCGTGGCTAAGAACACTCCTCATACTTTTTCCTATAAATATATGTCATCATATCTTTATTTCTTATTCCTTTTTTGTTACATACATATCCTTGTTTGTTTAGGAGTTGTAAGGGAACATATCAATAGTTTAGACAGACAGACAACAAGAATTTATATCTGCAGAAATGCAATAAAGTCTTCTTCTATTTATTACAGCATAGAAAACTTAATCGCCTTCACCAAGGACCTTCTAGATGGAAAACTAGAGCCATTCATCAAGTCTGAGCCCATACCAGAGAAGAACGACGGACCAGTCAAGGTGGCTGTCGGCAAGAACTTTAAGGAGCTGGTGACAGACAGCGGAAGAGATGCACTGGTTGAGTTCTATGCGCCATGGTGTGGACATTGCCAAAAACTTACTCCAATCTGGGAGGAGCTTGGTGAGAAGGTATGTGGTAGTTGTCACATTTTATAATGACTAGTGTTGGGTTTTATATTCCAAGTTCAATTCTAATGTACTGTACTGTATTTGAAACTGGACCGTACTATAAGACAGATTTTAATTTTAGTTTGGCTAATTAAATTAACATTATTTATCTAATAATCTATCTTGCATCTAACCATGAGGTTGATTTGATCAGTGAAATATTGAGCTTTTCTTCCATAAAATTCTTAGCATCTAACACAGTTCAAGCTGTTGGTCTAAGTCTTTGCAACAAACACCTGACGTATGATAATGATTGTTACAGTTTCATCCTAAGCTCTTTAATCCTCCAAATCCAAAATAGTAAATATGTATACCCATACACATATTACAACACACATATACTTCAAAAACATATAATTCAAAAAATAAACTGAGCAAAAGCTCGGTCCACCAGGTAGTAAGATATAAATCTAATAATAATTAATTTGTAATTCACAGTTGAAGGATGAAGAGGTGGACATCGTCAAGATTGATGCCACTGCCAATGATTGGCCCAAATCACTCTACGAAGTGTCTGGCTTCCCAACCATCTACTGGAAACCCAAGGATTCCTCCAAGAAACCTGTCAGATACAATGTAAGTACCCTGAACCTTGCGCTGATCAAGCAAAAACTAACGCTATAATCGTAGTCCTAAAGAAGAGTAACAATCCTTTCATATATTGTTCTCTCAGGCGGTGCAACTCTTCTAATAATAATTATTATTGTCATATTTGAAGCAATTTATAAAAAACCTTGTCAAATTAAACCTGCCCCGGGAATCATTCTTTCTTATGGTGAAAACCGCTAGAAAATCCATTCAGTAGTATTTAATATGTAGGTATGTATAAATAAAATTATAAAAAGTTTCAAGTCTCACAGTAGGTCAATTCTTAAAAAAAAAGTCAATTTTGAAGCCTATGTACCACAGTTGCAATGCAGATGTAACAGGAATCGGTATTCTCCAATGACAGTCTAACTGAGGGAGGGACGATCGACAAGATGTTCGTACGATATATTTTTTTCAAGAATTGACATACAGGACACATTTTCAAAACCAAAAAAATATTATCACTATTTGCTCTTTTACAGGGTGGTCGTGCCTTGGAAGACTTCGTCAAATACGTAGCCGACAACGCCTCAAGTGACCTCAAAGGCTTTGACAGAAAAGGAAATGCAAAGAAGGACGAACTGTAAAGAGTTGTGATGTTAAACTTTCCATGAAAGATCTGTGTGTGCGAGTTATGTGCGTGTGTGTGTGCATGTATTCTCTGGCACATATTAAAATCTATTTTGTAATAAGACTACAATGTAGTGTATGAGCAAGAGACACATTTTGTTAATGTTTTGGAGTATTATCAGTGACTCCACTATATCTGTAAAAGCTTTTCTTGGTGTCATTCCATTTATTTATGAGTGAGTTTTTTGTTTAATTTGGGAGGATTTATCAATTGAAATTTGGGTGGTTGGTGAGAGTGAGAAAATATTGTTATGTATAATTTGTGAATCAACTTTGTATTAATTTAGTACACCAACCAAGCTTTATCATATTTTCATAGATAAAACCTTTAATTAATATATCAGAAATCAGATTCTCAGTAAAATACAGTAATTTTTTAATGCATTTCTTATATTTTGGTCAGTGGTAACAATAAATATACTAGTAATTATTTATAAAAATCATTGTTTTATTTTTATCATAAGGACACATTAGGAACAGCCATCGCCCTACTCAGGGCTAACGCTAACATGAACGGGTACGGGCGCGGGTCCCCGTCTCAGTTAGCCCTGCTAGTATAATTTTGATGTCGAGCGTGTACAGTTGTGTCGAGTAGATTACCATGGATTATTTACTAATTTATTATTTGGCAAAAAGACGTCAACGGAAACAACGTCGACTGCATAACCCGTTCTTGACAAGTAGGTTACTCAGCGGAGAATTCGATAATTCATTTGCCATATTCCATAATACTGGCTGAAATTGCACCACAAATATTACGTGCTTTGTATCGATGTTCATAATTGTACCTAGCCTCCTAGCGGCGGTCGTCTGATTTGTAGAAACAAACCCGCTCGCGTGTGCCCGCCGCCCGCCGCGCGGGTGACGATCCGCCACCCGCGATCGCTCTCCGTCGCACGCGCCTGCGCTATCCATACTATTTTTCATTATACATACGCGAGCGTGCGCCCGCGCGAGTTTTAGCGTTAGCCCTTAAATTACTATGCTTAAGCGCAACAATGTGTTTTCCAAATCTTAACAGCCAAAGAATTCTCTACATTACTCTAAGCGCCTAACTTGTCGGAATTTATTTCCATCACAAAGTCAGTTTTGGATAAATGAAAAACTACAAATAATTTTGTAAAGCTATATATTTTCTTCCTTCCACCTCTCTATCCACTGTATAATTGCTTCCACATTAGTGTACAACTGCTCTTCAGTGTTGTTATGCAGCTCCTGGACTATTTCTGGCTTGTATGAGGACTGAGCCTCTTCCAACAATGTTTCAAATATTTCACACTGTATGTTGTCCTCTAATTTTTTACCAGTGTATCCTCTGAAACAGTAAAAAAAGTTAACAATAATTGTAAATTAGAAACGAAATCAGCTCTCAAGTTCTGTATAGAAATTATGAAACTGAAACATTTTTATTAAAAAACTGGAGTAGACATAAATATATAGTTTCTATGTTTGCTTACATTGGAGCAGTTCCATATCCCCACCTCCTACAGGGAGGGAGGAGATATGGCTCCATAGTTGGCTCCTCTCCTGGCTCTGTAGTTGGTCATTTGTAGGCTATACTGATGATGTTATAGTTTTCAATAGTCTTTCTACTTTATTATATTTTACTCTGGGTTACAAAAGGTGCATAAATCTGGCAAGTCCTCGAAATTCTTGTTTGCATATAAAATACTGAACAGATTTTGATGAAACACTAGTAATTTTAATAGCTAGAAATTGCAACTTTGCTTTATGTCATAATGTTTCTATCCCACAGGGAAAGTAGAAGGCAAAAGAAAGTTTTTTTTTTCAAATACTACTTGCAAGTACCTCATGTTTAGACTAGGTAAGGACAAATAATGGTTGTAAATAACCAACACTTAACAAATACTTTGTATTGACTAGAGTTGCCGCGAATAGTGTTTATAGCGAATAGTCGAATACCGATTAATCGCCATTCACTTTGGCGAATAGTCGAATAACTCGACATTACTATTCGACATAAAAAAACATTAAAAATATTTCTAATTTCTTCTAAGGTTGTGAGAAAAGAAAACAATAAAGTTAAAGAAATCTGTTTCATGTTATACATACCTACTAAAGCTCTTAAAACCTTTCGAAGAGATAACAAAAATCACGAGTTCCACATATGCACCTACATCAGATGTGATACCTAGCACTGTTTCATTAATCAGATACCTAATGAAAGATGCGCTGATTCAACAAACTGCACACATTGATGATTTTAGAAAGACATTGATAGAAAATATGGAAGCCCGTTTTAACTTGAATGATCTATGCTTTACGAAGACATATTACTTGTCGACATTTTTAGACCCCCGCTACAAGAACTTTTAAAAACGAAACCGACTTGCTCCAGAACGTGCAGAAAAAATCATTTTTTTGCACCACAATCTGCCTCTGTTGAATTTTTAATATTAATTAAAAAGCCTTACTAATTTAATTTCATGAATATGATAGGCACAGGCACATATTACAGATAATATTTGATATTGTGTATTGTTTTATTAGGGAAAATAATAAAAAAAAATATTATTTTTAACTCATTAGTTCTTTTGTTTGTTAAAAGTTTATTTTCGACAACTATTCGCCGAATGCCGAATAATACTAGCTATTATTCGGTATTCGACGAATATAAAAAAAATGACGAGTAATGCCGAATACCGAATAATAACGAGTATTCGCGGCAACTCTAGTATTGACTCCCTAGAAATCTTCTTTGCTATGAAAAAACTGTATCCTTGTAGCATGGGATATAAAGGTAGGGGTTTGTCATGGCAGCAGACAGAAAGCCTAACAAAATATCTGAACCTTTATTACCTAGAAGACAGTCTGTCATATAATGCAGTATTGTTAGTTCTCACAACAAAGACACCATCAAACCACCTCTCAGGGAAGAACTCACAACCATGATAGTCAACAATGTTGCCACCTTTAGCCATCATGCCTTCCATGACATCCAGTAACTGAAATTAAAAATTAGTTCTTATCTTATAGTTATATTATGTAGTTATTTTTATAATATTTATTAACAAAGTTTGCCAACTGGTTGAAGATCAACGCCAATGTTAATGAGAAAAGATTTTCCAAAACTTTTGTAGTCTACTTAGAGCTAATAGGGGTTAATTAAAGAATGAAATTGCCGATTTATTGTAATAGGTACTTCGAATTGACATAGAACCTTCATGGTTTAAGAAACTTTTTTCATACGGTACCTGTGTCTGTGTCTTTTAAAAAATGTGTAACATTTGATTATCAACTTTCAGTTGTTTTTTTTATTCAGCTTAGACAATAAAGATGAATACTTCGAAAATTCGTGTGATTTTTGAATACTAATTCCGACGCGGAACTAACGCGGCAGAAACGCACTGTGCGATTTTGGTTTAAACGCTTTCGTGATGGAAACTTCGATTTGAAGCACTAACCACATGGAAGACCGCCCACACAGGTGAATAACAATGATTTGAAAGAGATGGTGGAAGCTGACCCGAGGCAAACTACCCAGGAATTTGCGCACGGTTTAACATTACTTTACCAACAATATTGAACTTGCATTGCTTGTTGAATCGATACAGAAATGAAGGAATATTGGATTGAATTGTGACATGTGATGAAAAATGGATTCTTTACGATAATCGTAAGGGGAAAATGCAATGGCTGACCCCAGGTCAAGCGCCGCAACAGTGTCCTCAAGCAAAGCTTACCAATAAAAAGGTAATGGTAACTATTTGGTGGTCTCAGCGTGGTGTTATTCACTATAGCTTTCTCCGATCTGGTCAAACAATAATGTGATGGCGTCTTGCTCTTCAGATACACTTGCGGGTCTGCAGAGTATGCATCCTGACCCAAAGGATGACCTTACCTTCCCGGTTCCGCAAGATACTGACATGGAATGTCTCAGTATCAAGGACATTTTCGCAGCCGTTTGTTCCTTCCAAAATGGTTCAGCTGGCGACCTTGATGGCCTAACACCGCAGCACTTAAAGGTCCTATTAGGTCCAAGTGCCGGCCAGGCTGGTGAAACACTTTTGAAGGAATTATCAGCCTTAGCGAACCTTATACTCAGCGGTGTAAACAAATCCATCATCAATCTATATTTTGTATGGTACCAATCTGTGTGTTTTGCTGAAGAAATATGGTGGTATCCAACCCATTGCCGTTGGGTATACTTTTAGGTGTATGGTAGCCAAAATATGTTGCAAAAAGTACAGGGATATTCCAAAAAATAGTTCTCAGCCAATTCAACTGGGTTTCGACTCGTAAGGTAGTTGTGAGTCTACCATACACACTTTTTCATTCAGCATTGCCATTCAGCATGGCAATGCTAGCAGCCTTTTGGGCACTTTACAGCTCGACACCGATTCGGAGGAATATTATGACTAAGCCTAAGATTTTACTGTTTTTTAAATTGTTTTATATTATATAATTATAGTTTAGGTTATTGGTAAATCATTTACTTTTTTTTATGACATTGTAAATATTTAACTGTACATATACATTTAAGCTTTTGTCATTATATAAAAGTATAAAGATAATTTACCTTGTCTTCATTTAGAAAAGGGCATTGATATTCTGGATCGTATTCGTCTAAGCAATTGTATTCTTCAGCAAGTTTTGATACTTCTCTCCAAGTAAACTTTGTTCTTTCAGATAGCAGTTTGGAAATCGTTGATTTACCTACGCCTGGTGTGCCTGATATTATTAAAAATTGGTTTATGTTCCATTAAAATAATACAAATAGTTATTAATAACTTTGTGAGAACAGTATAAGTTTTACCAGTTATCAGTATGTTTGGCAAACTCCTTTGACGTACTGCCATTTCTAACCAAATGATAATATGATAACCTGTTAATTTTATAAGTAATAGAAAATGCAGAGGTAGAAAAGTCTTTGATAAAATAATTCAAATGTTTTAGGTTATTTTTCACATTTATATTTTATTTACAACAATGATGAATGATTATAAATTTTTTACAGTTAACACAAGTTTTACGGCTCTGGGTTCTAGCTTTTTAGACCGTGCACCACAGATCACTATATACTAGTCGAATACATATTACAATAGACCAGTGGAATCACGTAAAAAACAGTACGATTCTTATAATAATTATGATTTAACTTAAATTTAAATAATTACATTTATTTTGAAAAATAAACCTGCAAGAAAATACAAATTTTCCTTCTTTTTTCATTATCGCGAATTTTACGATTGAAGTTACGATTTTTTCGATCCACGAAAATTTTTAGGTTATACTATGACTATTTTTTAAAAATAATTGAAAATTGAAATCTCATAAAATACAGTAGCATATAGGTTTAAATATTGTTGTAGAATATGAAAATTTATAGACCCCGTGGAATATCAAGAGGTCAAATTATTGTGGTTACTGTGTTAGGCGTCTTCAGCGGTGTGTATATTTGGCGGCCTCTATTTGACGAGCATTTTCCAAGAAAGAAGAAAGAACAAGAAGTGGTTCCCACAAATTCTGACTCGCAATAGTAATGGGTGCCCTAAGAACTTGGTTTAATTCATCAAGTCTTGTCGTAAAGGTGTTGATGGCAATTTCAATAACCTCTGGTGCTGTTGTAGTAAATAAGTTCTATTATGCTCCATACGTTCGAAGACAGAGACACTTAAAAGCTGAAGAGTGGGCTAACATGATTATAGAACAAGAAGAAGCAATGAGTGAATCTACAGAACATTAGTAACCCTGGAGAATCTAGGAGAAAATGTACAATATAATTATGTAATTACATACTGAATAATGATTTAGGTAGATCTAGTTTTGTTGATTTATTGCTCTTGAATATAAGAAATATTTATTGTTTATTGAAATTTTATTTCATAAAAAACCTTCAAGATTAGAATGACACCCATAGACCTATAAGAATTAAGAAATAATATTCTTTAAAACAGACAGTAAAAGGATAGGCTACAAACTGAACTGTTTCAAAATATATTTAACAGCAATTCAAGTTGTAAGTAGGAATAATATTGTGGGCTCAGTCACCAGATTTCAGTAAAATTCAACCATTTTTTTTAAATAATTGGAGAGATTAATAATTGGCTGGTGAGGGGCATCAGCCATGGCTAGTTACCAACCTCCTGGCGACGTACCGTTAAGCGATTTAGCATTCTGATACTGTTTAAAAACAAGTTGGACGATGGCTAAGTCTAGTCTTAGCCTACTTAACATACATGGTAATAAAATTTATTAGGTAGGTAATAAACTTTCTAGTTCAGTAATAATTATTATTACAACTATTACTTGAACTATTTAAATATTATTTGCGAGTATAAAGGTTATGGTATTGAAACTGCAAACATAAATAAAACCATGTTTATTATTACTGGAGGCTACCTTTTATTCTATGAATTTACATTTTAGTTGTAGTCGTAACAAAATATTTAGATATATGTATAACCTTATAAATTATAAAATAATGTTACAGTATAAGCCTTGTAAAAAATATAGAAAAGGAATGAGTTTGTAGCCCTTTTTTCCTTCTGAACACCTTTCGGTGAATGAAGTATCGCAGTTGGATAAAGAATTGAGCTGTTAACAGCACTAGCTACTTTTTGCCCTTAGTGGCCTTCTCGGCAGCTTTGGTGACCTTGCCACCACCAGCTTCCTTGAAGTTGACAGCCTTGATGACTCCCACAGCAACAGTTTGCCTCATGTCACGCACAGCAAAACGTCCAAGAGGTGGGAATTCCTGGAAACTCTCGACACAAAGAGGTTTGGATGGTACTAGGTTGACAATGGCAGCATCACCAGATTTGATGGATTTGGGATTATCTTCAGTGGATTTTCCAGTACGACGGTCAACTTTCTCTTTGATTTCTGCGAACTTGCAGGCAATGTGAGCGGTGTGACAATCCAACACGGGTGTGTAACCATTGGAGATTTGGCCGGGGTGGTTGAGCACAATGACTTGTGCAGTGAAATCAGCAGCTCCCTTAGGTGGGTTGTTCTTGGAGTCGCCAGCGACATAGCCACGACGCAATTCCTTGACGGATACGTTCTTGACGTTGAAACCAACATTGTCTCCAGGCACAGCCTCTTGAAGGGCTTCGTGGTGCATCTCAACAGACTTAACTTCAGTGGTGATGTTAGCAGGGGCGAATACAACAATGGTACCTGGTTTAAGGACACCAGTTTCTACTCTGCCTACTGGCACTGTACCAATACCACCGATTTTGTAGACATCCTGAAGGGGAAGTCGCAGAGCCTTGTCTGTGGGACGAGCTGGGGGCAGGATGGCATCCAAAGCTTCAATGAGGCATTTGCCGTCAGCCTTACCCTCCTTACGCTCAACTTGCCATCCCTTGAACCAGGGCATTTTGGTAGATGCCTCCAGCATGTTGTCTCCGTGCCAGCCAGAAATGGGTACGAAAGCGACGGCAGCTGGGTTGTAACCAATCTTCTTGATGTACGAGGACACTTCCTTTTTGATTTCCTCAAAACGGGACTCACTGTATGGGGGCTCAGTGGAGTCCATTTTGTTGACGCCCACGATCAGCTGCTTGACGCCGAGGGTGAAGGCGAGCAGCGCGTGCTCACGGGTCTGGCCGTTCTTGGAGATACCGGCCTCGAACTCACCGGTACCGGCGGCGACGATCAGCACGGCACAATCGGCCTGCGAGGTTCCGGTGATCATGTTCTTGATGAAATCTCTGTGTCCGGGAGCGTCGATGATGGTGACGTAGTATTTGGCCGTCTCGAACTTCCACAGAGCGATGTCGATGGTGATACCACGCTCGCGCTCAGCCTTTAGTTTGTCCAACACCCAGGCGTATTTGAAGGAACCTTTGCCCATTTCCTGGGCCTCCTTCTCGAACTTCTCGATAGTACGTTTGTCGATACCACCGCATTTGTAAATCAAGTGTCCTGTGGTGGTGGACTTGCCGGAGTCGACGTGTCCGATGACGACAATGTTAATGTGAATCTTTTCCTTGCCCATTTTTGGTTAGCCTAGAAAAGAAAAAAAACGTTATTAAGAATTATTGTTATGACCGAACAAAACACCGGGTGTGTGATGCACTTCTACAAGGTCGTCTCATGCGCGAATTTATGTTACCGGCAATATGGCGGCCGCATGGCCGCCTCGCCCTATCTTGACATTTCACAATGGATGTCGGCCATTACGAAAAGGGGAAAATTAAATAAGTGAAATACGAGAAAAATATAAAGAATACCAGTAGAATCAAGGTACTCCTTTCCAAAAAAAGTATAAGTAAAGTACAAAGTCTTGGACTAGACGGGAATCACTACCACGTGGTGACATGTGCCGGTAATGAAGTATGACGCGTAAGCAAGTTTAAATTCAAAGATGGAACATTAATTAAAACGCCGTTATTAAATGTAACAATTGAATACTAATTAAAGACAAAGTAGGGTTTTGTCATGGCACAGCAGACAGAAAGCCTAACAAAATATCTGAACATTTATTACCTAGAAGACAGTCGGTCATATAATGCAGTGTTGTTAGTTCTCACAACAAAGACACCATCAAACCACCTCTCAGGGAAGAACTCACAACCATGATAGTCAACAATGTTGCCACCTTTAGCCATCATGCCTTCCATGACATCCAGTAACTGAAATTAAAAATTATTTCTTATGTTATAGTTATGTTATGTAGTTATTTTTATAATATTTATTAACAAAGTTTGCCAACTGGTTGAAGATCAACCCCAATGTTAATGAGAAAAGATTTTCCAAAACTTTTGTAGTCTACTTAGAGCTAATAGGGGTTAAAGAATGAAATTGCCGATTTATTATAATAGGTACTTCGAATTGACATAGAACCTTCATGGTTTAAGATTTTAAAGTGAAACTTTTTTCATATGGTACCTGTGTAGTTCTTTTAAAAAATGTGCAACATTCGATTATCAACTTTCAGTTGTTTTTTTTATTCAGCTTAGACAATAAAGATGAATACTTCGAAAATTCGTGTGATTTTTGAATACGAGTTCCGACGCGGAACTAACGCGGCAGAAACGCACTGTGCGATTTTGGTTTAAACGCTTTCGTGATGGAAACTTCGATTTGAAGCACTAATCACATGGAAGACCACCCACACAGGTGAATAACAATGATTTGAAAGAGATGGTGGAAGCTGATCCGAGGCAAACTACCCAGGAATTAGCGGCATGGTTTAACGTTACTTTACCAACAATATTGACTCATACCGCTTACCGGTTATACGATAATCGTAAGCGGAAAATGCAATGGCTCACCCCAGGTCAAACGCCGCAACAGTGTCCTAAAGCAAAGCTTACCAAAAAAAAGGTAATGGTAACTGTTTGGTGGTCTCAGCGTGGTGTTATTCACTATAGCTTTCTCCGATCTGGTCAAACAATAATGTGATGGCATCTTGCTCATCAGATACACTTGCGGGTCTGCAGAGTATGCATCCTGACCCAAAGGATGACCTTACCTTCCCGGTTCCGCAAGATACTGACATGGAATGTCTCAGTATCAAGGACATTTTCGCAGCCGTTTGTTCCTTCCAAAATGGTTCAGCTGGCGACCTTGATGGCCTAACACCGCAGCACTTAAAGGTCCTATTAGTTCCAAGTGCCGGCCAGGCTGGTGAAACACTTTTGAAGGAATTATCAGCCTTAGCGAACCTTATACTCAGCGGTGTAAACAAATCCATCATCAATCTATATTTTGTATGGTACCAATCTGTGTGCTTTGCTGAAGAAATATGGTGGTATCCGACCCATTGCCGTTGGGTATACTTTTAGGTGTATGGTAGCCAAAATATGTTGCAAAAAGTACAGGGATATTTCAAAAAATAGTTTTCAGCCAATTCAACTGGGTTTCGACTCGTAAGGTGGTTGTGAGTCTACCATACACACTTTTTCATTCAGCATTGCCATTCAGCATGGCAATGCTAGCAGCCTTTTGGGCACTTTACAGCTCGACACCGATTCGGAGGAATATTATGACTAAGCCTAAGATTTTACTGTTTTTTAAATTGTTTTATATTATATAATTATAGTTTAGGTTATTGGTAAATCATTTACTTTTTTTTATGACATTGTAAATATTTAACTGTACATATACATTTAAGCTTTTGTCATTATATAAAAGTATAAAGATAATTTACCTTGTCTTCATTTAGAAAAGGGCATTGATATTCTGGATCGTATTCGTCTAAGCAATTGTATTCTTCAGCAAGTTTTGATACTTCTCTCCAAGTAAACTTTGTTCTTTCAGATAGCAGTTTGGAAATCGTTGATTTACCTACGCCTGGTGTGCCTGATATTATTAAAAATTGGTTTATGTTCCATTAAAATAATACAAATAGTTATTAATAACTTTGTGAGAACAGTATAAGTTTTACCAGTTATCAGTATGTTTGGCAAACTCCTTTGACGTACTGCCATTTCTAACCAAATGATAATATGATAACCTGTTAATTTTATAAGTAATAGAAAATGCAGAGGTAGAAAAGTCTTTGATAAAATAATTCAAATGTTTTAGGTTATTTTTCACATTTATATTTTATTTACAACAATGATGAATGATTATAAATTTTTTACAGTTAACACAAGTTTTACGGCTCTGGGTTCTAGCTTTTTAGACCGTGCACCACAGATCACTATATACTAGTCGAATACATATTACAATAGACCAGTGGAATCACGTAAAAAACAGTACGATTCTTATAATAATTATGATTTAACTTAAATTTAAATAATTACATTTATTTTGAAAAATAAACCTGCAAGAAAATACAAATTTTCCTTCTTTTTTCATTATCGCGAATTTTACGATTGAAGTTACGATTTTTTCGATCCACGAAAATTTTTAGGTTATACTATGACTATTTTTTAAAAATAATTGAAAATTGAAATCTCATAAAATACAGTAGCATATAGGTTTAAATATTGTTGTAGAATATGAAAATTTATAGACCCCGTGGAATATCAAGAGGTCAAATTATTGTGGTTACTGTGTTAGGCGTCTTCAGCGGTGTGTATATTTGGCGGCCTCTATTTGACGAGCATTTTCCAAGAAAGAAGAAAGAACAAGAAGTGGTTCCCACAAATTCTGACTCGCAATAGTAATGGGTGCCCTAAGAACTTGGTTTAATTCATCAAGTCTTGTCGTAAAGGTGTTGATGGCAATTTCAATAACCTCTGGTGCTGTTGTAGTAAATAAGTTCTATTATGCTCCATACGTTCGAAGACAGAGACACTTAAAAGCTGAAGAGTGGGCTAACATGATTATAGAACAAGAAGAAGCAATGAGTGAATCTACAGAACATTAGTAACCCTGGAGAATCTAGGAGAAAATGTACAATATAATTATGTAATTACATACTGAATAATGATTTAGGTAGATCTAGTTTTGTTGATTTATTGCTCTTGAATATAAGAAATATTTATTGTTTATTGAAATTTTATTTCATAAAAAACCTTCAAGATTAGAATGACACCCATAGACCTATAAGAATTAAGAAATAATATTCTTTAAAACAGACAGTAAAAGGATAGGCTACAAACTGAACTGTTTCAAAATATATTTAACAGCAATTCAAGTTGTAAGTAGGAATAATATTGTGGGCTCAGTCACCAGATTTCAGTAAAATTCAACCATTTTTTTTAAATAATTGGAGAGATTAATAATTGGCTGGTGAGGGGCATCAGCCATGGCTAGTTACCAACCTCCTGGCGACGTACCGTTAAGCGATTTAGCATTCTGATACTGTTTAAAAACAAGTTGGACGATGGCTAAGTCTAGTCTTAGCCTACTTAACATACATGGTAATAAAATTTATTAGGTAGGTAATAAACTTTCTAGTTCAGTAATAATTATTATTACAACTATTACTTGAACTATTTAAATATTATTTGCGAGTATAAAGGTTATGGTATTGAAACTGCAAACATAAATAAAACCATGTTTATTATTACTGGAGGCTACCTTTTATTCTATGAATTTACATTTTAGTTGTAGTCGTAACAAAATATTTAGATATATGTATAACCTTATAAATTATAAAATAATGTTACAGTATAAGCCTTGTAAAAAATATAGAAAAGGAATGAGTTTGTAGCCCTTTTTTCCTTCTGAACACCTTTCGGTGAATGAAGTATCGCAGTTGGATAAAGAATTGAGCTGTTAACAGCACTAGCTACTTTTTGCCCTTAGTGGCCTTCTCGGCAGCTTTGGTGACCTTGCCACCACCAGCTTCCTTGAAGTTGACAGCCTTGATGACTCCCACAGCAACAGTTTGCCTCATGTCACGCACAGCAAAACGTCCAAGAGGTGGGAATTCCTGGAAACTCTCGACACAAAGAGGTTTGGATGGTACTAGGTTGACAATGGCAGCATCACCAGATTTGATGGATTTGGGATTATCTTCAGTGGATTTTCCAGTACGACGGTCAACTTTCTCTTTGATTTCTGCGAACTTGCAGGCAATGTGAGCGGTGTGACAATCCAACACAGGTGTGTAACCATTGGAGATTTGGCCAGGGTGGTTGAGCACAATGACTTGTGCAGTGAAATCAGCAGCTCCCTTAGGTGGGTTGTTCTTGGAGTCGCCAGCGACATAGCCACGACGCAATTCCTTGACGGATACGTTCTTGACGTTGAAACCAACATTGTCTCCGGGCACAGCCTCTTGAAGGGCTTCGTGGTGCATCTCAACAGACTTAACTTCAGTGGTGATGTTAGCAGGGGCGAATACAACAATGGTACCTGGTTTAAGGACACCAGTTTCTACTCTGCCTACTGGCACTGTACCAATACCACCGATTTTGTAGACATCCTGAAGGGGAAGTCGCAGAGCCTTGTCTGTGGGACGAGCTGGGGGCAGGATGGCATCCAAAGCTTCAATGAGGCATTTGCCGTCAGCCTTACCCTCCTTACGCTCAACTTGCCATCCCTTGAACCAGGGCATTTTGGTAGATGCCTCCAGCATGTTGTCTCCGTGCCAGCCAGAAATGGGTACGAAAGCGACGGCAGCTGGGTTGTAACCAATCTTCTTGATGTACGAGGACACTTCCTTTTTGATTTCCTCGAAACGGGACTCACTGTATGGGGGCTCAGTGGAGTCCATTTTGTTGACGCCCACGATCAGCTGCTTGACGCCGAGGGTGAAGGCAAGCAGCGCGTGCTCACGGGTCTGGCCGTTCTTGGAGATACCGGCCTCGAACTCACCGGTACCGGCGGCGACGATCAGCACGGCACAATCGGCCTGCGAGGTTCCGGTGATCATGTTCTTGATGAAATCTCTGTGTCCGGGAGCGTCGATGATGGTGACGTAGTATTTGGCCGTCTCGAACTTCCACAGAGCGATGTCGATGGTGATACCACGCTCGCGCTCAGCCTTTAGTTTGTCCAACACCCAGGCGTATTTGAAGGAACCTTTGCCCATTTCCTGGGCCTCCTTCTCGAACTTCTCGATTGTACGTTTGTCGATACCACCGCATTTGTAAATCAAGTGTCCTGTGGTGGTGGACTTGCCGGAGTCGACGTGTCCGATGACGACAATGTTAATGTGAATCTTTTCCTTGCCCATTTTTGGTTAGCCTAGAAAAGAAAAAAAACGTTATTAAGAATTATTGTTATGACCGAACAAAACACCGGGTGTGTGATGCACTTCTACAAGGTCGTCTCATGCGCGAATTTATGTTACCGGCAATATGGCGGCCGCATGGCCGCCTCGCCCTATCTTGACATTTCACAATGGATGTCGGCCATTACGAAAAGGGGAAAATTAAATAAGTGAAATACGAGAAAAATATAAAGAATACCAGTAGAATCAAGGTACTCCTTTCCAAAAAAAGTATAAGTAAAGTACAAAGTCTTGAACTAGACGGGAATCACTACCACGTGGTGACATGTGCCGGTAATGAAGTATGACGCGTAAGCAAGTTTAAATTCAAAGATGGAACATTAATTAAAACGCCGTTATTAAATGTAACAATTGAATACTAATTAAAGACACTCCGTAATTAATTTTTCAGAAAAACTATGAGCAAACAAAGACTTTCCCGAATGTCAAATTTACACCATATTTACGGCAAAAGTTTCTTTAACGATAGAAATACTTTACTAATATGTATGTTAAAATATTTTTAATACTAACACTACTTTTTTTTAACTTAAGAGAGGAAATTTATTACACTTAGGGATTCGGCACTTCACTTAATATTCTTCTTGACACTCACCACGGATAGCGTGTTATATCCGAGAAAGACTCCAACAGAATGGACGAGAAATGGTTTTTATTTCGCCTGGAAGAAAAGGTTCACAGTCACTTCCGGTGTGGCTACATTATATATAAGATTACCTTACTAAAAAGTATACGTTTCAATTTTATTATTATCAATTTATTATGAGTATTTACTCATTAAATTTATATTCGTATAATTAACTTCAGAGTATGTGTGTTTATGCATTTAATATACTTACAAAAAAGCTATTGTTATTTTGTGTTACGATTCGAAAGCATTTGTTTTAAAATGTTGCTCTTAAAAAATTAAGTTTTATACAATTAGTTAGGTGCTAAAAGTTAACTTTTTGAGCCTCGTACCCAAAGTATAGAAGAACCCTATTTATCAGACTGTCTCTCAGCATGATGTATAGCATGAATTGTGATAGTTATTTTTTCCATTAATTATCCGTCCATTTTTTCTTTCCATTCTTGTATAGAATGACATTTCTAGTTGTCATTTTTGTGTCCGTAAAGAAAAAATAGACGTGGAAATTGTAGATCCATTTTTTCTTTATGAACATAAGAATAACGTTTCTAGTGGTCATTTTTTTGTCCGCAAAGAAAAGATAGACTGTTGACTGTGTCTTCCTGTGCTACCAACGTGATTTATTGTCATTAGTACGTTCGACTCACACTTGGTTTAATTTCCTCTTATTTTAATATACATCTCATAGTCTTATTTGATTATTGCCAGTCCAAGCTCCCTATTTACAGGAGCTTATATTCACCATCCATAATGTTACTTCAATGCAGGTTAGCCAGCTTAGGGTGATTATGTTTTATTATTTGACTATGACAATAAGATAATGATGATAGTGATGGGGACCGGCGACTAAATGAGTTTTCTGGGGCAAGGATGTCTATCATTTATTTTAGGTTGTAACATTGACATTAACTTTTATTACCGCTATCGTATTTTTCACATCCTTTAAAATACTAAAAATCTTTACTTTACTTTGATATTTAAAAATCTGCCCATAATGGGATAAGAATTCCAATATCTATATGAATGTAAGACATCCGTATATTATTCAATAGATGGGATATGTTTATAAATTATACACAGGTACATTCAAAATGTATATATAATGAGGAATTTTGTATGCAGGGTTTTCAGTGGTGATATAACGATCGATAGCTAGGTTATATTTTTAGAAAACGTAGTATTTAAAAAAAAACGAGCAAAGCTCGGTTAACCAGGTATCTGCTATAATGTAGATCAAGTTCCTATCCATTGATTATTATTTTTACAATAGGCAACACTTGCAATCACTGACGTCATAACCTGATTATCGTTTAGAAACATAAAGTTGGCTATTACAAATATTTGTTCTATTTATTTTGTTCAATATTTATTTATCTCACTTATTTTAAATAAATAAATAAAAAATACATAATATTGAAAATCTAATTTCAAATTCAGTCTTCTGTAATTTTCATGTAACTTTGAAAAAACATTATTTCAGTGTCGAGTGAAATGACCGATATTCATACAGCCAGATGAAATAAACACCTTACTCTTTAGCTTATGGTTTCTTCCTTGTTTTCAAATTGTCAAATGCAGAAATTGACGATTTATAAAATACGATTACATTTTAATTCGAAGGAAAAATTTGAATAAATTCGGCTTATACATTTATAAGAGCGCAATAATTTGTAAATCAAAATGAACGATTGGAACCTATTTGAGCTATAATAAAATGCTTAGTTAACAGTACCACTAAGTTTAAGAGTTATTAAGTAAAACGAAATATTCTCAGTGTTTTCAGCATGTTTAAAAGTCGAGGCGATAGCAATATTGTTTATAAATGTACTGTACGGTTGCTAGAAGATACAGAAATATTAGAATGTGAATTCCACGTAAGTATTTAACATTCCTACGCCCTAATCTCACAAGAGCTGTGAGGTCCCAAATTAATTGTAATTTCTACTTAGAATTTATCTGTTTATTGATTTCTATACAATTTCTCTCCACTGTAACCTCGAACATTAAATTAAGTCTACTACAAATCAGTCAATGGTAATAATCATTACAGAATAATATTAATACCCACCATCAAAATAGAAGCAACTTGGTGGCTAATAACAAAGAAATAAACCTGTGTAATTATCGAAAAGGGTAAAATTATTAATATCAATACAAATATCAAAGATATATAAAAGTCCAGCACAAGTCAAAAAACATACTAAAATTAAATATAGCTAATAAATGCTGTGGCTATAGCTGTGTGTAGTAAACAGAAGTTTTACTACAATTTTATATGAGTTGGAAATCTTTGATTGCAATTAGTTAAATATAAAATAATAATTGATAATTATAAAATACTCATCAGAACTCATACAATACTTGTTTAGTAATCTTCTGTTATTATCTTATAATAGTTGCCTGCAACTACATCTGTGTGAAAACCATGGACCATCTCTTAAAAAACCATGTTAATATCCTTTTTTAGTTTTATTGTAAAGTATTTACCCACTATGCCGTTGGTGCCACAATTGATATTATGTTTATTCTTAAATATACATATAAATT
Organism: Mycalesis mineus; assembly: GCA_034621355.1. Taxonomy (NCBI): domain Eukaryota; kingdom Metazoa; phylum Arthropoda; class Insecta; order Lepidoptera; family Nymphalidae; genus Mycalesis; species Mycalesis mineus. The sequence goes on from CM067881.1 coordinate 17,393,195, forward strand.
AAAATTAAACCTAGATCTATGTAGTAGGTAGGGAGGATGTAATTGAGTAATAAACATCCATTCATTTAATTAAGACTTAATATACCTTGTTATTATTATTCTTTGCAGCCTAGTTACAAAGGTAAATTCCTCTTGGAACATGTATGTCAACAATTGAATCTTACTGAGACTGATTACTTTGGATTGCGTTATGTTGATGCAGGAGGCCAAAGGGTGTGTTCATTTTATATTGTATTTAATTATATCACTATATACCATACTATGGACAACAAGATTAAAGTTAATATATGTAATCTATTTGTTGTGTGTAAAATTAATAATAAAGTTAAAATTTAAAATTTTGACAGTGAGTTTTCATGTTTCAGCATTGGTTACATCTGGCCAAGTTAATACTGAAGCAAGTTAAAGGTAATAAGATTTATTTTTGTACTTTCACCTTTATACTGGCCACATATTTTTAGAATTTTTTAAACTAAGTACAACAATAACTCCAATGAAAGTAACTGATCTTTTTTTTTTATCTGCAATAAGCTTAAGCTTGACCACAATCTCACCTGATGGTAAGTGTAGATGCGGTCTAAGGTGGGGCCGTTTCTTTAGAAAATGCCTATTCACTCTTGCTTTAAAGCTACCCAAGTTATATGAATTAGGAAAAACTGATATCTGAAGGGCATTCCATACCTTTGCAATGCGTATAATAAATGATGACGCAAAATGCTTTGTACGAGTTCTGGGAACATCAACGTCATAGGGATGAAATCCCAGCCAGTGTCATGCAGTGCAGTGATTAAAGGGTGAAGGAGGAACGAGGGCAAACAACTCCTGAGAGCACTCTCCGAAATATATCCTGTAAAATACCGCCAAACTTGAAACTAATCATCGACGATCAAGGCTGTGCAGATTTACCAGAAATGGTTCAGAGCTAATAAGTCTTCTGGCTCAGCGGTCCACAGTATCCAAAGCAGCCAGCTGGTATTTAGCGGATCCATCAAAAAGGTGACTTGAGCTTTATATAGGCTAAGCAATTAAGCAATTGGTGTAGCATGAAATACTGCTTCACCTTATTAAGAATACCAAGCTTTTTTGCAGCGGTTTTGGCTTTATTCTCGATTGAACGGCCGAAGTTAATATTAGCCGCGATGTTGACACCAAGGAGATCAATATGATCAGTAATCGGTATGGATATATTTCGGAAAGAAGGAGTCAAAGAAAAAGGACTACATTTTGCACTGTGCAGACATGCTTGCTTTTTGGTTGGATTGAACTGCACCAAATTGGCATCACCCCAAACAGAGACTTCTTTAAGGGTGGCGTTCAATCGAGCAACCATCGCTTCTCTGAGTTCATTGGTCTCATTACCACCGATCCGTGGACCGGACAAGTACCTCTCTGTTATTGTGCTGTCATCTGCGTATCCAAGAATACCAGGTTTTAGCAACAGGTCATTAATATGTAGTAAGAATAGAGTAGCAGAGAGAGGAACTCCGGCATTAACAGTCATTAGCTCAGAAGAGCAGCCATCAGTGACCACTCGGAATGTTTGATCACTCAAGAAGTTGGATATCCAATCGCACAAGCTCTGTGGTAGACGGTAAGATGGAAGCTTATGAAGTAGGCTGCCATGCCAAACCCAATCAAATGCCTTAGAAATATCCAGAGAGACGGCAAGCGCCTATCCAGGTTAAATGATATGATGGTACTTTGTCAGTAAGATCCTAATTATACTAAAGCCAAGAAGAATGCTTATCAACAAACAAATTAAAATGAAGGTTGGAATCACTAGTCATTTTATACCTAACTTTTTTAATTAACTTTTTAATGACGAATTCATGACATTAAATTAGATTAGCAAGCTTAAAACTAATTTTTTCAATATCTTTTAAATAAGATATTATATAATTTTAAATTTATTAGGCATAAAATGTGTTGCATTTTCTACTTGCATTTTAAATTTGTTTGTTAATATGCTTTCCACATTGGTTTTAGCTTTAGTATAGGTATAACATGATTGCAAAAAAATATAAACATTATAATTACTTTTTAATTTTATTGGAATATATTTGCAGATGCATCACCAATACTGTTTAGTTTCCGGGTCAAGTTTTACCCACCAAACCCCTTGTTGCTGAAAGAGGATGTGACAAGATTCCAGATATATTTGCAGTTGAAAAGAGATTTACTTCACGGGAGATTGTATTGCACTTCCAACGAAGCTGCTATGCTTGGTGCACTTATTATACAAAGTGAGTATGAAACTATGAGCTATTTAAAACCCATGATAAATAATAATACAATCCTAATAATATATTGATGTATATTTTACGTTCAATCAAAATAAGAAATGGAATGTCACTGCCGGCAGTGAGATTGTATATGGAACTGTCACTGTCGACAGAGTAAATGGAATGGTCTTTTGTTAAAAATGCTTCCATGCATGTGATGAAAATTCTGCATTGCAAACATGATGCACGCATGGAATAAACTGTGTTTTCTTAAAATGGACTGTGAAATCTTATGGTCATATGAGATCAGCTAGATGTCTCAATTTTTTAATTCATAATAAAAGTATCATATTATATTGGCCAACTAACTATAGGAGCTTAAGCAGGCTGTTTAAGCTTGAGTTTAGATTATAGACCAACTAGGTTGTTCTTATGGGGGTGTGAGCCAAGAGTGACAATGTTCGTCATTGTAACTATCACTATCAGGTGTTATGGTAGCGACTTGACACAACAGCTTATAATGCTTGTAACGGTACCAAGGCGTAGCACCTCCATTAATTTTTAAGAATAAAAAAAAATTCTAATGATCCAAGGTATATAGTCTAATTACTAAACTTGTTTATTTTTATCCTTTTAAATAAAAGGCCACACTATAGTTTGGGCTCATTTATATTGGCTAAGCAATTAGAAGTCTGTATCATTTATATAGAAGGTAGCTTTTAAAAATTTGTTTTGCAATGTAAATTATTATAATTTTATATTGTATTATATTATTTGCTGTTTTCACATGACTGTAGTAAGCAATTCAATCTCTTTCATAACTATTTTGCAATAGGTGTATGACTCATGACAATTGTTGTGCAATTGTGACCTTACTATTAATTTGTAGATACCTTATCACAATATAATAGTTTTGATATGTTATGAAAATACCAAACTCTTTCTCATTCATTGTTCTTAGTGGCAATATTATTAAAATATATTATGCAAATTATATTTTACTAACAGATGGCTGTGACTCCATCTGGTGAAAAGTAATAATTTGCTAATTTGTACTAGATGTAGATACCATGTTACAACATAACAATAATGAAATTTTGTTATATTAAACTTTTTAAATATTGGGTGCATCCCAGTAGTACCTCCTAATTTTAGTTCTATAAAACTGTTGGGATATTTTCCGGGCTGTCAAATTATATCCCAATAGTTCTATACAGTACTGTAGTATAGTTTTTGCTCTTGACTTTACTTGTAGCATATAAGTTATAAACTTTATATGATTTTAATTGATATTTCATTTTGTTTTTAACAATAAAATGTCCCTTGCGACAAAAGCTAAGTTGTTAAAACTAAGTAGTAGTCGTATCTAAAAAAATATTCTCTTATTTTAGAAGTTACACACATTTTACCACTAACTTACTAACTTCAAACTATTCAGTTTAGAAAAAAATGATATTAGAAACCATAATATAATTTTTAAAGACCTATCCATAAATACCCCACACATATGGGCTTAATGGAAAAAAAATTTTGAGTTCCAGTTCTAAATGTGGAGAACCCCCAAATTTATTGTTTTTTTTTCTATTTAGTAAATTTCAATAGTTTCTTAGTGGTCTTATAGTTTCGGTAAAAAATTACTGTTACATACGGACAGAAAGACTTAGGATCTATAAGGATTTTTTTTGCCATTTGGCTACGGAACCCTTAAAAGATAATTCTGAATCCTCCAAATCGATTGAATTGTTTTGCTTATGATCCTTATCGGTATTTGACTTCTTGTGCAATGCTATTAGCAAGTCGCCAAAAGCTTTTTGAAAGCTTATTTTAATCTTTTGTCATTCCCAAAATAATCTTCAGCAATTAAAGAAATAAATTTATGCTGACTTTTTGTGCAATTAAAGCAAAGCTGTATTCGATATATGCTTAGATACTTCACCGTAATGCATTTCACTTTGTGTAGATACTCAAATTTAAGTGGACATTTATTATTGCAATCAAAAGAGATTTCATATTATAGTTATAAAAACTAGGTAATTTATATGTAACGTGCAAACAAGATGTTGATATCGACATTACCTTAATTTTGTCCTATTAGTTCTATATAGAACTAAACTCTAATATGGTTGTCAACAGTTCTATAGAACTAAAATTAGGGGGTAGGTACTACTGGGATCCACACTAAATATTCATTGTTAATGGCACTAGTATTAAAATATATTACAAAAATTAGTAAATTAATTTTTTTGCATTATTTTACAAGTTACTTAAATAGTGTAAAGTACTTAACATTTAAAAGATTTATTTTTATCCATATAAGCATTATTTTTTTTAATAGTTTGACATTAATATTATGAAATAATGTCTCTTAATCTGTAATGTATCTAACTAGTGGACGTTCGTGACTTCGTCCGCGTGGACTTTCAACCCTTCTCTTAAGGGAACTGTATTGATTTTCGGGATACACAGTATCCTATATGCTTCCTCGTAGTGTGAACTCTAATCATGCCAAGTTTTATTTGAATTCATTCAGTAGGCACTTTCGTCACGGCTACGTCCTTAGTGAAATTCAGTTTTTTTTAATAACTTTTTTTTGTTACGTCTGATCTCCATAAAACAACGACTAAAGCCTGACCAAAGCTAAGCTTAATCCATCTGTGAAAACCGTATGAAAATCGGTTCAGTAGTTTTAATGTGATGCGCGAACAGATAACAGACAAAAATTTTAAAAAACGTTTTGTGGTCTGTATCGAGTATGTAATACATACAACTTACTTTTTTAAAAAAATATTTAATGTACAGAATTGACTTCGTTGCTATTTTATTATATCATAGATATTGATTTAGTGTGCAAATAAATTATCAAATAAATAAATAATAATAAAACTCTTTATTTATTGTAAAGTAACAATGTTATGCTGATAAACAATTAGATTTATACAAAAGCAAAAAAAGAACATATAAAAACTAAAAAGTGAAAAAAGAATAACCAAAGTATGAGTGTGTGTGTGTGTGTGTGTGTGTGTGTGTGTGTGTGTGTGTGTGTGTGTGTGTGTGTGTGTGTGTGTGTGTGTGCGTGTGCGTCTTCGTCTGCGTGTGTGAATTAGTTTTTATTACGGCGATACTTTCATACAACATTTCATCCCCCCTTTAACCCCTTACAACCTTTTTTTCGCAATTAAAAGTAGCCTATGTCCTTTTTCAGTCTCTAGACTTACTGTGTACCAAATTTCATTGAAATCGGTTCAGTAGTTGTAGAGTGAAAGCAAGACAGACAGACAGACAGAGTTACTTTCGCATTTATAATATTAGTTAGGATGTATGAAATATATTATAAATATATATTCTTAATTATTTTCAGTTGAGCTTGGTGACTATGATCCAAATATTCATGTTGGGAACTATGTGACTGAAATGAGATTATTACTAAGACAAACTGACGCCATCGAAGCTAGAATACAGGTAGGTTAAACCATAAACTTATCTCATATGAAGTGGCCATCAAATGCAAATGTGTTGTCTCAAGTACGCTGCTCTGCTAGAGAGCAGCAAGCGTTGCAGTGCACGTCAAATCTCTAGTCCGCTCTGAAGTTGCGATACGTTACACAGGCTTAATAGCCCCACTGAGATATGATTTTATAAAGCATACACCTCGTGCTCAGAGCAAACTAGAAGTTTGATGAGAGTTATACTTATTCAGACCTGCTCAGACACAAAGAGCTCTGTTACTACTAATAAACTTGTTTAGACTTCTCTTCTTAGATTGGCGCGATTGAGAATATCAGCCCCCAGATTGTGTGAATTGATAGTAAACATTTGACAGCAAATTTTATGCCATTATCTTTGTCAGACTGACAGTTTTCTAAGGAATTTGACATTAACATGACAAATTTGTCATCAATCGGAGCTCAAAGTGTATGTTTAAGTTACACAATCTCCTTCCAGTTTGAATTTTTAGATCTTTACTTATTACGAGTACTTTACAATAATTTTACTGATTGATGGTTTTAAATTTATGAATTGTTTACACACTGAATTTAAGTTGAATTAAACTCAAATTCAATTATTTGATGCAACTCAAGTAATACACACACACATACATACATGTATACCATCATGTTTAATGAGGTGAGCAGAGTAGACCACATCCTTCCACTTGACATGATTCTTGCATATCTTTCCTTGTTCCAATTTCATTAAACCTTGCATACAACTACGTCTGTTTAGGGTACTTTAGAACTGGTCTTTGATCATTCTATTCTAGGTTTGATCCAGGAATGTTCACCTTGGTCTTCTGCTTCCAACATTCCCAAGTAACATGTAATGATTCTAGAAAAGCAGGTTTATTTTTCAGCAGTTGTAATCAGAGCAGAATGTTACATGAATATTTGGTAATATAATTAGTTTAATATAAATGTTGGTTTTTCAGGAGTTACACAGAGAGCCAGTGGAAGGCACGCCAGGCGGCACGGGCGGTGTCAAGGGCATGACGACGCAAGAGGCCGAACAGACATTCCTCAAAATTGCCTGCCAACTCGACACGTACGGTGTTGACCCGCATCCTGTCAAAGTAAGCTTTTTATGATAACTTATATATATATGTATATATATTTTTTTATCGACTACAAGTTGGCCCTTGACTGCTATCACACCTGATGTTATAAGTGATGATGCAGTCTAAGATGGAAGCGGGCTAACTTGTTAAGAGTGGGACGAAAATGCACACCCCTTTCGGTTTCTACAAGACATCTTACCGGAACGCTAAATCGCTTGGCGGTACGTCTTTGTCGGTAGGGTGGTAACTAGCCACAAGTCACATTTCAATCTGCCCCGCCGGGAATCGAACCCAGGACCTACTTCTTATAAATCCACCGCGCATACCACTGAGTCACGGAGGTCGTCATATTAATACTCATCATCATTATTAGTCTATTAACGGCCCACTACAGGGCCAAGCCTCCCTCCTTATGGGAGAGGGGATATGACCCACCACGTTGCTCCAATGCGGGTTGGCGGGCTTAGGGTGATAATGTTTAATTTACTAACGATCACTGGATGACAGTGACGGGGTCCGACGGCTTAACGTGCTCTCCGAGCCACGGGGGTGTAACACCATCAACTTTCCGACTTCGGGCTTGGAATGCACTGAGAATTTTATAGAAGAATGAAAAACTCTGAATTATTTCATGACCCGACCCAGGATTCGAACTCTTTAAAATATTATTGTAGTCACGTAATAACCCGCCAACCCGCTATCAGCGGCGTGGTAGGTCTACCCTCCAGATCCACTCCTACAAGTAGGGAGACCTGGTCGTGATATATTATTACTAAAACTTTCTTGTTTGACACTAGTCTGATCAAACTGACAATTACATGAAAATTTATTTAGGTATAACTGCAAATTGAGAGGAGGACATATCACACTTTATAAAACTGTTTTTGGAACGAAGTTCCTTATCGCGCGTTGTGAAAGGGAGCTAGACGGAAAAAATTCGTACGAAAAGTTGTCGCGACACTTTTTGATCAAAGGATCTTGCCGCCGCCTTTGATGTGTGTGCGCGTGAGCGGCGGGGGACGCCCGCGCTGTATGCTGTCTCGCGCTCTCGTGGCGCGCTCTGATGTTTCGGTGTACAACAACAAATATTATTATTACTTAAAAAAAATAAAATTTTATTACAATTCCTTCCGGGTGTCCCTTGACACCTCTCAACTTTTTTTCGTTTTTCCGGGTCGATTTTTTGAGATCTATTTTTAAACTGAATTTGTTTTTTCTTTCTAGGATCATCGGAGTAACCAACTGTACCTGGGCATCAATCACAGCGGTATACTGACGTTCCAAGGCAGCAGGAAGACCCATCACTTCAAGTGGTCCGAAGTGCACAAGATCAACTTCGAGGGGCGCATGTTTATAGTGCATCTCAATTATCCCGAAGTAAGCTGATGATGAGATATTATGGATGATAGTTTTTGATTGTGCTTTGAATATGGGGGAAGGGAAACTATACTAAAGCCAAACTCGATTGAGAATGCTTGTCAACAAACTAATTCAAAATGGAGGAAGAAAATGCAACACATTTTATGCCTAATAAATTTAAAGTTATGTTTTGTTATTTTAAAAATCTTATTTAAAAGACATTGAATATATTAATTAGTTTTAAGTTTACTCATTTAATTTACTGTCATGAATTCGTCATTAACTAGTTAATTAAAAAAAATAGTTGTAAAATAACTAGTGATTTCTACCTTCATTTTTAATTTGTTTGTTGACAAGCATTCTCAATCAAGTTTGGCTTTAGTATAGCTACCCTGGAATAATAGCTATTGGAATGTTGTTAGTGTTATTGTCCTATACCTCCCAGAGCGTATTTAACTATTTAGTCATCGGTTTTGGTTACAATCGTTATCTGTGAGAAATACTTTCACTCGATGTCTGCACCAACCACACTGAAGCATGGTGGGTTTAAGCTACATTTAATGAGTTAACCCTATTTTTATTAGAGAACCCTTTGCCATTGCTCTCCATGGGCTGATGACGCATGCTAGTATTGGGCAATAGATGCTCTTCAGAAAAATATAGACTGCCTTTTATTCAAAATTCAAATAAGACCAACTTTAGGATAGGAAATACTTTCATAATAAAAATGTATAAGATTATTTCGTTTATATAGCGCCATATATGCGGCAGTTCTAATACAGCATATTATAATTATTGTGACTTGGCCGGTACAGGATTTATTTTAAAATTCTTATTAACTTTTCTTGTATCAAATTATTTTGCAGAAAAAGCACACAGTGGGGTTCAAATGTCCGAGCGGCGCCGCGTGCCGGCACGTGTGGTGCTGCGCGATAGAGCAGATGTTGTTTTACACGTGAGTATATCGCGTTTTAAAAATTATAAAATAATAGGTTGTTCGGAAAGTCATTTCGTTTTTCTTGACTAAACGGCCTTTCATTTACACATAAAACAACGAAATGAGTTTTCGAACAACCCAATAGATAGGTTGTCAACGTCACACTATCGCGCGCCTCACGAGCAACTGGCACAGCTGCTGAATGCTCAAGCCTCAAGCCTCAAGTCAGGACCGCGCCAACCCCCCACAGCGCTTGTGTGCGAAACCTATGAAGCGCCTCACCTTGCATACACTTTCAGTTTACTGATTGTTCAATTGTTTAATGTTTTGGCACTCTTTTGTTTTAAAGTCGGGGAATTCCCGTGCCCTACCCCGCTTGCGGTTTCCCCAAGCGGGGTAGGGCACGGGGATTCCCCGACTTTACACATTACATTCATAATTCATTCAATCAAAGGCACGGCGGTTCTTTTGATTTTAACCGAGCTCGTAACTAATGTACAGTAAAACCCAAATTGTAAAATGAAACCACACGCTTGAGTATTATCTTAGAAGGCTTGTATAATAAGCGCATTATAATTATTTTGTTACAAGGCATATGTTGCGCCTACCTACTTGCTCATCGATAGTCTACCACAATATTATGTTGTTGTATAAGTGAAACAAAAATAACTTCGATGGCGGCGCCTCTATTGTCTTCGCGCCTGTGTGCGCTGCACACTTTGCACATAGGGGCGGCTCGGCCCTGCCTCAAGTGTCATAATTACTTAGTCTTATCTAAAAACTTTATATTTGCAGCGCTTGCGTTTAAGTTAAATCGAACTCAGGACCTCCGTCTTACACCGCTGCATCACGGGGGCTGTCTAAATATCGTATAACGGTTATCTCACAACAAAATATAACACTGACATTTTTGCATTTAATATAAATTTCAAATACAACGATTTTCATGAAATTTTGTATGTAGGGGGTTTCGGGGGGATTATTCAATCTATCAAAATAATACCAACAAAACTCATTCAACCACGAACTTATTAATAAATTGAAAACAAAGAATTTTCCTAAGTACAGCGTGTGCGTCTCGGGATTCCCGACATTAAACTTAAATAAGACTAGTGCTGTGGGTTACTGTGAAAGAGGAGAAGCTTCCTTACCGATGCCGTATGCGTGAGTGAAAGGGAAGCTAGATAGACTGGCGGCTTATCGTCCCATAAAAAGTTATCACTTCAAAAATGCAATATATGATGTTTGCAGACTACCGTCGTCGTCGGACGCGTGCGTGTACTCGGGCGGCGGGCTGTTCTCGTGGGGCACCAAGTTCAAATACGTGGGCCGGACCGAGCGGGAGATCCTCGAGAGGGATGGACTATTGACGCCCAGAGATTCACAGGTATGATACTAATAAGTGAAATAGAAGTGACTGTAATTTCATGTTAACAGCCTTTTAATAAATTTATATGAAAGTATATTTCATATTAACAGCTTTTCAATAAATGCATATGAAAGTATATATACAATACTTACAAAGAAAAAGAAATTTTTAAAACTTTTGTCTGTCTGTCCGTCTGTATGTTTTTTCCGAATAATCAAAATAAGAGCAAAAAGTAACAAGCGGATAATTTTTTTTTTGTATATGATAGCAAGATTTACATTCTTGAAACAACGAGTGTCTCTTAATCATAAATAAATGAACCTAACCTTTTAGGTTAGATTTCATCAAAAAATGTTTTAAATAACTGTTATTCGAGCTGTATACAAGCTCTTTTAAAACGTCTAGTCTGTCAATACGTAGTGACTCTACCATCGGTTTGTGCATTATGCTCTTGTTTACTTAGGAGGTCGTGTTCGAATCTGTGCCTACTGCCATTTATCCTTATCCTAAGGATAGTATGGTATGGATATCTAGTCCCAGTTTTACGAACTGTCTCGAGACAATGATGTGTACCCTTTTTTAAGTGAAAAGTTTTATCGTGTCTATTCGTCTGCAGGAAGAGGGCTCCAGTGCAGGCGGGAAAAGAAAAGCGTCAAGTGTGCCCGCTACGCCTTCTACGCCTATGACCGGAGATTTCGGTATGGAGACATTTATTACAATTTTTTGACGACCTCCGTGGCGCAGTGGTATGCGCGGTGGATTTATAAGACGGAGGTCCTGGGTTCGACTCCCGACGGGGCAGATTCAGATTTTTCTTAATTTGTCTTGGTCTGGCTGGTGGGAGGCTTATCGCCTTGGCTAGTTACCACCCTACCGACAAACACATATCGCCAAGCGATTTAGCGTTCTGATACGATGTCGTGTAGAAACCGAAAGGGGTGTGGATTTTCATCCTATTCCTAACAAGTTAGTCCGCTTCCATCTTAGATTGCATCATCACTTAACATCAGGTGTGATAGTAGTCAAGGGCCAACTTGTAGTCAATAAAATAAATAAAAACAAGCTTTTCATTTAACTTAACGATAACGTAACAACCGGCCACGTCTGTAACACCACGCTCTACCCGGTTGTATACTGGCTATAATGAATGTGTCTACAATTAAATTACGTAAACCACATGTTGGAAATGAGGGGTTTACTGATTTTGGTATTTTTAAGCAGGCAATGTATTGCGAACAATGCATTAACTTCTCTCCACAATCTATGCCAAACTATCCTAGGCGCGTGCCATCTCTAAACAACTGATTAAGTGCGTTTTCAAATTACTTTTATATTGCTAGTTTTGATCAAACCAATCTACTACGACTACATTGGTGATTAAATGCTGAAATTTGTAAAAAAAAAACTGTATTTTTTAATCATGAAAAAAAAACGATAATAAATTCCAAGGTCAATTTGGCTCAGAGTCATAGACTGTATCACTAGTTTAAGTTTTCTTTAACATGCCGCTTACATTCAGTATAGGCACGGTGTTTGGGTTGACTCATGCATGGGTCGGTTGCTGGCTATCGTGGCCGTACATAAGTCGGGGATGGTTTTTTCAATGTCGTTATAGTATCTGGTTACGACTAATTTGTTTCAGGTTACAGCAGTCTCCCTCGGTCGACGCACAGCGCGCCGCTGGAGGAGAGCGGCGCGGTGCCGGACAGCGAGGTGTGCGACGGCGGCTGCCTGCTGAGCGGGCCCACCGTCGACATCGCGCTGGCCTGCTGCGACCACCTGCGAGCTGTCACCGAAGAGCCCAAACCGACAGGTGAGTGCTCTATAAACTACATCGATTGAGACTAAATATAAATACCATCATTGTTCCGACCTACCTCCTGTTTTAGGTTGAATAATTTTCTTGAAATTAATAATTACACATTCTACAAGACTAAATACGCCATTATAGAGACCGCTCAGAGCGTGCGGGTGCCTAAAATGAATGACTGCGCTTCAAGGCATTAACTTACTGGTCTTTCAGCGGCGTGTCCAGAATACAGCGCGCGGGACCCCTTCGAGCACTCGTCCACCGAGTCAGCGGCGACCACGCACGTGACGTACGTGTCGCAGACGTCGCACGTCGCGGACGACTGGCGCCCGCCCGCGCTCCAGCCCCCTCCGCGTCCCTTCAGCTTACTCCGAGCGTTCGTGCCGTCCTTCTTGTTCGTATGGCTCTCTCTCGCTCTTGCCGCGCTCCTGCTCTTCGAGACCGACTGGCCGCTCCTGCGACAAATCAAACGCAAACCGGAGTTGGTCTCGTTACGTCATCACTATTACACGCCGCTGAAGGAGTACCTGAAGAGGAAGGTCATAGAACTTTTCTGATCGCACCGTCACAACGTGGATTCGTGATAAACGGGTAAGATTGGGCCTACATTGTTACGTATCGGTTTTATGAATGAAATTGTTTACTTGTGTATTGAAATTTTCTCATAGAGTATTCTTAAAATTTTAAACAATAAAGTTAGTTAACAACAGCTACACATTCAGTGGCAGTATTTCTACCTCCATCAGTGATAGAAATTAAAATGAAACCATGACTTCGCTGGTGCAACTGTATGAGCAAAAGCTTACAGTTAACAAGTAAAAAAATGTAAAAATTAAATCATTTGACACGAGTCGTTTTCGATTTAAAATGAGTTGTGCAAGTTTACAATTTACAGTAATTAGTAACATGAAGAGAAACTTTATTTACATTTGGGAATAAAACTAAAAATTAGGCATTTTCTTCACTGAAGGTAGTAAAATACAGAGTTTAATAAGTTTCATTCACAACACCGATCGAGTCTTTGCGACTTGTATTGTTGAATCTCGTTGGTAATGTTTTGATGTATACAATGGTATTCAAATAAGAATATGCTGGAATTTGTGCCATTATGTATTTATTTATTATACTTTTAGTTCAATTATTTATCCCTACACATTGTAAATAATATTAAAAGATAACTGACTGACTGCACTAAATGCCAACCAAAGCTATAGCCTGACCCATCTAAATTGGCAATAAAGGGCGTTGAACCCTCGAGAGCAAAGGAATAGACATTCTATGATCTATATCTCACTTGTCTATGGATTTCAATCACTGCGCGAGTCCACTCCCACATAATAATTTTCGTCGGTTGGCAACATTGTTAAAATTGCCAACCAGTGAAACTATTGCTTACTCTCGAGAGTTCAACGCCCTTTATTGCCAATTTATATGGTTCGTACTATAGATAAGAAGTTGAACAGTAATATTTTTTTTGCCATTAAGTCTGACTAAATAATATTTTTGGGAATTTCGACTGTATTGGGGAAATGACATGGGGAACTTTGTAGTTGATTTCACAAACTCTTACTAATAGACTTACTTCAGTTATTTTATACATGGTGTATCACCTTTTAAATACCTATGTGAAATTTAAAAGCCTCAATGCTTTTGATACTTACTAGATTCTGACAACAATAGCCACGCGTTGCATTCGAGTCCATTATTTTTTGTTACTATTGTGATATTATTTAAAAATAAATGGAGATATAATTTTCTTTTCTTTCTTAGTATAACGTTATGTAATGTACAAACTAAAATCCAGTACAAATTACTAGTGACTACAGTTAAGAGAGTTACTTATTCTTACTTGAATATTATTATAAACTGTTTAAGAAACCATATTTTTTACGAGAAAGCGATTGTTGACTAAAATATTTCAATGTAGCAAGCTTCTACATATGTAATAAAATATATTTAAATTATGTTTATTTGGCATCTCAATCTTAATACTCACATAAATATTATTCAAGTGTTTATGAAATGCAATATGTCCTTTTCGGTCAATATTTTAATACGACTAGAGAAGCATTTGACAGTCTCCGTAGCGCAGTGGTATGCCCAGTGGAATTATATTAAGTTCTCATATGGGCCTGCCCTACCGACAAAGACGTACCGCTAAACGCTTTAGCATTCTGGTACAATCTCGTCTATACTAAAGCCAAACTCGATTGAGAATGCTTGTCAACAAACAAATTAAAAATGAAGGTATATATCACTAGTCATTTTACACCAATTTTTTTAAAATTAACTAGTTACTGACGAATTCATGTCAATAAATTAGATTACTAAGCTTAAAACTAATTAATATATTCAATATCTTTTAAATAAGATTTTTTAAAATAACAAAATATAATTTTAAATTTATTAGTCATAAAATGTATTGAATTTTCTACCTTCATTTTAAATTTGTTTGTTGACAAGCATTCTCAATCGAGTTTGGCTTTAGTATAGAAACCGAAAGGCGTGTGTGGACGCCATCAAGATCCCGCTTCCATCTTAGATTGCATCACCACTTGACATCAGGTGTGATTGTAGTCAAGGGCTAGCTAAATGATGAATAAAAAAAATAGTGCATGTATGTATGTGTGTGTTGAGGTACCAGCTAAAAATAATTTATATATATATAATGTAAATTATTTAGCGTCAATTCTGAAGTGTCAAAACTTTTGGACACATTTTAAGGATTTTCTCCAATTTGCATTTAATATAGCATTTAATGATATTATATTTATTGACATATCTTTATTTATTGTAAAGATATATTTTATGTGCGCGCTTCTCTTTACTTGCGATTTGTTTTTAAGCTTGCTATGTAATTGGATACATGTTTTAAAATATAATATAATAATATATATTGTTGTACTTTCAATTCAAATGTTTATTTATTAACAAATATTATATGAGTTATTATTAGTTTTTATAGATGTTTTTTATGTTTGTTTTGTAATTACTAATATAGTGTTCTTTATTCTTTAAATCATGTATCCATTTCTATTTACGCACATATTTTTCTAATTACATTTTTTTGTTATTTAATTAAAGTAAAGCAAGCACAGGTAGGGTAGTTTTATATATAAGGTCTTCTCTTTCGCACAATTCCACGTCATGGATGTTAGTAATGTGTTTGGCGGTATGATAAAAAGTTAATAAAGAAGCAGGTGCTACTTATGTACATTGTACACATCCTGTATAATCTGGTTATGTATTGGTTACATTATGTTATATAAAGTACATTTCTGTGTACAAATTACAAACCCTTTGCAGCCATTTGTCAAGTGTAAATGATATATTCGTACTTAAGCATGTCCTTGAAAATGTACAAAATAAAATTAGTATTTCTTAAATGTATTTAACTTAGTATCTAAACACCATGTATAATTCAGCACGTACTTAACATTTTTTATTATATTATCTTGAATCTCTATCTTATTTATATTTGACATTCCTATATACTTTTTTGACGCATTTTATAATTGTATTTTTTTATGTTTTAATATCATATTTGTGTTCTTAATGTAGTATTTTTCATGAATTACATAATCATGATTAGTACTTATATAAAATAGTATGTACTTAAAGTTTTCATTTATGCATTATTATTTACTGGTTGACCTTAATTACTAATTTATGCTAAAATTGTCACAAAAAATCTATATGATAATCGAAATAATGTTTGACAATCATTTTGTTTTAAATATTGTAGCAAGTTTGTGAAGGAATTGAATTGATGAATAATTATTGTTACGTTGTTTTATTTGCTTTTAAGAATTTTATATGACGTTGATTAAATTTTAAGCACTATTACTAGTTACAGTCTTTACACATTTGCGTAGGCGTTCGTTGTACGCATGCGCACCGCGTGCTCGCTCCGCGATATGTGACAATATTACACCGCGACAGAAACGTTGCATCGTAACATTAAAGTTCGATCTCACAACTCGCGAGGGTGCATGAATTGGTCATGATATTATATGCGTACGCATGCGTTGGGCCATGTCTACGGTTAGTGTGAAAGAGCTGTTAGTGTTAATTCGGTTGTACACTAAACCTGAACAATACCAAAGTATTTTTAGCCTGTATTCATTTGCTTGAGGCATTGTTAAACACATGACGGACGCGAAAAGAAAAAAAAGGAGGAAAGAAAAATTTGGAAAATAGGACAAGACGCGTGTAAACCCACGGATTTCAGAGTCAAATACCCGGTCATGTCAACAGGGTTTTTTAACATAGAGATGCAGAAAAACAGTTTGGAATGTCATAAATCACCCCTTTATTTATTTTCAGACCTTAGAATTAATCAATTAATTCTAAGGTCTGAAAGGTAATTTAATTAAGAAAACAGAATCTTATTACGGTTTGTTACGCGTAAGGGCTAACGCTAAAACTGGCGCGGTTGCACGCTCGCGGGTGTATAATGAAAAATAGTATGGACAGCGCGACGGAGCGCGGGCGCGGGTGGCGGATTCGCAACCGCGCAGCGGGCGGCGGGTACACGGCGCGGGCGCCCACGACGGGCACACGCGAGCGGGTTTGTTTCTACAAATCAGTTGAGCGCCGCTAGATGCTACGGTCAAATAAATATTTGTTGATTTTATTGAATAAAATTATACTAGCAGCGCTAACTGAGACGGGCGCACGCGACGGTTGCCCGCGCGCTGTTTTGTGGCCCGCGGCGGGCGACCGCGCCAGTTTTAGCGTTGGCCCTAACACTTTATATTTTTAAACCCCGACTAAATGCAACCTTATTCCAACGATAACGCTCCTCATGCGTACGGTTCTCCTTCGGTTGGAAACTGGTATAAAGTTACTAAAGGAAGTTGCATGTCACATTAAATAACTAACAAGTAAGTCTGGGGTAGTTAGCCGTATAAAAAAGTTATTTTAAAAGCAAATTATAATGGTCTTAGTGTACAACAATTAACACCGTTGCCTTATTAGTATGTTTACAAACACGTTAGCCTAAAGTCGCATTTGCCTAGTCAGCCTGTATATAAACCTAGTGCTTCTGATTGAGTGTAATATAGTGATCTATATATGGTATTTTTTTACATTCAAATAAATTGATCACTTGTTTATGCAGTATTAGATATTCACGGTGCAACAGAACGATAAACCTTTGTTTATGTTACTCTCATTTAACAATCAAACTAATTACTCATTGTATTTTGGTCTCTCTGCATGATTAGAAATACCTGTTTATCTATTAAATAATTATGTTGTTTAGATTTATCAAATCTATTGGTTGAATTCAACTCCTTTCTATTTAGATTGTTCTTTTAGTTTTAGTACTATAAGAAAAAATATTTTTCCTATAGTACAGTACAGTTGAAAAAAATACTTGCTGTGTTTTGAGTCAGCGAATGAAATAAAAAAAAGTAGTTTAGAATATTTTAATTTTCGTTTTTTGAGTCGGTTATGATAAATCGTAACCGTAAGGTTTCTTCTTTTCCTCTTTCTTTGAAAGTTCAAGTTATTTGTCGTAAAATATTTTCGATATTATTTTATAGAAATAAATAATTTTATAATTCTGATACATCACAATCACAATCAACTTTGCTTTTTAATGTAACATAGTCGAGTTAAAAAAATATTAATAAAATGTATAATAAAACACGTTACATTTTGAAAACGATTCGCTCTTCGATGATCCTGTATAAAGAATAAAAACGTTTAATTTATTACTAATAAGATATACCTCAATATGGAGCATTTAACGATAATGGAAATAATATAATTGTAAGGGAACCGATGTTGTGAGTTGCAAGTTATTTCTGAGATTTTCTAGTAAATAGGTAAAAAAACGTAGAACAATTTTTATTTAAAATATTTAATTTACATATAGTTGGTATTTTTTAACTTTAAAGAAGAAATACTCTTGAATTTGACGGTATATGCTCGACTTTTTTTCTCTTATGGTTATTACATTTGATTGATAAGGTACTTGGATTGGGTTCAAAACAAGTCTGTCATATACCGACAAATTATTGTATGTAGACTCTTATTTATTTCATTGTTGCGTTGTTAATTTTGCGGTAATTGATTCTCGTGTGATTTAAACGAGAATATTTAAATTATTTTTATATTCACATTTCGTTGGTGCTTATTTAATAAGTACCAAATTGTAGACAAAATGTGGTGTGAAAAGATGTAATTGTGTGCGAGTGATTTTGTAGTTGCGTCAATTATTATTTCAGTCTTTTAGAATAAAAGGAAATGCTCTGTAGATATCATAGAGTTTTATCTTTTGTTCTATTAACTTGATATTCTTTACCTATATCAATGACAAAGCAATCTTAGTGTAATTTATTATAAAATTATGTATTTTAATTAAACTTGTTCGTTTCTACACTAGTGTACAATTTTGCATTTACAATGCGAGTCCGCACCAATGCGCTAGTGCTTACGTCATAACATCGAACTGATCGAGTGTTTCGTGCCTTCTGTTTTCTAGCCCTAGTGCTATAATATAACATTATATATTTTACCATACCTCACGGTCACGCAATGGGACTGTCATTGTCATTCAGGTTTACAGCAAATGAAAAATCTGTGTTTTAACTGGGAGTTATATATTTCTATATGCTGACCAGGAAAATAAACTGGATTGAGGGCGCCACAAGTACTTTTTTCAATCTGTAAATATATAACAGTATTCTATGGTAAAAGAAAAAATTAGTTCCGCGAGGTTTTATATTTTTCTGTTCAGGCTATAATCGACTTCATTTAAAATTCCTAGCTCTGCCTTTTAGTTTAGGCTTGTAGCGATGTTCACTAGGTTGATGCATAGAATTAATATTGGCTGAATAAAACATAATTTTCGCGTTAGAATTTTGGGTGGAACACTCATTTAACGTTCCTGATAAACGCTAATTTATCATTAAATAAGAAAACTCACTGGTAACAAAGCATTGGCGCGGAGTTCCATTAGTTACTTTTATCCTACGAGCTTTACGCTTTACAAATATTTTTGTATTTTTGCACAAAGATTATATAAGACTAGTCTTTAATTTTTTTGGCTATGACACTTGATAGTTTTATATCAATGAAGAAGCAATGATAGTGTATTTTATAGTGTGTAAATTAATTATCGACATTCCTTTAATATCAGTTCAAAAGTGCCTGCTGCTCTCTTAGTTCTGACGTTATACCCGCACAAGGCGCACCTTTGTGCGTCGCGAACAGCGGGGGCGGGGCGCTCTTTTGTGCGGTGTACGTATAATCCCGTAGTTTATGTAAGGGTCACTATTTACATACATTCAAAGAGATAAAGACCCTCGTGTCTACGTTGGGCACGGACTGTATATTTTTTAAATACCCTAAATATGCACACTGAAAGCCTTATATTTATTATAATAATTACTTTATTAAGTTTCGCATTGTTGCCATATTCTGTCAGTAATATTATTTTGTACCTGTTTAAATATTATTTTTTATAAAATACTTATTTACGGCTTTTTTAAAAGTTACTCTACGTGATCCAATTTTAAGGCTATTGTTAGTAAGGCTTTTCGCATAAGGGTGCATTCTGTCACATAATTATGTGATCAGCCTTTAGTCAGTAACACATAGAACGCACAACTTGCGACTGCGGTCTGCCACAAAGCGACTCCTTGAAAATTGTAATACAAAAATATTATATTTTTATTTATTTATGTGAGTATGAAAGTACGACAAAATATTATTGATTTCCAAGTCCGAGTAGGTGGGTAGAAACACCGTTCATATTTCAGCTACTAATTACAACGATGCTACATCGCTGTATTTCGGTTTTGAAGAGTATTGTTGTCGGTATAAGTGGAAGAGCAGCAATGTCTTCAAATGCAACTTTTAGAAGCAGTCGATGTAAGTAAACGTATTTGCAGTGCAACTTGCTGTTCGTTCTATTGGTTACCGACATTAGGGAGTTATAGTATAAGATACTTCTAGTCTAGTTATGTTGATCGAACGTATACCGAGCTGCAATTACTTGAAAAATAGAAGATTCAGCAATGGCATTCGAATTACAATATGTAATGTGTTGCGGCTCGCTCGATCAGCTTTTGTGATAAGGCAGCAGATCTGTTGGAACGTATTTTTGTAAGCGCAAGACTGCAGTGCAGAGCTCTGATTCTGTATGACATTTCTGAATTTTGTGACGTCATATTTGGCAATTTTCAGCAATATTAGCTAGTCCTGTATAACCGTGCGGTTTGTTTCCTGCATGTGCAGACACCTTTATAATTAAGTGCAGGAAATAAATATAGTGCCTATACTAAAAGTTGTCTAAATTGTCTCTGGAGAGGTTTATAACAGATGCGACCTAGTTTTAGAAGGTTGTCAATATTGAAGTTACAAATTGCAATTTAGGGGCGTTAGGTTACGTTTATATTGGAATGTCTAAGAATCATGGCCCAAATCAGAGGCCAAATTGTTTCAGACGTTTTTGTACGATCCATCATACACATCACAGTCCAAGGATATTATGCCATCCCGCCTTTGTATAGTTACGTAGGTATTCACACCCGAACAACTCGTAGTGAGCCTACTTTTACTAAATCTTTGTAATATTGAATTAAGCACAAATTGTAATTATTAAATAAATAATATATAATCTTAATTTTGGGTTTTATTTTTAATATCTTTTTTCTGGACAGGCGAATGTATTGTTACTATTATGACCCTAATATTAGATTTTTATATATGTATAATAAGTATGGATGATTGCTACTCTTTCACGCACTACTAAACTAACTAAAACTACTGAATGGATTTTGACGAAACTACAATAATACAGTTTTGACGTGACAACGTCTTATAATTCGACAGAGCCGGCTGCACGCACGAAAAAACATGACGTCATGCGTCGTTACCTCGCTTTGAGGCGTTCCATATAAGGCTTGTAGTGCAAGCGAGAGCGCCGAACGAGCGACAAAGAAGCACAATCGGCCTTTGCGTTCGGCAGCGTTCGACATCCGTCTATTAAATATAATTATTAAATATATTAATTTTAAATTTATAAAATCAAAATCAATTATTAATTTAAATTATATTATTTATAAAAATAATAATTTTAATTTAAAAATTTTAAATTAAAAATTTTAATAATCAATTAAATGCTACCATTCCACCAGTATTTTCTTAAGACATTGTCACGTTCAACTATCGACAGTAAACCGACTTTACAGACAACCAATTTTTTGATCAGAATAACACATCCTATTTTCATCCCCAAATTTTTACGGGAACGGGCATCACGCGGGTTTGTTGATCATTTTCATAATTAATTAATATTCAATTGATAAGCATCATGAGTATCATGGCTACTCGTCAGGTCATTATTTATTCAATCATCATTATCAGCCTATTAACGGCCTACTACAGGGTTAGACCTTCCTCTTAGTAGGAGAGCAGATATGGAGCGTAGACCCGCCATGGTACTCCAATGCGGGTTTCGCGGGCTTAGGGTGATAATGTTTGATAAATTAACGAACACTATCGGATGGTAATGGTAGTGACGACGATCTAACACGCTCTCCGAGGCACGGGGATGTAACGCCACCAACTTCCTGACTCCGGCAGTTTACAGAAAATTTCTTAGATGAAAGAAAAATTCAGAATTCTTCCACGTTCTAACCCAGGACCTACCACTAGACCAACGAGGCAAATTTAATGAATAATTAACTATACCTATTGAGTTTAATATTAGTCAAATTAAGACGTAGGTACACTATACATTTCTGTATTAAACTAATAATAAAAAAAATAAACTAATAATAAAACACTTACTTAAATATTTTCTGGATTTAACAGGTTCTGTTCTTTTAAAAAAGTTGTTATCACAATAATATAAAAAGAGCATAAGATATAAATCAAGTTCAGTTCAGTTATGTTTTGTTATGATCACTATTAAGGTAAAGTATCATTTCTACCACAATGGTGCTCATCGTAATTATGGAGGTTAGTGTTTTACCGCGCAGTAATGTTTTGTTGAGTTGTAATTTTTTATCTGCCGCACGATATTTTAATTTGACAGTTTTTAACATCCCTGTTAAAAATTGTGAAACTTAAGCTTTTAATTAACGTAAGTAACGAAGTGAAGTATGGTGGTAAAACTCCATTTTAATGGCTTTAGTGTTGCTATATTGAAGTTACAAAACTACCGATAGTAATAGATAATTTAAAAGGTAATTATCAAAGTGTACAAATATTGCATTTCTGCGGAACGGAATGCTATAAATTCTTGTTGTCTGTCTGTCCACACTATTTATATGTTCCACTACAACCTCCAAATGGCTTGGCCGATCCCCGATAGGAAAAATTGGGAGCGTTCTTAGCTACATTTTTTTACCCGACTGCGTCAGAAATAGGGGGAGTTTTTCTTAGACCCACCAAGCTGCTCCAGTGTGGGTTGGCAGGCTTATGGTAATAATGGTTTTATGACTATTTTAATGGCCTACTAGAAGAATCTGACTCCCTGACTTGTGGGAAATATTTGGAACTTAGACCCACCAAGCTGCTCCTGTGTGGGTTGGCAGGCTTGGGGTGATAATAGTTTTATGACTATTGTAATGGCCCACTAGAAGAACCTGTCTTTCTGACTGGTATAAATATCTAGAGCTTAGACCCACCAAGCTGCTCCAGTGTGGGTTGGCAGGCTTAGGGTGATAATAGTTTTATAACTATTTTAATGGCCCACTAGAAGAATTTGACTCCCTGACTTGTGGGAAATATCTGGAGCTTAGACCCACCAAGCTACTCCAGTGTGGGTTGGCAGGCTTAGGGTGAAAATAGTTTTATGACTTTAATGGCCCATTAGAAGAACCTGATTCCCTGATTTTTGGGAAATAGCTTGGGCCTGTGGTACTGACGGTGCCGGGCACCGAGATTCGGGCGGGGGGCAAAAAAATTTTATGCACAAAGTAGCGCCGCAAAAGATAGGCAGGCAGTTCCCGACTAATAACATCGAAGACCACCCCGTCCGCGTCGGGGTGTCTGGTTCTGCAATATGACGTCACTTTATATTTATCTTATTTAAGTTGATATTTAAGTAAAGTATAACATTGGGTTAAATATCGGGCGTAGCAGAAATGCAGGTGTGTGAACGGCTGGAAACCGTTCTCCGACACAAGCTGATTGTAGATATGTTTAAACCGCAATGCGTATAATAATAATTATTTTACTTATGTTAGTGAATGTTATTAAGCACATGGCCCGTTTAGAAGTAGCAAGGAGCATAAAAAAGAAACTGCAGAAATCATATTTATAATTTATTATTTCAAAAAATAAATCCAAAAATAAGCAACAAACAAATAACAACATAAAAGTATTTAATTCATACATCTGCTTCCAATAACACTGTAATGATTAAAATTATGTTGTTTATATTACTATTTTGAAATTTTCATGTTAATTCGAAGTTCTTATTGTTTGTACATACAGGATTTAACTTCAAATTATATTCCCCTACTCTTACTGGATGTAAAACTCTTAAAATTATTTATTTAGTATTGAATAATACAATGCGAGTGCTTTGAGTTTTCAACATTTACTCAATGTCTGCGTAAATTGTAACGGTTAATTTAGAGCGCTCCTAGCGGTTACCTGAGTAACTACAAGGTGTAATACTTATTTATATAAATCAGTTATGAATCAAAATCTTGTATCAAATCTGTATTCTCAGAAGCAGCGACAGTAGATGTTTGTAATATGGTTATTCAAAACCTATTAATTATGATTTTATATTTTTGTAACATGGATTTAATTGAGATATGTCCTTAAAAATAAAGATAATTTATGTTTGAATTAATAAAACAAAAAGCACTCCATGACTAATATAGTTGAATGCATTTTTAACTTTAGCAAGAGTATAGATAATACACAAAAATAAGAAATTGAACGACTACACTGGGAATAATTCAAAATTATACAAAATATTTCGTCGATTTATTACAAGTTGTGTAGGTATGTAATGTTTAAAAATAAACGATACTCAACTCGTCTAAATAACCGAAATCAAAAATTCTGTCGCCGCTGCTGTTTGAGAACTGGTATTAAAAAAAACTGCGTATAGATTTTGTCAATTATACCTACATAAAATCTTTTACATATTTAGAAAACCTAAATATGGCACTTAAAATTATTTATTTAGTATTGAATAATACAATGCGAGTGCTTTGAGTTTTCAACATTTACTCAATGTCTGCGTAAATTGTAACGGTTAATTTAGAGCGCTCCTAGCGGTTACCTGAGTAACTACAAGGTGTAATACTTATTTATATAAATCAGTTATGAATCAAAATCTTGTATCAAATCTGTATTATGACGAAAATTAACCCAAATTTTAACTATATAGAATGAATACAACTTTAGTTACGTGTAAACGAATATTATTATATAGTTGTTCCTTACCACGGCTTGTTTATGGCTACATGTGCCAGTTAATTCACGCTCACTTAACTTAAAAAATAAAATAGTTTGAGCGACTACAAATTAAATGGAATTACATCTATTACAGTGTTAAACTTTTATAGAGCGGCGTATAAACACGAAGAAATAAAAAAAAATTATAAATTCAGATTCATACTTAAAACTAAAACACTTTATCAGCTTGAGCTAAAATAAACTTGACGTTAAAATAAATCCTTATTCCCTTAAAAATAATTAATTATACGTGAATGATGAACTACCTACGGCAGTTATTTTAAGATTGGAACTTTTGTAGGATATCTTGCAATCAAATAATAAAACAGTAAAGATATGCAATGAAATAAATCATCGGTTACCTTGTACGGGGTTCTCAGCAAGCTAAACTCCTCGCTATTGGTTTAAATTTTAAATCGTTGAATGTGAATTTCAATTTTAAAATTTTCCGCAATCGTGCCAACCATAGTTCAAAATTCACGTGCTTAGGTCGTTCACCCATAAAATATTTAGGTATATTTAGAACATAGCATAATAATATAAAGTAGCGCTTAAAATTACGAAGCTACGAATCGTAATGGCGCGCTGCGGTGCACCTAAGTTAAGTATAATTTCGTATGAACGTTTCTCTTCGAGAATCATTACGTAACCTTTCGAGTGTCTGCAATAATTATAATAGAGCGAGTCTGAAACGGTCAGACCTTGATTTTATAAAGCTGAAAGTTTGTCAGCTGGTGCCCCTAGGTACTAGGTAGGTAACTAGGTACAGTAGGCAATTATGAAACTTGCTCTTGGAGGGGCTTTCGGAGGTATCAGCTTTTGAAAGTGCTGCCATACCTACCAATCTAATCTTGCAATTAGTCACATTGTCTAAATGCTTATCGTAGTTGCAGGGAAAGGAGCATGGGTTGCAAACTTTCGGCTTTTATAAAAAGACGAAGGTGTGGCCATCACAGGCGTTAGAATCATAAGCCTATTCTCACATTGGAAGGGGCGGGTTGGTGGGTGCTAAAAGCATTAGTAAGATAGGAATAGAACCTTTTTTCTGTGTGTTCTATGCGAGAATGGGCCCAAGAATAAACACGTACTAAAATACGACTGTATATCTAAATGATTCTGGCAGCGACCGACAGTCCGTCTCCAGCGGGCCTACTTGCTGTAGTAACATGACCCTAGTTTGTGCTCTACGCCGCAGTGGCTCGCGAGCTGCCCGCGTGGCGGCTAAAAAATTTATATCGCGGGTCCCCGAATGGGCTAAACCCATAGATAATCATAATAATATATATAATAATGAAGTGATCTGTTATTTCACTTGCGGGGACCCGCGCTCTCCTACCTAATCTAAATTCGATTACACAGCGTTATCTAGTCGTAATGTTTATTGTCCACGAGGCGGGCGGGGGCGCGGGCAGGGGCGCTCAGTCGACCACGGACAGCTGCGCGTAGCCGACGAGCCCCTTCTCGTCGGGCGGCTCGGCGGGGTCGGCGGCGTCGGCCGACTCCAGGCGGAAGGTGAGCGAGCGCGGCGCGGGCGCGGCGCCGGGGAACAGCTGCGCGTCCACCAGCCGCTGCAGCTGCGCCGCGATGGCGTCGCCGTCCGCGCGCGCCACTAGCCCGGCGCCCACCAGCTCGGTGGCGATGCCGTCGGCCGAGTCCTTGCCGGGCGCGAACTCGAAGCGGATGTCGTTGAGCTCCTTGCGCGCGTTGCGCATGCGCAGCACTAGGTTGATCTGCGGCGCGTCCTCGGGCTCGTGCGCGCCGATGGTGAAGCCGGCGCGCGGCTCGTCGTCGTCGCTGTCGGACGAGGCGGCGCGCAGCAGCGTGTTCATGGGGCGGTCGCGGCCCGCCTCGCCGTCCTCGTCGTCGTCCTCGTCGTCGCTCTCCCACACCCACTCGCCCGTCTCCATGCGGTGCAGGCGGCCCGAGGCGCCCGGCTGCCGCTTGCTCGCCTTGTGCACGCGCGTCTCCATGCTGGGCCCGATGGACACCAGCGTCTGCACCAGGTAGCGCCGGTCCTTCGCCTTCTTGAAGAACGAGTGCTTCAACAGCTCGGTGGCCGAGGGGCGCTTCGTGGGGTCCTTCTGCAGGCACTCGGAGATCATCTTGCGGAAGGTCTTCCCGTACGCCTTGTAGCGGTCCTTCTCCTCGACGCCCGTGTCGAGCGTGGGCGGGTCGTTCTGCAGCGTCAGCATGAGCACCTTCATCGGCGGGTACTTGTGGTAGGGCGCGGTGCCCGTCGCCATCTCGATGGCCGTGATGCCGAAGGACCAGATGTCCGCCTTGAAGTCGTAGCCGTGGTTCTGCTCCATGACCTCGGGCGCCATCCAGCAGGGCGTGCCCACGAACGTGTGGCGCACCTTCTGCCGCGACAGGTCGCGCCCGGTGGCGAGCCAGGCCGACACGCCGAAGTCCGCGATCTGGACGATGCCGTCGTCTCCGAGCAGGATGTTTCCGGCCTTGATGTCCCTGTGGATCTGGCCGTTCTGGTGGAAGTACTCGAGCCCCTTGAGCACCTCCTTCAGCACGGTGGCGATGGTCGCCTCGTCGAACACGCCGTGCTTGCAGTTGGAGATCCTCATCTTGTGCTTGATGATGTCGAGCAAGCTGCCGCCCTCGAGCAGCCGCAGCACCAGCCACAGCTCCTCCTTGACGACGAAGCTGGTGTAGTAGGTGACGACGTTCTCGTGGTTGCAGCTGGACATGGCCTGGATCTCCTTGAGCAGCTCGTCCATGGAGGTGTTCCACTTCTCGAGGTTGATGCGCTTGATGGCGCACTTCTCGTTGCGCGGGCGGCAGAAGGCGGCGTGCACCACGGCGGTCGCACCGACGCCGATCACTTCCAACAACTCGTAGTCATCTTGGCTGTTGGGCCACGTGTGACCGGAACTCGCCATTATTCTTCAGTATATCAACTAGGACTTGAGCAGTAAATGTATTACAACTAGTAAGGCCGACGCGGAGAACTCAGTACTTCCTAATGTATGGTAGTAACGTTAATAGGCAGGACTTGGTCACCCATGTTGATATGGTTTCTCGGTATGTAGTTGTGCGTAACGAATACGACTTCTTTTGTTGATGTTTCGAAGCGGTGGAGAGCGCGACTCGTGTCTCTCAGTTCTAGTATGGTTTTATTGTCTTTTTTGAGCACCGACGGGTCGCTGGGGTCTACATTTGATGGGTAATAGTGGTCGCCTGAAATAAAATACTCCAAATAAGTATGTTTCTTTTATATTATTCTCATACCAAGCGAAAATTTTGAAGTTTTAGATTAAATCAGGAGTCAATCAATTTAGGCTAACTGATTTGAGCGTTTACTGGGAAGGATAAATAAATACGGATAAATTCAAACCCTCCTACTTTAAACTTTTGACATCTTAAAATTTATGTCTATTATCATGAAGTAGTTCAAAATCGTTAAGTATTCAAATCGAAACACTTTTTACCTTTAAGCATGAAAAAGTAAAGTAAATTGCAAGTAGGCATAATGATTACGTCAGCTGCTTTTACCATCAAGCTACATAGTTCATTATTCAAGTGTATTAATTATATAATAGAAACTTATCATTAATCACAATTACCTGGTAGAAGATGTATTACACCGTCCTTTGCCTGAAGCAGCACTGGGTACAATAGCTCATAACCCTTGCAGCTTATCTCCTGAGCAAACTGGGCTACCTTTTCTATGTCGTGGAACTCGGACAGGCGACGAAACTCATACCCTTGTGGAGGGTACAGCTGCACTTCCTCTCTGATGTTCCTCTCTAAAATTGACACTGGGGTTTGCCACTAAAAAGGAAACCCCAAAGCTCTGAGTTACAATTTCTTCAGACATATCGATAATAATAATTTAAATACATTAACACGATTTTTTTTACACTTTTAGCGCAGTATAGAGATCAAATCTGAGATTTTAGGTTTGATCCCTTGCCCTTATTGGATAATTGTCATTTTCACTCTTCCGCTACACCCCTCTCACTCTTTTTTACCATATTCTGAGCTACTACTGAGAATTTCTATGTCAAAATAATATCCCATATGTTCTTGGGATTAAATCAAATATTGATCATGAGTATCATATTCATGATCAATAGCCTAGATTTTGACGACCTCCGTAGCCCAGTGGTATGCGCGGTGGATTTATAAGACGGAGATCCTGGGTTCGATCCCGTGTCTTGGTCTGGCTGGTGGGAGGCTTTCGCTTTGGCTAGTTACCACCCTACCGACAAAGACGTATCGCCAAGCGATTTAGCGTTCCGGTACGATGTCGTGTAAAAACCGAAAGGGGTGTGGATTTTCGTCCAACTCCTAACAAGTTAGCCCGCTTTCATCTTAGACTGCATCATCACTTAACATCAGGTGTAATAGCAGTCAAGGGCCAACTTGTAGTCAATAAAAAAAAAGCCACATAGGCTAAACAATGCACTAATGAGACAGTCATAGCATTCACATTATTTTTATTAAAAATAAACTAAGTTTATAAAACACTGACAAATTTACATATAAAAAAAATTACCTCAACTTTAACCACTTCGTTGCTAGCTTGGATGCCTGATGGTTTCTCATTCAAGGCGGTGACAAAGAAGGCAGTGTCAAACCTCACTTTCGCTTTATAGGGAGACAACCAGTTGCTCCAGTAATGCAACGCCCATATGTCAGGGTAGCAATTGTTCTCCTTGCATAGGTTTAATAACTCTGCAGGGTCTTTGCTCACCTGAAGAAGAAGTAAATATTAATTAATTTTTCTAAGATACAAATTTCTTAGAGATCCACAGATCTACTATTTATTGATATTGATAGATCTAGATTTATTGTGTAGCAGAGAAACAACTCTGAGCTGAGCCAGGGAGTCTGTGTAATTGGACATAGGTATGATTTTAAGGAGCTTTTTAAGAGGCATGATCACTCACTTTCACCGTTTGTGTTGTACTCCCTGCCCAATTTTTGGATCTAAATTAGGGCTACAGAGAAATTGCTGGTATCTTTCACTTCTTTAACGGCACCAAAACATTTATTGTAATGTCTAACCTTTGGTCTATAATATTTTTAATAAACATGTCTCACCCGGTTCTGCCAATATTTAACATCAATATCAGATATGACGTCAGCCCACAGACCGCATCTGTCTTCCTTATGTTTGTTACTGCAGATTAATAGGCCGAGCTCCTCAAAAGTTTCTCTAATTGCACTTATTCTTAATGCAATATGTCTGTTGACAATGATCAAAATTGATTTTACTTATTATACATTTCAGGTTAATAGCCTTAATCCAAAGCATAATGTATCGTCATCATAAATGTTAGCCAAATTGGGTCAATGTGGCGTAAAGAAGTTTAACAAACCTACATGCAAGTAGGTAATAACTAGGTACTTTTGATGACTTATTGGTTTGTATTTCGTTTGTGTCATATTACATATGTATTAGTTTATTTTATGATATTTATTTGAATGTTGATTGTGTTGTTTATGTAATTTATTGTGTAATTATTTTAATGTATGTATCTTATTAAATTGCACCACCTGCAGCTTAGTACTAATATTTTTCTAAGCTCAAGGTTGCCTGGCAGAAATCGCTACTAAGCGATAAGGCCGCCTTTTGTACCTCTACTTTAGATAACAAAAAAATATACAAAAACAATATTTTGAAGGCAAAATATTGTTTTTGTATATTTTTTTGTTATCTAATGTGGTGTACAAATAAAGAATAAATAATAATAATAGGGGTTAAAGAATGAAATTGCCGTTTTATTGTAATAGGTACTTCGAATTGACTTAGAACCTTCAGGTTTAAGATTTTAAAGTGAATTTTTTTTATACGGTACCTGTGTAGTTCTTCTTTTAAAAAATGTGCAACATTCGATTATCAACTTTCATTTGTTTTTTTTATTCAGCTTAGACAATAAAGATGGATACTTCGAAAATTCGTGTGATTTTTTAATACGAGTTCCGATGCGGAACTAACGCGGCAGAAACAGCTCACAATATTAATGTTGCGTTTGGAGAGGGGACTGCTAATAAACGCACTGTGTGATTTTGGTTTAAACGCTTTCGTGATGGAAACTTCGATTTGAAGAACGAACCACGTGGAAGACCGCCCACACAGGTGAATAACAATGATTTAAAAGAGATGGTGGAAGCCGATCCGAGGCAAACTACCCAGGAATTAGTGGCATGGTTTAACGTTACTTTACCAACAATATTGACTCATTGGCGTTAAATCAATATAAAAAAATATGAAAATGGATGCCTCATGATTTGACTGATCTGCAGAAAGAAACGCGTGTTGAAACTTGCGTTGCCTTGTTGAATCGATACAGAAATGAAGAAATATTGGATCGAATTGTGACATGTGATGAAAAATGGATTCTTTACGATAATCGTAAGTGGAAAATGCAATGGCTGACCCCAGGTCAAACGCCGCAACAGTGTCCTAAAGCAAAGCTTACCAATAAAAAGGTAATGGTAACTGTTTGGTGGTCTCAGCGTGGTGTTATTCACTATAGCTTTCTCCGATCTGGTCAAGCAATAACGGCAGATGTCTATTGCGCCGAACTCCTAACAATGATAGCGAAACTAGCAGTGAAACAGCCCCGACTTATGAATCGATTTTCACCATTATTGCTCCATGATAACGCGAGACCTCATACAGCACGAGAAACCGTTTTAACTCTACAGGAACTGCAATTAGTACCATTCGTCACCCTCCATATTCGCCAGACCTTGCTCCAACGGACTACCATTTTTTCGTGATTTGGACAATTTTCTACTTGATAAAAAGTTTTCTTCGCAGGAGGCAGTGCAAAATGATTTCACACAGTTTGTCGAATCACCAGAGTTTTATCGCAAAGGCATAAATGAGCTTCCTATTAGATGTAGAGATAATAATGGTAATTATTTTGATTAAATAAATTTAAAAAAAACGATTTTTATTTTTCAGTACAAATCGGCAATTTCATACTTTAACCCCTGATAATAATAATAGGTTTATTTATTTTAAGTATCTAAGTAAGTTTATTATAATAGTTTTGGCGTTTTATATGTGTGTCCGGGAGTGAGGGTATATTTAATATAGAATAATAATACTACAAACATTCATTTTTATAATATTTGTGAAACTATAAGACGAGGCAAGTGAAATTGCTGGGCATAGACAGTTTGTTTATAAGGGATTTACTTTAAAATTGTATTGATTAATGTTATTTAGTATATACCCAGCACAAGGTCAGTGTAATAAAATGGAACAAACATTCAAGACAAATTGATTAGTTCTCGATCACTAGATTTTATTGCAGATAAAAAATCTCATTAATGAAATGTCATTGTATTATAACTATGAGTGGCAATGAAGACTGTTACAATTAATTACATTAGTAATGACTACATTTTAAACTACTAAATACTCTTAAGAAAAATTTTGTCAAGTGCAGATATTATGTCTAGGTTTATAAATGGAAATTTCCGAGTTCAAATATATATTATAACTAGCAGACACCTACGACTTCGCGCGCAAGAAATGCAACTTTCCCAGAACACAAAAAAATTGTTGTTTCAAAGACAGAGTGGATATAGCGAGCTGTCCCCATATAAATATATATGCCATTTCAGAATGTTTGTAGTTCTAATAAAGAGAAACATACCTTCCACACATTGTTTTGATATATCTTTAAGGGATAAGGTAGCGTTTTCAATGAAAACTCCCAGGTAGCAAACAGCTAAAACTATCCTCTGGTGTTACTGTATTTAATAGTGAAATTACATGAAAATCCAATTATAGGTTATTGTGAATAGATAGACAAAAAGACACAGCAGAGATTTTGTTTCATATAATTTATGTAGTAATTATACATATATTACAGTTAATTTAGCCAATTAAAGAACAATGGCAAATTCTCACACAACATTTAGTCTGTAATTGACTGAGTATCTATTTAAAAATAAATGTTTAAGCAGATATTCCATTATTTAAAAATAATCATTGAGATTTTTGTTTAGAGGCCATAAAAATATTGAGACGTTCAACATTTTTTTATAGTATATACAAATTAAAGTAACATAAGAATTATATTCCATTTTTTATGAATGCATAATATGAGCAAATAAAAACATTTGCATAAAAATGCATTATCAGCTTCTCTAACAATTTACATCATATCTTTACTGATAGCAAGAATATAAGATATTACATATCATCTATACAATAACTTGTAATTTAAAGTACTATCAATATCTCAACATTGTGGATTTTTATTGGATATTGATCAAAATATATAATACATAGGAACAGCAAATCTTTCATGAATTTATTTATAACTGAAAAGCTAAACAGTTTTAACTGCAAAGATTACTGCTGGAAAACAAATAAAAGCTATTCCAGATTATCTTCTTGCCCAATCTCACTCAAATCTATTAAGTTATACATGTTATTAGCCAACCAAATTTTGTATATTAAGATTCAGGTATATAGGTAAAAGTATATTATCATAGAGGCATTCATTATTTAGACAAATAAGACTGTATAATTTTTACAAAAGAAGTATCTCCTTGGCACAACATTTACTGAAAGGAAAAACTACTACTTGCATTAATTAATAATCAGTCTATTGAGAAAAATTAACCCCATATATAGTTTATTAAGGTTTAAATTTGCTGAAATATGACGATAATTTCTACTACTCTAGCATTGGGCCATCTGGGAGGTTTTATTGAAAAATCTATCTTAACCCTTTGAGCCTTGACAAAATAATGTATGCAAGGATTGTTTCTCTCTATCAGAATTCAGAACTATAAAAAGTCCACAGTGGCAAGTATCTATCTTTTAAAGATAGCTGGTTATAGCCATGTTTTCTTTATAAATAATAGGCACATACAATATTAATGGCATTCATGGAATGTTGCAATATATTATTTCAGCGCAGGTGTCTGCTAGTTTAAATATAAAATAGAGCCCGGGACAATACAAGACTTTTCTGACAGTTTACTGTAAAATAAAAAATATCTTCTAGATTGTAAGTACATGAATTGTATAACAATGTGTATTATTTAACAGTCTACAATTGAGGTCTAAAGAGCACTTGTTTGTTATCAGTTCTAAGTATGTAAATATTCAGTTACAATGAATTGTATAAAGATAATCACAATGAAAGTAGCTTGCTATATGACACAATTATAAAGTAAGTAACTAACTGGATTAAATATTTACAATGTATTACAATGTGAGGCCCTGAAACAAAAGACTGGCAGGCTCTGCTAAGATAATGTTGTCACTATCAACCTATTTAAAGGGCCACCTACAAAGTCAGGCCTTATTTTTTTTTTAGTATTTGAATTTATTTTATTTATATGGGAAAGGTTTAGAGTCTAAAGGATGTTAATGACAATGACAGGGACCAATGCCTTCTCAAAGGCACACTACACAGGTAATATATACCATACTAACTAAACATGTGTAAGTAATGCGCGTAATATGACAACTGTGATATTACTCGACCACATAATGTTACATTACGCATCACTCCGATAAACCAAACATCACACCCAAAGTACAAACATTACTCGAACACTTCTAATGTTGCCTGTGGATTCATACTTGTACTTGTAATACATTCAATACATTGATGTGCCAATAGGAATAGTCGGTACAATTCTATAAACAATATGCGTAATGTATAATGCTCTTAAGTAATACTATCAATGCAAAGCAATGATAGCAGGGCAAACATTAGCCATGCTATCATTGCTATCTCGTTTGCACTCATACTCTTGGAGCTTGTTTCATACTACTCATTCACCGACTGCTCTACGGTGTGTTTTTCAAATATAACGCGTGCCAGCGCGTCATGCATCCCGTCTGCTTGTCCACATCGCCTATGCTCGGGTGATGATTCGAATGATGTGATATTACGTTTTATGAAAAGTGATGTGATGTTGCATTACTTTTTGAAGCACTGTTTTGCTCATGTCTAATACTAACTCAGGGTTCCTACTAAGAATTTTGTCATTGGCTTACGACTAGACCAATAAGGCAGTTACCATAAAACATTAAAGTGACAATGCTAAACACAGACAGAGATTCTAGGTATACCACATTCTAGAGATTTTATTTAATAACTAATAACCATAAAAAATGTTTAAAGTGTAAATGTTTGTTCAACACATACACATTGTTTGAATGGTCAGGGTTATGGCAGTTAGTTATAGTTCAGAGTTCAATCAGCATGTATAAGCAAGAACAAACACAGAACTTCGCATTTTGTTGAATATTCCTATAAAGAAACGCTAGGTTATACAATTTCTTACCTCCGGATGGGATTATTCGCAAATAATGGAGTAACGAATGCGTCAGGATGGTGTAGACATTCGAAATCGTTTTGGCCGTAGCCAAAAGTGCTGAGAAGGTGCAACCAACGCTCACTCGCGTCCGCTTCCTCGAACACACCGCCCGGAAACACTACACCGTTCGAGTACGAAGCGGTATGCGGTCGAGTCTGCAATAAAATATCGTAGTTACTGCTCGAAGCGTCCTTACTCGACAAAACTTCCACATTCCGCTTAGCTAGCACTATCAACGACGCTGAATCACGCCAGCACTTTCCGATTGCTCTTTTCATCATACCAGCGATGTCACTTTCGTTTTATCACCAAATATAACAGTGGTAGCTTCACTATTTTGCGACGTAGGGGTTAGAATACAAGGCCGAAACTTACGTTTCTAGCCTCTAGTATGTGTTAACAAATATTGCTTACCTTATCTAATGCGCTTAGATAGGTTTGTTTTTACTTTAGCATATATTTGTAGTAAATTTTGATGAAACCAAGTGCTAACGAAACGAAATTAATTTTATACAGAATAAAAAATGAATACTACGAAATTGACAGTAAAAACGTAATTGTGACTTTGACATTTGCCACAGAGTAGAAGTGTGAACGACAGTTGTTCTATACATTTTCCACCGATTAGTATCGTAGTATCTATGATAAGCACCAACGATGATTTATTTTCAGTCTAATGGAAATAGCGCAAAATAAATGTAACTGACACTATGCATTCGATTGAATTAATTTTAGCATAGTTACCTACTCATTTTGTGATGTAGACACTCTCTTAAGATTAAATTACTCTGTATCCCCACGGGAACGGAATGAATATTTATAATTATAAAACAGTTTTAAAATTTATGAAAAACCAACTACGTCGTACGTCTTGGATGGTGTTCCCGCCGAATGTGACAGTTGACAGTTGACACTGACATTAGCCAAGATGGCGGGCACTCTGCTTCTCTTATTTTTTTTTTAATATTGGGGTGACAGCTTTTTGATACTTACTCGGCCTCTCCTGATACCAAGTCGTCCTCGACTGTAATATTTTGCAGATGGAACTTCGCTTGAGATGTCTTCTGTCACAGTCATGTCTGATGCCTCGTCTCTACTAGGCATTGAAGGTCCAGTTTCTGCAAGTGAGATGGCAGATGGACCTGCATCATCATTATTAATCTGTAGATCCCTCATCTGAAAGATTATGACTTTATTCATTTATATGTCTCACATAAGGGTTAAGCAGATGCATAAAACGGACGAAAAGAAGGAGAAAACTAAGCAGTATAATGTGCTAGATGTGTAAGATCTCCAGCATCCCAACTATTTTGTATCACTGTCGTATGAGTCGACATTCGAAAATTGATAGGTGGACATACATACGTCAAAGGTTAGTCGCAAGTCTTGCAGACGAACCGCAGGTCGAACGGGAAACCCGCAGGATAGGCAGACAAGCCGCAGAATAAGCGGACGAACCGCAGGTAGGCCGGACTGACCGCAAGATGGAGGGACTAACCGCATGATGGGCGGACTAACCGCATGGTGGGCGGACTGACCGCATGATGGGCGGACTGACCGCATGATGGGCGGACTGACCGCATGATGGGCGGACTAACCGCATGATGGGCGGACTGACCGCATGATGGGCGGACTGACCGCATGATGGGCGGACTGACCGCATGATGGGCGGACTAACCGCATGATGGGCGGACTAACCGCAAGATGGGCGGACTAACCGCATGATGGGCGGACTAACCGCAGAATGGGCGGACTAACCGCATGATGGGCGGACTAACCGCATGATGGGCGGACTAACCGCAAGATGGGCGGACTAACCGCAAGATGGGCGGACTAACCGCTATGTGCCGTTACATGGTAATGTTAGTAGCACAAGGCAAAATCAATACTTACTTTGAAAAAAGGAGGCGCACGTTTCAGGACACCATTCCCCTTTCCATGGTACCATGTACTGGGAAGCCGCTTGGGTTGTCTTCCCGAAGCTGCCTCCTAGCAGTTTGAGTTCATACCGCCCATTTGGTAGGACCTTGGTGACTTTGTAGGGTCCTCGCATCCCGGAGTCCAGTTTACCCGTTGATTGTGAGTATTTTATGACGAAAGCTAAATCATCCAGTTGGTACTGTCGTGGTGCATGTCTGTGA
Source organism: Mycalesis mineus (assembly GCA_034621355.1). NCBI lineage: Eukaryota > Metazoa > Arthropoda > Insecta > Lepidoptera > Nymphalidae > Mycalesis > Mycalesis mineus. The sequence goes on from CM067881.1 coordinate 17,430,352, forward strand.
CGATTAACCAAAGCATCCTGCTGCTCCTGGTTATTTCTTAGCAGTCGGCTTGCTCGGTCTCTGTTGAGTTCACGTAGTGCCTCTCTGTCGGTTTCTGGTGTACTGAGTGCTAGGTCTCTGATGAGAGAGCGTATGATCGGCGTAGTGGCATCAGTTCCAATCATTAGGTTGATGGCTGAAGTTTCGGTGGTTTTCTGCTTGGTGATGTTTAAAACTAATTGCAGTTTCCAAATTGTAGTTGACCACGAAGCGTTTTTATGACCTACTTCTATGCGGAGCATGTTAAGAACAGTTCTTACGTAGCGTTCTACCTGGCCATTAGAGTTGTGCATCTCAGGGGTGATGTAATGCAATTCTGACCCGAGTTCGGTTATCCATTGGACGAAGTTGGTAGATTCGAACATCCTGCCCCTGTCAGTGACTAACATCTTAGGAACGCCAAATAACGAGACGGCATTAGTCATTACTCTCTTTAACTCGCTAGTATCTTGACGGTAAATAGGATATAGGAGGCAAAATTTTGTGAAGGCATCTACTAGTATTAAAACAAACTTGAAACCCTCTGACTCAGGTAGGGGTCCTAGGGTATCTGCGTGTACGATCTCGAACGGGACATTCGGTTTAGGCCAGGATGATATTTTCTGTAATGGGGCTCGGGGAACGCGCTTTTTAGAAATACACACTAAACAGTGAGATATGTATTTAGAAACAAATTGACGAAGATTAGGGAACCAAAAATGTTTCAGGATAAGATCTGTTGTTTTATAGGTACCAATGTGTTCGTGCTCATCATGAAAAATCCTGAGCAGGCTCAGTCGGTGACCCCTGGGTATATAACAAAGGAATCGCGGTTCGTTGCCAACAGAAACGTACTTATAACATAACAGATCATTTTTTTTGAAGTAGCGAGTAGGATCAAGTTGTCCGTTCGCAAGTTTTTCTATAAGGTCTTTTGTTTCATTATCAGCGGCTTGCGCTATTTGTGCCCAGTTACGGGGTTTTGAGATTTGGTAAACTGAGGCAATTGGATTCCGACTGAGGTAGTCAGCATGGGGCAACATGATCCCTTTTCGGTATTCAATAGAGAAATTAAAGTCTTGGAGATAAATCCACCAGCGTGCAACACGAGGAAGTAGATCTTTCTTACGTTCAGTGGACTTAAGAGCGTTGCAATCCGTGACGACCTTGAACTGTAGACCTACCAGGTAATGACGGAAGTGCTGCAAAGCTTTCACGACTGCCAGCGTTTCCAGCTCATAACTATGGTATTTGCCTTCTGCTCCCTGTGTAGCTTTGCTAAAGTAAGCTACCACATGTTTTCCACCATCAGGGTAAATTTGTAATAGTACGGCCCCGTAGCCAGCGGAGCTAGCATCGGTGTGAACTTCGGTGGGGAGTTCGGGTTTAAATATTGAGAGAACGGGCTCACTAGTTAGGCATTGAACTATGTCCTGTTGGGCCCTTTCTTGTTCTGGACCCCAGCAGAAATCCACACCTTTTCTGGTCAGATGGGCAATACATGCGGTCCTAGTCGCGTAATTCCTAATGTACTTACGGAAATATCCCGCAAGTCCTAAGAGTTGTCGCACCTGTCTAACATTTCCTGGCACTGGAGCATGCTTTAAAGCTTCGACCTTCCGCGGGCTCGGCCTTACCTGACCAAAACTAATCACTCTACCCAAGTATTCGACCTCTGTTGTTAAGAACGAGCACTTTTTGAGATTAATTGAAAACCCTGCACTTGTAAGCGTTTGCAAGACCCTGTTCAATAAAGAAATGCCCTCCTCAATAGTTTGGCTTAGGAGTAGTACGTCATCTATGTAGACTAGTACATTACCTGCTTCTATGAATTCATGAAGTGTTTGATTAATAATGCGCTGGTACACGATCGGGGAATTCGTCAAACCATAAGGCATCTTGAGGTACTCATAATGACCTTCTGGAGTCACGAACCCCGTCAGATGCACGGAACCTTCATTGATCCTGATTTGGTGGAAACCAGTCGCCATGTCTAGACTACTGAAGTAGGTATAACGTCCTAGTCGATCAATGTGGTCATCTATTAATGGAAGGGGGTATCTCTCTTTTTCAGTGATGCGGTTCAAAGCTCGATAGTCTACACACATTCGGTCAGTCCCATCTTTTTTTTTTACTAGAATGATGGGACTGGCATACTCCGACCGTGACTCCCTTATTATGCCTTTGCCCATTAAGTCTTTAATTATTTCACGAACCTTAAGTTTTTCATCGTACGATAGTTTGTAGGGGCGGTACACTACGGGGTTTGTACTAGTTAGCCTAATTACCATCTCGCCTGTAGTAACTGTACTTGTTGCAGTACCAGAAATAAAATACTTTGAGAACGTTTGAACAATAGACATCAGCGAGTTACGCAGGGCACCTTGTAATGGGGTGGTGACCAATGTTTGGTCAAACATCTGGACTTCCTCGACGCGAGCACAGACAGACTTTGTTCGTGTTAAGTACTGCTTGTCTTTTGTGCGTACATACATGATGCCTTCCCGATTAAGAATATCCGTTCCAATTATAATAGAAGTATTATTCATACAAGAATCAGGGACAACAATTAAATCAGCTTCTAATGATATGTCACTTAATTCAATGGTTACTGTCACAAATGAAGTAGCTACAACTTCCCGTTCACTTATTCCCCTCAAGACGCAGTGCTTTGGTTTTGCGCAACAAGACAGGTATTTCAGAGCACGAGAGGAAATCAATGACACATTTTGAGCTCCACTATCTATAAGCACATCCATGGGGATGCCTTGAACTACTGCAGTCATCACATCTTTATTGCCCTTCATAAGGTCTGTACACAAATTAACATTTCTCTGATTATTTGACTGTGACCGATTTTTCGCAAAACAGGTATCTGCAATGTGACCAGTCTTTTTGCAGAATGAACATTGCATAGCATGTTTAGTAGTAGAAGTATTAAGCTTGGCAGCAGGAGTATTAACTGTTGACTCTACCCTGGGCCTCTTGGGACAATTGCGTCCTAGGTGACCGCGATAATGGCAGACATAACATTTGGTATCACGCTCTGTGGACAGATGCTGCGAGGTGCGCTTATTTGACACTCTGACACGATCATTATGGGTTGGTTTGGTGTAAATTGAAAGAAACGAGACTAAGTCTTCCACTGACAGACTTGCATTCGCCGCGGCAGCCCTAACCTGAGGGTTATCGATACCTCGGATAACTATGAGAGTACGCAGTTCGTCAGTTAGGCCTTTTACTATGCGTAGCCGCAATAATGTGCGTCGGGCATATTCGGCATACGTGGTATACTTTTCGGACGTGCTATTCATCGCATCAAATAGTATGTTGGCATAATCTAACTTCTTAGGACAAAGAGGTTTGAACTCTGTTTTAAAACTAGACCAACCACGATCATTAGTAACCCATTCATTTAACCATACTTTAGCATCGCCTTTCAGGCAAGAAGCTACGCGCGAGAAGCACTCATAATCGCTCCAACCGTTCGCAACTGCGGCACGATCCACCTCTTCACACCAAGTATCAATGTCATGTATGCTTGGATCAAAATTAGACACATAATAGTTGTGTGATCTAGCAGGTTGCAAGGATTTAATGGCTTCCGCAAGCATTGTCACGGTTGAGGTGGCATCTGAACTGCAAGCAATTGGATCTAGATTACAACTATTGGGTGAAAATCCCTGTGAGTTATACGCACGAGATCGTTGCGGGACACCATCCAAACTTGTCTTGTTTCTAGGACACGCAGTGACTTCATGAGCAGAGTTATTAGGCGACGCAGTGACATGTTTGCCCTTTCGCAACGAGTTTTTAGGCGTACTAGTATGTTCGATAGCATTAAGTCTAGTCATGATGTCACTAAGAGTGTTCTGTAACGTGTTGTTTAATGAGCCTACTGCACGCAACGGGGTAGTGCTCGGAGGCGACCGTTTTGTATTTGAACGGCGGTGACTACGTGAGTTATGACTACGGTTCAAGCGACGCGAATCACTATCATCAGAATCATTACACACACGGCGGCGTTTCCGACGAGATACTCGCACGTGACGTGAGCTACTCACCGACTCGTCGCTAGTAGGCCCATCTCGTGAGCGATCACCAGACTCGCTTCGCGAGCGGCGATTGTTGCCTTCCTTTGGCATGTTGATCACCACCACAAGCACTCGGGATGGAAATAAGGCGCGTTTAAAGCACTGCACGACACGTTACGACGCACAAAACTTCGAAACAAGACAAGAAAAGAAATACGTAGGAAAACAAGTTATTGTCTTGTTCCTTGACTACTTTATTAGATACGCGAGCAATTAGGTTTGAATACCACTTCTGAAATTATAAAACAGTTTTAAAATTTATGAAAAACCAACTACGTCGTACGTCTTGGATGGTGTTCCCGCCGAATGTGACAGTTGACAGTTGACACTGACATTAGCCAAGATGGCGGGCACTCTGCTTCTCTTATTTTTTTTTTAATATTGGGGTGACAGCTTTTTGATACTTACTTTATTTATATTTCGCCAATTGGAATTGTTTTGGGTTCATAAGATGGTAATGATGACAATTATCAGACAATTATCTATCAATTAAAAATTAGTTGAAAGTAAACACACCGGCATATTTAACGGAAAATAAAAAAGGTCCATAATTAAAAAAATATGCTTTTATTTTAAAATCTACTTACTACACTTCTTTTGTTATTTAAAGTTTCCTTTGTTTTACTTAAAATGAGATTACACTATTTTCAGATTTTGCGAGTAAAGGCTATTTGTGAAAAATGGTACATTTTTAAACTTTTCATGTAACCTGGAAAAGCGAAAATTAATTTTAAAATAACATTTAATTAAATTAGAAAAATGGTGATTAAAATCGCGTAGTTCCTCCACGTGCTCTTATTAAACTTTAATAAGAGCACGTGGAGGAACTACCCGTCTAGGCATATTGAGAATGATGTTATCGATGGTTTCCTGGGATAATCTCCGCTATTCCTCAACTACGGCGATTCACAGTTCACCCACGTTGGTAGGAGCTGGAATTCTGGACTTAACTTTTCTTTTCAGCAAGTCCCAAACGCTCTATTGGGTTCATATCCGGTGATCTCGCCGGCCACTCCATAACAGTGATATTCATATCATTAAGATAAACTTGAGTTACCCGAGCGGTATACGGCCGAGCATTATCCTGCATAATAACAAAATGGTCACCGATATATGGGGCAAACGGTACGACATTTTCTTCTAAAACTTCTCTGATATAGCGGTCTGCAGTCTGTCAATCACTGCCTAGTCTGTGCGAGCTACCTCGAGCCTTGGAGCCTTGGCGGGCACAAATGAACCCAAACCAGCTTCTTCGAACCTTCTTCGTACCGTACGCTCACTTACGGTTACACCCCGCACTGCTTCTAACTCATGTCGGACGGCCATCAAACGGGGGTTCCGACGTACACGAAGCCGAATGAAACGATCATCCCTACTCGACGTGCGTCTTTTTCTGCCTTGTCCTGCTCTTCTCACATAAGTACCGGTCTCCCTGAACCGTTGGATGCTGTGATGGATCGTTGAAACTGGTCGACGAAGATCTCTGGATATCACGCTTTAGGTTTGACCATTTATTCGCATTTCGAGTGACCTGGCAATCTCCGTTGGGCTAAGACAGGCATAATTCAGTCCTCAACTCCAGAAAGATTCGCGATTAACACAAAAAACAGTATTTAAATGCAATTTTAAATCAACCTCAGAAGGAATAAATACTCGAAGTTCGCTCCAGATAAGGTGCATTTGAATAAATTTAAAACTATTGCATAAAATGTGATGTTCAGTTGTTTTCTTAATTTCAAAATATTTATTTTTAAATTAAATGACGTAAGTATAAACCAGCCCGCAACCTTATATGATACTGATATCAAACCTTTTTTTTATGTTCAGATATGTGTAATATGCCGGTGTGTCTATTAATACCTAATTGTTTAAAACTTCGACATTTTTCAGATAGCTTATTTCCTTACATTTAATCCCAACGAATTAAAATAAAATGACCTGACAGTCTTGCTCACATTCATCACAGCTATTCTCAACTTCTTCTTATCTCCTGATTTGCACTGTTAAGTTAGGGAGTGCGCTTCCAGCTGTAGGTAGTTTACTCTACCTACTCTATACCTGGTAAACAAACAAGTTACTGCTTAAACTACATAAAAAAGTATGGAAGTTTCCCTTTGGCTATTTGTGTATTAACATATTGGTACGCAGATAACAGATTTTGTCAGTCCAATACAACCAAATTACATTGGAGATTTGATGTATGTAACATCCGCTTTGCAACCATGTTACATTGGCTTCAATACTGACGTGAGAATAGCTCTCCTAAACTTTTAAGACTGTTTGCGCATATCTCGCTAAACACTCAGAACTACAAGTAGGTATATCCCGATACGGCACGAAGTGACGCTAGCTGCATAAAGAGGCGAGCTTACGGTTACGTCAAAGAGTTGGTAAAGTTCTTATCGGCCAAAGTGAATGTGAGTATTAAAACTGCCTCGTTAATTCTGCGGTTACCTTATATGTTATTTCGAAGCTTTATATTGTTCCAAGAAATTCTCAGTAATAATGTTCAGCACAGAGTTAGCGCTGTTACATCCCCTAAAAGCGCGTAACGGACAGTCCAAATCATGTTAATTAACATCTTTGTATTTTTTAATTTACTTCAAGCTAGCTCTTAATTGCAATCATACCTGGCCAGTGATGATGCAATTTAAGACGGAAGTGGGCTTTATATGAGTAAGAGAGAATCCACAGCCGCTTTGGTTTCAGCACAACATGGTAACGGAACGCTAAATCACTTGGGACGTCTTTGGAGGGTGGTGACTACTAGTAGCTAAGGCAGAAGCCTCTTACCAGCCAGACCTGCATACAGACAGAACTGCATCCCAGGACCTTCGAATAATAAAACCATCGCGCATACTTCTGCGTCACGGAGACCGTCGAATCGTTATTAAATCAAATTTTGTCACCCTAAGCCCTTTAACCCGCATTGAAGTAACGTGGACAAGCTGTAAGCGAGATTTATGCTATATCTCATCTTCTAGAGAGACGGAGAGACGTCTGTGCCTTAGAAGTATCCTCTTTAAACAGGCTGATAATGGTGTAATTTGAAGTTGGGATGTGCAAAGCCTATTGTTGCCGTTTGACGATTGAATGTGGTTCTATTCAGACCGTCCATTCGATTGTACAGACTCGTGACAATGTGTAGACTGTAGATGTCAAGCATCAAAGGTGTGCATCAAATTGACCAAGCAAACATTACCCGTGGCTAGGTAGGGTGACGTTAGTGCGGGTAGTGCGCGCAACAAGTGCGGCGCAGGCGGGCGGGGGGCGCGGGGGTGCAGGCAGGAGGAGGCGCGGGGGACTCTCATTGATCAGACCGGCGCCTGTTGCTCGCTGTTGTGTTCATAGCACGAGAGCTAGTGGGCAATAGTTCCTAATGTGGGAACTAGCTTTTTTACCGACAGAGGTTTATAATTTTCAGTTGCATGCACTCGTATATTTCAACTTTCGTATATACCGATAACTAGCAAGCAAGTTTGCTTAAATTTTTAAGGTCTACATTCACAAATTTACTTACATAATCCATACATACATACCTGGTTGACCGAGGTTTGCTCGGTGTTCTCTTTTGGTAATTATATTTAGGTACAAATTACATAACAACGACACCTATTGTTAATTAGCTTTAGTGTTGCTGTGTCCGTACAGTTTTTTATTGTCTGATAACACTAATAAAACATTTTTTAACTTTATACAGAACTAAAATTGACATTAATTAATTACTTTACTTCCCAAATTTTCTTCGATTTATCGTCATCATAACCATTATCAGCTTATCTTAACGGTTTTCTATATAGCCAGCCATCTCCATTTTCCCTCATAAGAGAGGGAATATGGAGCTTATCCCACTACTCTGCTCCAATGAAACCACGAGGTAGCTTCTCTGTAATTGCTCATTTGAAAATGCCATATTAAATGTGCGTTTAGAGATATTACATTGAATGTCTCCACGGGCTCCTGTCTCATGGAGCCCGTAACCCCCTCTCCTCATGATCGGTTCGCCGCCCGGCACACAGGCCAACGCCAAGTGTCATTAAAATGACATATGGAAATGAAGACCCATTTACCCGAATGTTATAATCAAGTTCTACGGATTTATGTATGTAAGTACGAATATTGTCGCTTAATTTTGTTCTGGATTACAAATTAAGCGACTATTAGATAGAAGAAAGCTAGCTTGTTAGGAGTAGGATGAAATCTTTTTCGGTTTCTATACGACACCGTACAGGAGCACTAAATCGCTTGGCAGTACGTCTTTGACGATGTGCGATAAGTGAGGGTTACACGAGGGATACGTTTATGAGGGTACTAGCCTCGCCTGAAGCCTCATACCTGCCAAACTTGGGCCAATTAAATTTCAATCAGCATAGCTGGGAATCGAATCTAGAACATTCAACTTATAAGCGACATGTACTGCTGCGAAAGGTCGTAGACATTACGGATGTGTGGTAAACACATGAAGAAAATAGCTACAATTAAAATTTTTTGTAAAAAAGATTACTAACTGCCTTGTAGATCCAGTGATCCACATCGAGTTTAGCCTATCTGTCTTTGGATTACGAGGTCCTGCGTTCGAGTCTTTGGACAGGTTATGCATAATATTGAGTTATTCTTTTTTTTAAATGTAAATAAGAAAATTTCTTATCCCAGTTGGGATGTTTGCAGTGTTACATCCCCGTACTTAGAATAGGCACGTTAGGCTGTCGATCCCCGTCATTATCATTAACACCTGGATGTGATTAATAAAGTATTAATCATTAGCATCCTAAGTTTGTGAACCCGCATTGGGCAGAGAGTTGGGTCTAGCTTTATGTGTCTTCTTTTAGAAGGAAGATCTGACCTTGTAGTCGGTCTTTAATAGGCTGATGATGTGATGATGAACAATACTGATGATTATGATGATAATAAGCTAATAATAGTGATTTTTCTATAATTGTATAAAAAAGCAGTTTGCTGATTACATCTTCTTATTCATGTGCCATCTTCTCTACGGAGGTTAGCGACGACATGGCTATTCTAATTTTGGTTGCAGCAGCCCGGAACAATGATTTTGAACTCATCTCGTACCATTCGCGTAATTTTTTTAGCCGAGGTTCGTCTTCGGCCAGGTCTTCGGCGTCCTTGGATCTTGCCTTGTATTATGCGCTGCAATATCCGATATTTATTTATTATTGATTACCTACATAATAAATTTTTTTTTGCTTCGTTCAGAGTACGTTACGTTGACTGTTCATAAATCAGTCACTCACTTGAGTTAAAGCCTTTTATACGTATAGATTAAAGTTACGAATTACCTACTATGATTAGGATGGTCAGGTTTGTGAGAGCAATTTCTCTGCGCTCGCTCCCCCACGCCTGGCCGAAGAGATAAGAACTTTATGAAGTTTCTCTATTAATTTTCATCAACTGGCTTGAAATTAAGCGAGTACATAATGTGATTAAACTACTAATAATATCTGAGGGAGTTGGCTGTCTATCTACCTACTGTTAAGGAGCTTTCTCTGTAGTGAACTAACTAAACTACCTAACGTTTTGTGATAATGCGTTTTGTCGACGGGTACAGTAAGCAGAGGTCTCGTAGTACGCATTGTTTACATTCCCTAAGAATTATCTTTATTCCTGGGTAATAGTACAAATAGGCCTTTGCTAGTTTCATCACCAACGTTCTCAGGCAAGGTATGATGACTGTTAACTAAGCACTCGTGCATTGAGGTCAAAGCCCATAATAAAAATAATATCTGTCTTATCTTAATTAAAAATATATCTGTAAATAGGAGTACCTAAAGCCTATGTCAGGACTTATGAGTGGATACGACATACCAACGACCAGGAATCGAAGGACGGAATTCGTTTTATCCTTTTATATTTGACATTTTTGAACGTTTATTGATGGCATAATGAGGTATGTTTTGCAATTTTATTAATAAATATATAAATATCCCCTCTCTTACAGGGAGAGAGGCTAAAAGGCCGTTAGTGGGCTGATAATGAAAATATAAAAATCTTGTGTCACAGTGTTGTTATCGAACTCCTTCGAAACGGTTACACCTATTTTTAGCGTAAGCCCTAGGTTCACGCAGATATAAAGTAGCGGGCTAATTATTACGGGCGGTATAATTAGTAAGAATCTATTACTATGTTATTACACCTATCTCTAATTCCCTAAACAATATTACAATGTTTGTCTGTTATTATGGTCTGCTGCAGAATAATCTAGTTTTGATACTCGCTGAATTTTTTTTAGATTTTTAATTCAAAATTGATTGGATTTTCACAGTTTGTTTCATCCAATTTCGTTTTGTTGATCGTTGATTTATTACGCACAACTGAAAACTATCCACTCTTAATTAATTCGCTAGTGTTTCATTTTATTTATTACAACGGTGTCCAGAGATTTATCTCGCGTAGGTCCATAGCCAAGCCTTCCTCTATTGTTGGGCTCACCGAGATTAAGAGAAAATGACCATTCGAACTATTTCTCAGGAAACCTTGGCGTTCAATCTTAACTCTTCAATATAACATTATTAGCTGTGCCCAGCGGTTTCCTCCGCCTAGATTCAATTTCTGTGGGAGTATTTATTAACGATCACATCACGAGCTGAGTTAGTATGCCAATTTTCAAGTCAATCGAATGAATAGTTTAAGAGATCTTTCGATGAGCCGCCAGAAAGTTCGTTTCATCATCATCATTATCAGCATTACCGGCCGACAGGGGCCAGGGCCAAACCTCCCTCTTTATAAGAGAGGGGAATCTTATCTCTTATAATTAGCGAGGGATATCCTCGTTGGCTTAGTGGTTAGCCTAGGTTGCTTCGATCACGAGGTGTTGGGTTCGAATGTTGGGTCGGGTCACGAATTAATTCTGAGTTTTTCATTATTTTTATATATTATGTAGATTTAAATAGTAAGTAATCGGTTATCGAGACAAGATGTTTTATTGAATGTCGCTACATTAATATGTAAGTATTTGTTTTAACCCACCAACCCGCACCGGTGCAGTGCGGTGGGCCTAAGCTTCAAATCGTCTATTGGGAGGGAGGCCTGGCTCTGTAAAGGGCGTTAAAAAATGGCTGTGCTCAGGCCAACATTCCTATCGTAGGTGCGTTAGAAATCTTCGTGGTCTAGTTTAAAAAAAATATTAAGTCGCTGGTGTCTGCTAGTTAATGACTAAAGGTGACATTCTTCTATGAGATAAATGAATAAATAGAGATAATAATAATGTAAAATGCTGACAATTAAAAAAAAACCTGGCTGAGTTTCTTGTGGGCACTTCAACCACGGCGGGTTTGGAACCCTCGTAGCTTTAATTTTTCGACCTAAAATAAGTATCACCAAAACTTTAACATACTCTAAAAGTTACCTACATATTGACGATTCAAAATAATCATAAAGATATCACTGAGTAAATCTATTTTGACTTTTGACTTTTAATAAAAAGCCGGAAGAATACATTACGTAATATGTAAGTTATAAGCAATGATCGTATAATGACTAATGAATCGGTCAGAAATTTTTATCAAACTCTGGGTTTCCGTAGTATTTCACTCGATACGGCTCGGGATATCGCGGGTTTTTTATTATCATATTTGAAATATATAAAAGACGAGAGTATTCCAAATTTAATATTACTCAGTTCGTATCATCGGTCGCGTAAACATTTACAGAAACTCTTTTTTCAACAAAAAATAAAACATTTCAGAAGTTTTATTGAAAATGTCGATTCAGTGTTTCGTATGTGTTTTCATTGTTATCTGTTGGGTGGCTTATCTAAGGGCAAGATTCAGTGGTGAGTATTTCATATATTTATTGTATTTTTTTTTCTAAACGTTTAATAGTTATTTTATTACGAAAGGACGTAAAATATCGTCTCTTAAATGATTTTCGTTTGTTAACTTGACTAGCAGTATAAATAGGACACTCGCGATTCAGCCCGAGAGATTTTTTTTATTTGCGATTTTCTTTTAACCCCTATAAAATTACACCCTAATGGGCTTGTCCTTATGGTGTAACTTTTGCGACAAAAAGTTTGCCTTCAGCTGTTCACCAAGAACACATAAATATAATATCTCAGTATTAAAATTCATCAAAAATAGTTTGGCCGTGAACACCAATATACAGACTTACTTTTTAAAATTTTAGTTTAGTATGAACTGAATATAATAGCCAACTAACCCGCATTGAGGCAGCGTGGTGGGTCTACGCTCCATATCCCCTCTCCTACAAGAATATTGACCTAAATATAAAATCATTACTTTATTATGACAGTATTTAACATTTATTTTTGTTTGCAGTCATAAAAGAACGGCTGGAGTTCGCATACGGCACATGGAGAAGATGGGGCTTACCTACGGGCCTTTTGTTACCCATACAGTTGAATATTTAAACCACATCATAATGCGACCCATATGTATGGGACTGAATTTTCATTATGCGTTGCTATGTGACCATTGACCTCTGTTTTCAAGCCTAATCTTGAGAAATACTACAGGATATTCTTCTAACTTTCAAGATCTACTGAAGATTATAGCAAGTTTTAAAAATTACGCAGGTAAATGTTAACGCCAAAAAACCTTACAATGAAGATGTATCGAGGAAAATAGAAAGAAACCTTCCTGGTATAAAGAAATCAAAAAACATGGTTTGAGGCATTAGCAAAGAATTTAAATATTTTAAAATTTGAACGATAATTATGGTATACTGAGAAAACGAATATGATTTATATTCAGTACAGTTCGGCGCAATTAGTAGCAGATTAAGAGGCTTGTGGATCTTCCAGAAATTAAATATTATTTCCCGATATAAACTTTTTCTATACCTTCCTGGAATTCATGATATTACGTTGTCAAGAGGAAACACAAAAAAGCGTGACAAGTATTTTTGTAACTGATGTTAAAAATAGATTAAAGATTGATGCGAAAGGTCTTTTGCAGAAACTTCGTAAAGACTGGAAGTTGCATCCTTAATTTGGAAGAACTGGATTCTAGTTGTTGTGTTTTTAAATAAATAAATTTAATCAAATTTATGCTTTTAAGAATTTCATTACCCCTTGTGATGTGTGCTACCATGCTGTGTTTTTATTTCACAGTGTATATTTTTTAATACTTAATAAGTCACGTAGTCATTATATTAAATTAAAATTGTAATTAAATTGGAAAGTAAACAAGAAATGTTAATTGGTTTTTTTTCAACAAGTTAGCCTTCACAACTTGATGGTGAGTGATGTTGCAATCTAAGATGAAATTGGCTTAATTGGTAGAGGTACAATGAAATCCACCTCCCTTGCCGCTAAGCGATTTAAAGTTCCGGTACGATGTTGTTCCGGAACCTTAACCCATTACTTCCCAAGGTGAGAAATAAATGCATATTTAATGGTTTTATTGTTCATTACGTTTATAAGTACATCAAAAAAGAATAAAATAAAGACAAAAAAAATCTTGATGAATTAGTTTACATTCCGTGAAATGTTGCGTCTACGCAACGTTGGGATTACTGAACTTCAATTTTACCAACAGTCTAATGACACTAGAGTAGTAGCATGAGTGAAACATTTTAAAACAATCAGCACTGCACATGCACTTGACATTTTTTACACATAAATTGTTGTACTTCTACATTGTCGACATCTTCTTCGACGTTTATTTTCGTGCTCCTCTATGACATGAGCAATATTATCGAAGTGAATATTGGATGGTAACGCGGTTTTGGATGGTCTCCCTAGATTTGTATTACCAGTACAATTCCGTGAGAGTAAATAAATGACGGTTATGGTCACGAGCATACTATTCCGAAAAACATACAATCTGTTTCCAAACATCATCGCTAAAAAATAGGGAAAATACTTCAAAAGGTGTTTTTCCACTTACACGTTCTTCAATATTTTGTGTCATTGCTATTTCATCACTTGTTAAAAAATTTGTATAAGTTGGAAGTTCTTTTTTCCAAACTGGAACACATTTTGGTGACTTCTTTGACAGTCTTGGCTTCGTCGAAGTTGAAGGTCCGGGCTCATCTTGCGTATTTTCAGGTTCTGCGGGTATATCGGTGTGAATTTCATACGTTCCAGCGATATCAGTAGAAACAATATTGTCGTAATCACATAGCGCGTCATCATCTAGGCCTTCCTCGTCTGTAACATTGTCAACCATCGGGGAAATATACACGGCATCGATTTGATTGGCATCTTCTAAATCCTCTTTCTCTTCTAATATACTCGAAATTTCTTGAGAAGATAGTGCTTGTTTCCAAGACATAATGTTTTGACTTTTCACTTTTTATTTACTAATTTTTGTACATTTACTTATCGTTTTTTTAGTAAATACTATGAGACACTGTTAGCTTGACGTTCTATGATCGACTAACTAGACTAACAAAAGAGCTTCTACTCTTTGAATAGCGAGAACTGATTGTTTATAATAAATTTCTAACATCAATCGCAAAGTGTGTAACAAGAACCACTTACTATGGTTTGTCCCAACGTTGCGTGTACGCAACGCTTCCTGGAACTCTAAGATAAACAACGTGTGTAAGTAGTTTGGTCCAACTAAGTGATTTATATTATAAATAATATATCACTTAAGCTTTATACAGTGTAAAAAGTTTAGTTTTCATTCTTTTAATATTTTTTATGATTGGATGATTATATCGATCTGTAGGTGACTGAATTAGCAGTTTTTGAATAATAAAAATTAAACGTATATTTGTTTAAAAAACCATTTAAAAAAAAATTAATTCATCTCTTAGTTCTTGTTCTTGAAACTGGCTTACATTTCGTACATGTATTTCCTTGTTGTTAAAACAAAAAAAATTCAATATAAAATGTTGCGTTTACGCAACGTTGGGTAAAGATGGGTTAAAACGCTTAGCAGCACATGTTTGCCGACAGGGTGGCCAAGGCTAGCCAGAATGGCACCAATTAAGAAAATCTCATATCGGCTCGGCCGGGATCGAACACAGGACCGCCGTCTTAAAATCACCGCATACTGCTTCGCCTCGGAGGCCGTCAACAAAATATTTCTGTAATATCTTTATAAGACTGGCTCGTAAAGTAACTCGTCATATGAGTTAAAAATAACCAATATGCTTAAAGCTGAATTACCAGTATTGAAATAACCTAATTAGGTATTCCTAACTACTGTTATCAATACACGGTAAACGTTTATTGATAACCACTAAAGTTCAAATGTCTTCTTATCACCAGCACAACTTTTTAAATCTGTCAGTATTAATTTGACCGCGAATTCCTTAGGGTTTGTTAAAAGTTTTCATATTATTCAACAAATAGTTAATAATATTACAAGTTGATGAATTACCTTTTGTGAAAGTTGTAATAGAGATTACTTATAATAATTAAAGAAGTATGTTATTTGATGAAGCAAAACAATAAGAACATGCTTTTCGTATTCGAACTGATGAAGCACAGATGCTTAGTAACTTTATAGACAAGATCCTAGTTTCTCTTGAAAGTTATTAGTTTAACTTTGACTATACATACCTGTTCAATAATAAGGCATCGATTTATCACATTTTAATATTAATAAAGGGAAGGAAGGTTTGTATGTGTGTGAGTGTTTTACTTTGGTGGTTATCAATAAACGGTAAACGTATAAAATAAGTTTTCATCAATTAGCACAATTACGTATTCAATATCTCGGGCACAATATTTTGGAATAAACTTTCCCGTTTCTTTATTTCTTGATAATGTGACGTTTCGTGCTTTTGTACAAAAAGCCGCTCCAGAAAGATTTTAAAAAAAAAATTCTGTTTTAAAGCTTAATGTGTACGTTTGGCTGGATACCGTAATTGCAATTTGCAGGTTTGACGCAATTTTGCTTTTTTTTTGCGCAAAGTTTTCATTTTCTTCTTTATTTTTTTCTCCTGAAATTTAGTACCAACTATAGCAAAGTTTTTAACATTCCTCACCTTAACCTTGATTTTTCACTATGGAGTTGTCGAAGCTTTAAGGCTTAACTTACAGGCGCGCATCAACACTCGAATTCATATTTGTATAACATTATTATATATTTTAGAGATGGGGAAATTGAGATGAATAAGCTTTAGGCAAAAATCATGCGTCGCCTCTGCGCCAATTTGAGTTAAGCCTTACAGTCTCTGAGTGACGGTGAAAAGTACAAATGTCGCTTTCACCTTTTCACCTTTTTCAAGCAATCCATTCCAGCTAGGTCAACGTAGATCAATTAGGTAACAACTAGGTTACATCACTCACACCAATAAAGTATTCAGCATTCATGAAATAGGTTTTCAGCTGTTATTTCCGGTATGGCAATCATTCGCGCTGCAGATACCTAGTAGCTTGTATGTATGTAGGTACCTAGCTACGGTATGGCAGGTCGCATTATGCTTTTTGTTGAATAAAATTTGGAAAGAATTTTTCCATAACACTAACATAGTTCTAAAAGCACATAAGAAAGTAGAGTTTGAGTTGAGTTTAGTATTTGCTATAAGTTTTGTCTACAAATTATACCATTTTGTATTCGAAGAAAAGTGGTTGTTTTCACTTTCTTTTTACTTTATAAAATTAATTAAACTGGTAAACGGCAGATATAAAGAAATGGCTGTCGTTCCTATATTTCAATACCGGCGGTCAGTAATAACAATATTCATGCCACTGCTAGACTGATCTTAATCTAAGCCAGCTATTTCACATGCGGAAAACGCGTTCCTGTAGGAGTATCGAGATATTCGTTCTTAATGAGCATCTACATCGTGAAATGAGAGATCAGAATATTTCAGAGATCTAGTGATGTCATTCAGTTAGTCAATGGTATTTTGCATATATATTTTTTTACTGATATGTAATGCAATTCGCAAATATATCATTAATATTTTAAAGAGTGAATATTTGAAAATAGCTACTTTTGAGCATATTGGCGGCTCCTCTGAGCAGAACACGGATAAAGTCACTGCAATAGTTTGAAATCATGTTTCAAATTGGAATTTGAAGAATAATAATTATCATTAAATATTATGGTAGAACTCGTTGTCGGTCCCTTTTGTCGTTCCATTCCCATCTCCATCACTGTCATCATCCTGTGTGGTCGAATATCTTTTGGGAGTTGACCCCCCGTTTTTTCTTTGACGTTTTTTCTTACCTTCAATTTTTTCGCCTGTCTTATATTATATATTCTGTAAATGTGTCCTGCCCATTTCCATTTTAATAGCCTTATCCTTCAAAAGAATAAAGAATAAGGGAGTCAATGATATACAATGAATAATTTACAAGCTCACAAATTCAAATAAATACCCTCAATAGTTATTTCACTCCGACACCGGAGACTTTTCAGGACTATAAGTGTTTTTTTTAATTCATACCGTTTTTGTATAAAAGGGTGAAAAAAACCTTTTGTTTTAGTCAGTTATCCAATAAGATAGTATACCCTCAAAGCAATCGTTATTCCTTAGTAGTTAGGGAGGAACGAGTACGTACTTATTTTAATAGTAAATGGATGGTTAATTTGTCATTCAATTTATGAACCTACGTAATTTTTTTTTTATTACACTGTTGCTGCTTCTTTTGATAACGATTTCGAAATCTTAATTTAATTTAATATTGAAGTTGTTACAGTAACTCCTACAGCAACCTGTCTGAGTGCCTAGTGTGAGCTTTCACCAAAACAAATCGAAAACTTCACATTCGCGTAAAGGCAAATTTTATATGGAATTGAAACAGTGCCCCTGGCAGTATCGAGAGAAAACTCAAATGGGTGAGTGTCAGTGTCATATAAAATTTGCGTTTACCGTTCTCGATATCGACGCGGTAAAATCTTACACTAGCCACACAGATTCCGTCATTATGATTAACTTTTGATAAATTTGCTATTGGTAAAATTGATGACGCGACGCTGCGAAATCAGTCTGAGTTAAGCCTTATAGTGATGGATAAATCGGTCAACCATTATAACCTTCAGGCCCTGTAACGGGCCTTTAAAATATTCTGAAAATTACGAAAAATTAAAAATCTATTGACTCAACTCAATGACTCCAACTTAAAATCTCTTCGATTAGTAATTTCATAGTCGTTCCAGAATAATATCTACTGAATATTAATGTAAATCGTTTTATACCTCATTGTCGACATCGACATGTTTAATATGCATAACCAATTTTCAAATTCACTGATCAATAACATTTCCATTCGTAATATAACAAGCGTTTCCCTCGTCAACACAACATAATAGAAACCTTCGTCATGCCGAATCTGTGTCAAGTTGTGGACGAATTATTGTGAAGCACAACTTAAACCTAACATAGACGTAAGTATAGGTAAGAATATTTATCATTAACAGTTTATTTTAGTTCTCACTACAGGATCAGACCACCTACCCTTATGCCCTCAATAATATAAATCATGCCTACGTAAAATGGTCGTAAGAATAATGGATTTACGCGTTGGATAGCCAGGATCACCTTTGCACAAAAATGAAAAAAAATAACAACAACAAAAAAGTAACAAGCACCACTAAGTTTCCAATTCTGGAAATTCTGAAAAGGCTAAGATTTTTTTAATGAGAATTTCATGAAAGAAAGAAGCTCAATATTCTATAGAAAATTCGAATTTTCGTATCCAGGCAACTATTAGGGAACCAATGAGGAAGACGAAATCGTATAATCTTAAGGATTTTTTACAAATGTATCGTCTTAAAACTAAAGCTGTTGCCAAAAATATATTGTACTGCTTATAGTCGGTAGTCAAGCTGAATAATAAGCACCCAATTAACAGCGCAGGAATGAATAGCTGCCGTTTGAACATCGCAACCCGCAACCAAAAACTTGTAGAGTGCTTATAACTTAAGCAAAGGTAATATTTACTTTAGTGCTCTACTTTGGTAACTTGTAAAAACATTAAGAAAATGCCGTAGGATGTGATTTAGAGATAACTTTCCTTCTTAGTTCTTTTAATGACTTCAAATCTAATTCTGTTTTCGAGTTTGTTAGTGTTTACGAAATTGGACTTAGTCGATTATTGACAAGACTTCTTGTTTAGAGACAAGACAATGACAAGTCAAAGACTAGACAAAAGAAGGCAAAGACGAGAGAAATACGAGAAAAAGACGGGACAAAGACGAGACGAAGACGAGATAAAGGTAAGACAAAGACGAGACAAAGACAAGACACGGACAAAACAATAAAAGACAAAGATAAGACAGGGGCAAGACAAAGCAGACAAAAAAAGATAGAATAAAGGTCAAAATAAAGAATATTTTAACAAAAGCCTTCTAACCTTCTAATTATAGCCATTGTTCATTTCACACCATAGTGATTATCCTCTATATTATACGAGTACATTATCAAAGAAGCGACCTAAATATATAAGACAGAGGAAACTTTTGAAAGTTGGAAAAGCTGGTTAAAAATAGCTTATCCTAATGAGAGATTACTCGCTAACGGAGGCAAGAGCTTCACTATGCTTCATTGCCGCGTCGTTGAAAGAATGTGAATATCTTTTCTTACTGCTCTAAGTAAGCGCTTTTATGATGTTTTACTTTTTGTCTAATGTATACTTACGTGTACCGCTTTTAGATTTTTAGGATGAGTATGTCATTAAATCGTAAAATTAAAATAAATCTTCAAAAATATTTCATTTCAATAAAGTAGAATTTTCGCTAGAGTCTGGTAATTGAATTGAAAAGTCAAGATGCTTCTCAAAATATGTTAAAACTGTTAAGAATATTAGTTATAAGATATAATGTCATAAAAATAAAACAGTATCGATTATCGTAATACTATTGAAGAATTTTAGCATATCCATTAGTTAACAGCTGCTAGGTACAAGTTATGCTATGTAAAAATCGCTTTTAAATTGATAAAGTAATGAAATGAAATACCCAAATGTTAGGAATGAGTGACATCTTGAACAAATTATTCCGTAGATTGAGACAAATTTAGCAGAGTGATCGATGCACAGTTAACATCTATCTCCATTGCACTGATGGCGACGAAAATTTGCCAGTTGTGACGTTCCCATTGCATAACTGATTGCTGATTGATGTTGAAATATGACTTGGCGGTTATTACATAACAGTGTTAGGATTATTTCTCAGAAATTAATCTTAGGATTCTTAGGAAATGCTCGCAAAAATAGGAGAAAAATATGTTTAGTACTTATAAAGTTTATGCAAGCCAATCTAACACGGGAAAAGTGGCGTATATTCTGTAATTAATAAAGAATCTAACTAATCCCTCTTAAACTGAAAAGCATTAAGCCTAATCCGTGTAGCAAGCGGTCCCTTGAGAAGACATCTGTGTTTGGACACAACTGCCTAGATTCGGCTTAGAATAAGTCCTTTCAAGTGTAATTAATTATGAGTAAGGGAACAATTAACGACAAGCCTTTTAAGCAAACCCTTTGTATGAAGTAAGTAACTACTTGGCATGTGTGGTTACAATGACGTTAACAAGACCCCGTCTACAAACAAATGGTTTTACAACAATTAATGTTTACACATTGATTTAATTATTTTTGTCGTGAATAACAACACCGAATGATGCTCTCAACTAACATTGTTGGTAATGCAGCTAAAGTGCGGCCCAGGCATCAATAGAATAACCGTAAACACTAACAAGCGGACGAGAATTATTTCAGTCCATATATCTCGTAAGTAAAAATTTTGTCATATTTACAAGAATGCTTTCTTTAGTTTCGATGGCTCATTTACAGTGATGCTTTCCGAGACATGAAACTTTAACATCAATAACTTTCCATGTTTGGGTTGTGAATACTTCTACCAAAAATGTTTTAGAAGTCAAAGTTTATTATTAACAGTAGTAAAACAAACAGTAGGCCTAAAGATGCACAGAAGAGGTATAACGTCTCGAGAGACATACGACCGCCTAATAGCGCGCAATCGAAATATAACGCTGTCTTCCGCTGTGTTGGGTCGAAAGGGTAAGCTTAATTTTCGACTACGCCGCTGTTGGGCGACAAAATGTCGTTTATCTACGCGAGACATTTCTTCGTGCGTACAAATGTCGCATAAATCGACTAATCACTGCATCAACGACATAACTAAACACCATCATGCTAAATAACATCAAGCAAAATTATATAACCAAGTGGACAAGATATCGTAATAGTACAAGATGAACTGTCGTAGGTATTTAATATTCAAACTGTAGATTCCAAAGTTGTTAAAGTGAGTTATAGCTAAATTTTCTCACAGCAGTATTCGTTTAAAGCTCTAAAGTTTTCTTACGTTTTCCAGCCAAGCGATTTCCTTGCTCTTTACGCGTTGATATTAAATTTTTGAAATTGTCATGGACGTGAAATGAAATCTTTGCGAGTGACATGGATGCCATTATATTACTAGCGATAAAAACTTTAATACTCCAGTAGGACTTTTCTTTCCTTCACTATAAAGCCTGTGCTAAGAGCGGGTATGACAATAGTACTACGCTGGTGATTGAATCTACGACGGAGGCTATAAAGGTTGACTAAACTTTTAAAGTCAACCTTTAAAGTTTATATGGAATATGAGTCAAAACTAAACAAAATTATAATTTTTATGTCTAATGCAACTATGCATGATAATAATTTAATCAAATATTAAACTCATCTGTTTTATTATCCCACTAGACGACCAGGCCCTTCCTATCAAAAGCCGTTATTTTAAACTGAAACTTAATTACTTTAACATGATATAATGTTAAACGTTGTAAAGATTATTATCAGATCATAATGACGGCGTGTTTCAAGGCATGGGCAAGTAACAACTCTAACTTTCTATCTGGCCGCTGCTGAGTATTTCTTAAAAGCTCAATAAATCGAAATATCCAGCCGCAAAATTATATTTCGTCACCACCTCCTATATCTATTTGAATAAACCACATTCGTTCAGGAAAACAGGCTGTGTTTGTTAGTGTAATATAATTATCGCTACAAACCGTCGCATGTTAGCAATGTATGAACGAGCACGAAATTGTTAATGATTGTGATTTGGTGTTCGCTAAAACCGCATCGGCCGTTGGTGTCCCTCCACGCCAGCTTTTCTCAAAGTGCATGATAATAATTAATGTGTGACCTCTGAAGGACGTCAGAAGGCTTACAAAATGTTTATTTTAATTATTCGCATCATTTTCAGCCTATAAGGAAAACGGGATATGGATGCTTTAATGCCGGCTGACGGGATAATCTTTGATTCCTTAAGAATTCAACCATTGTACTGCTGTATACTGCATAACTTTTTTACTATAGTACTGTTAGAGCTGTACATTTTTCACACAAGGTAACTTGAATCGTGAATACCCTGTAAGATACTGTCTTTATTAGAGGTCGTGTTTATTGCGGGATTGTGAATTATTAAGTATGTTAGATCACAAATACAGGAACTGTAATTTTTGAATTACTTTTTAATCCTAAAAAGTCGACTTTGTACAATAAGTTTGAGAACATATGCTTTTGTGTCAATAAACAGAACTGACCATGTAGTGTACATCATTTCAAAAGCACAACACATTTCATAGTATAAGAGCTAATCTGCTAAAGTTGACTTAGAATTTCATTAGGAACGGATTACAAATGTTGAATTGGGATTAATGTAATGCGTTTGAATCTCCTAGTCAGTGGAACTTCGCCAGTAGGCTCAATATTTAAAAATACCAAAATAGGCTTGTCTGAATTTTCACTAGGGGCCGCTCTTGCCTCAGAAACGTTAATGCTTTGGTCAATTAGTTCTGCGCAAATTGGTAGACTAACCCGTACAATATAAATTTAAATATAAATCAAAATTAAAACAATAAATGGCAAATCAGCCCATATATAAAGGACGGTGCGCAAGACCAATATTTAATTAAACGAAGCAAATAGTTAATATTTGAAACAAAAGCAAATTTTTTTATAAAGAATAAAGATACAAGGGAGCCTAAAAAGACACATACAACTATATACGAAAGTATTTTAATTTTTTTAAAGGGATTGATAAAGTGTGGTCTTGAAAAAAAAGATTCTGATTTAAAAAGTAATGTCACATGTAAATATTAAAAAGTTTTAACATCTACTTTAAACTTTGAAGCGTGGAAAATCATAAAAGCAATGAAAAATGAAGCAAAGTTCCTCTTCAGAATTAATTTTGTACGCTTAGTTGCATGTTCTAAATAAAGTTGAACACGTGATAAATACTAGTTTTTTATATAACTTCTTTTCAAAAGTAGTGTGAAGTTATTTTTAGTTTAAAATTTTTCGAGTAAGCGGTGGAAATATTTTTACACTTAAAACTTAATAAAGTACTCGTATGTAGTAATATTCCTTAAAATATTATATTATAAATTACACGCTAGCTCTCCACGTACGTTATTTAACGGCATTTTCACGGCATTTCACGACCTTTCCGACGTGCCCCGGAGAGCACGTTTGGCTGTCAAGCTTCGTTTATTAATACTAATATTTACCTTCGCCCCTTACGTTGGGAAACACGTAAAACCGCCATTCCCGTTAATAATTATCATGAACATGCTCGTAATTTTATGATAATCGTTAACCCCGAATGGAAAATTAATTTCTTAATAACGATGGTTTTTGACCGGCTTTAATTTAAACCTTTTAACACACCATATTGCGTTCAAATTTAGGTCAATCAATTTGCATTTTTACCCGACAACGGCGAAGCTAAAAGGAGGAGATTTTGGCAGTCTATATATCTATGTATTTTTGAAACTACTATAGTGATCGTACATTTCGCGTGTTTGTAAATATTTGTGTCTATTGGTGCTATGGTCTATGCGGCTGTAATAGTTTTAAAACTGTTTTTTATTTCTTTCCCTGCCACCAAGCACTATTGCTATTTTCCAATCTAAGCCAACTACCAGGGCAAAACTAGTATAATAGTATAATTACGAATACAAAAATAGCTCCTTTAAATATATTACGTTGACAAAAGTTATCAACTGACCAATTATATGTTGCGTGAGCAAAAGACAAAATGAGTTGTCATTGCTTTACCCTTCGCTTTCGGACCGGAAAAGGCTCAAATGTATTACTGCCCTTAAATAACATAGTTAAAGTGTTCGAACTCGTAGCACACTGCAGACGACAGTAGCAGGAGACGTGTCGCAGCGACAATACTGGTATGTACGAGTATCTCTACGAAATACCTTTCGTGGTTAGCTATACGTAGTTTTTATAACAGCAAATAAATAGTCTATCTGTCTATCTGTGTATAAAGTGTCTGTCTGTAATTACAAAATACTCTTGGCCCGATTTTAACAGGTCATTTACTAGCAGATAGTTAACGTTATATGCAATATAAGTTAGGGTGATTTTATTTCATTATTTACTTTAATTTAACTTAATTCAACACGGTTGACGTCGCGAACGCCCACAAGTAAATACATAGAAATCAGTAGTGTCTCTGCGACAAGTTGCCTGCTGCTGTCGCCTGCAGTCGGCTACGAACTTTATCTCTTATTCAAATGAACATGTATTTTCTGTGTTGGCAACTCGTTAGGTACTCGTGCCCGGCCGACTTTTACAGGCACTTCATTCGAGGACCGATTGAGGTACGCCGTGGACCTTAATTTCAGTCCGTACTTGAATGGTTTTGTTTTGATTTTATGGGCATTTAGAGTACCTACTCTAATCCTAAGTATTCTAAATCTTTGTTGGTCCTGAGGAATTTAAAATATTGGTTCATGACGAATGTCCATTTTCTTAGGCAAGAGAAGAGTTTGACAGGCTATTTTCGGTTATTCAACGTCCAGCCAACAACTGTCAAGTTAGGGGTTTTTTTTTGTTTATGACAAACATAGAGGTAAAAAAAAATGCTCATGTATGATTCCTCAAGTGAGATCTTACAATGTCTATGAATTCGACTGTAAGTTCGTGGTAAGTATTGACGCGTGTATTTCAGGTCATTTTATTTCGCTTTTGCTTCTTGTCACGGTAAATTCCATGCTAATACCCGAGCTAGCAACTGGAACACGTTTTGGGGCTGGATGAAATAACCGACCGGAATTGGAAATGTAAGGCGAATTAAAATTGTATATCGCTAACGTCCACGTTTGTTGTAGCGAACTGCAAGCCTTGGTTAGAAACAGTGCCGGTATATTGTTCATGTGTAAGCCACTTTATTTCCGCCGCCCACACGGGGTCACTTTTCTAAAATAATAATAATAATATATTCTATCTAAGTGTTCTCTGAAATCTGCCGCCCCTAGAACGCTGCCGCTCTTAGGCCGCAGCCTAGATGGGCGTATGACAAATCCACAACTGGTTAGAACTGGCACTTCAAGAAAATTAAGATAGTGAAATCAAATATAACATTCTCAGTGAAAAGATACAGTTAATAAGCAATCAACTGATAGTAATAATATATTGCTCTATTTGCGAGTAAGTGGGACAAAGGCCGCGCTCAATTTATGTAAATAAGCGCTCCGTGGAACGCGGCGTCCACTAATCCTGCACTGGAGTGTAATTTAAATGTGTTTTACACTAATTGCTGGGATTCATCGGTGTTTCCGTTGAATCTATTAATTAAATTACTTTTTAGATAATTATTCTCAATTACATTATGTGGGAATTTTTAATGTAGATTAAGTATTGGCAGTTAGTGAATTGCTGCTGTGATTTATTCACTTAATAAACGCTTATGAGGTTCAATTAATGTCTTAACCCAAAAAAAAACATTAAATGATTTCGATATTAAAACTTTAAACTCTTTTGAAAATAAACATTTCTAAAATAAAGTAATAAGTTACTTTTTATAACATTTGCTATCTGCGAGTGAAAGTCCTGATAAAATCGGTCCAGCCGTTTCAGAGACAAGCTGGAACAAATAAACATGCAAAAATTATAAAAATGGATTTTTAAATGCAAGAAACGTATATAGTTTTATACGTCATATAGTCATTAACACTTATAAATCAATGGTATTTAGTAAAAACATGTTAATTTGAAGTTAAAAGCAAACACTATAATTTTATTTATTTTAATAGTTTACACAAAAGATCGCAGATCCATAAGAATACATATTTTACTTATATTTCCAAAAATAATACAAGTTTGAATTACATTCGTAAGAAATTCAAATAAATTAATATGAGAAACCTATCTCAATTTTCTTTCACGACATCTCGACTCTAAGTAAGTTTGGGTTTCACGAGCTTTCGTTAAAATAAAGCGACGTATATATTTCGGAATGATGTTTTGTAGAATACCTTTTGTTCAAAATGTAATTTATATAAACTCCGTTTGAACGAAAGGTTATTCTGCAACATTGTTTTTAGGAATAAGGCTTTTTGTACTCGTTGTACTGATTTTATTTATAGTACTATTTTGTATTATTATAAGTAAAGTAAAAACTAAACTTTATATATTAGTATTTATTACGAAATACAAATATATAAAGTTTAGTTTTACGTAATCCATTTTACAAAACAAAGGTAAACACAAAACAAAAGTTAGGGTACTGTAATAACAGTTACATTCAGTAGAAAGGTGTCATTATAAATTTATTTCTGAATTTGGATTTTCTATCAGTACCTAACACTGTTGTCATATTTATTACTAATGCCATCTGGACGTTTATTTAATATCTCCTAAATAGGGATTGCCTCGTTGGTTTAGTGGTTAACCTATGTCAGCTTCGATCACGAGGTCGAAGAAGGAAATTTTCAGTTAATTCCAAGCACGGAATCGGGATGTTTGTGCCGATACACCCTCGTGCCTCGGAGTGCACGCTAAGCCGTTGGTCCCTGTCATTGTCATCAACATCTGATAGTGATCGTTAATGAATTAAACTTTATCACACGACCGCATTGGAGTTGCGTACTGGTTCTACGCTCTATATCCTCTCTCCTATAAGGAAGGAGGTCTAACCCTGTATTAGGCCGATAATATACTGATATCGAATGAAATAAGGTAAAACGACATTTGTTAGGGCACTATAAATTTATTAAAGTTCTCTCTATAAATTTATTAAAGACTCAGTACGGAGTAATGAGAGTTCATAATTTAAAAAATGTAATTAAAAAAACGGAAACCACAAGATATAGCCGATGTCAACGAATATCGTATGTTATATTAGAATTTAAACTATGGATAACGCGAGTGTTATCAGTATTATTAAAAATATAACGGCTGAAACTCATGTCACAGTTGTCGGAGTATGCCCGACTAGTTTCGAGCCAAGCAAGCTCATGACTAAGGACCCCGTCCTTATGGGTTCGAAACTAGTCGGGCATACTCCGACAACCGTGACGTGATATTCAGCCGTTATATTTTTAATAATATCGTATGTTATGTTTACTATAGCGTGAGAGGAAATGTCTGAGAAATTCTCGGTAAAGGCATGCATAAAGTGAAGCTAAGGAACCAAGCAATGGCCTTCCTGCATTGCAGAGTTGGCTTTAAGAATTCTCTTTTGCATCACAGAGTGATAGTTAGCGTTTGTGAGCCAATTTTTGGACTATGTAAGCCAACGTTTGCAGAGTACAGAATTTAATTATTAAATTACATACTCTAGAAAACTGGAGTACCTACCTAAAACAATTTTCTGACTGATTTTTTCTGTTGAATTTGTCTGTTTAGTAAACTATGGGATGTTTAGGGTGATGTCGTCATCAGGCCACTTACTATATTCTATATAGTCCACATAGTAATATGTACTCGTAATATACCGATATAGCCGGACATAATTATCACCATAATCACTTCTCTGTTTTAATCTATCGCTGAAGCCTAGTGTTTAAGTTTAGCCTCACTATGCTTCTCCAATGCGGGTTGGCGGTAATAGGGTCACGGTGTTGCCTCCGTAAATATCAATACTAATGCTAGTGACAATAGCCCGCTACTTAACATGATCTTCTGAGGATCAGAACCGTAAGGCCATTAACTTCATGAAACACAATGAAAAAATTGGGAAAATGGTGAAAATTATTTATCCTTGACGGCTACCGTTGCGTGCGCTGCGAAAACGGTTCAAGATACCAAAAATATATGTATGAAAGAATTGTTCATCTTGTAATGATCTAAAAAAATGTCCACGACAGTATATGTCTATCTTTTAAGATTAACTCACTAGAACCGTTTTTATGGTAATCAAATTTGGTCGAAATTAATGCTAAGAGCTGTATCAACGTAATAATATTAATCTTTATCCAAATAAATGTGTTGTTGAAGATTTGCCTTTTACAATATGTTAATTAGTTAAATAGTTCGGAGATATTACGAAATTTCTAAAAAACATAACTCTGCCGCTATATCGTCCAAATTAAATTGACCTCCTCCGTGTTATGTTATACGTACTGAATAGGGGTCAACATTTTGGTACTGATAATTATTCTTTGAGAATTCGATCTTTGATATATATTTTTTTTTATTTGGCATGGCAGACCATATTTATATAATATACGAAAAAGTGTGTTCGTTTGTTTAAACGGGCTAATCTCTAGATCTGCATGTCGGATTGTAAATAATTTTGTTTATTATGAAAGCTAGACTCAAAAGTGAAATAGAGTATATAATACAAGCTTACAATACACATCCGCTTGCCATAAATATATATTGTTAAGGTTAATGTACTGTAATATCGTACAATGTTTAACAAAAATGTAGATCTTTAGTACATGGGACGGGACGGAGGATATTGCTTGACGGGAAACTATAAAAAAATTGAATTGAGAGGAGTAGCGGGGAAAGAGCACATTATATAAAAGTCTGTCTTTAAATTAAAAGGGTACCTAAGAGGTTTTCACGCGGACGAAGTCGCGGGTGACTGCTGGTAAATAATAAGAAATCATTGAGTATGCATTTAACGTACAGTTTAACAACCACGTTTTAAGGATTTAGACAACTTTCCATTTTAGTGGTATAAATTCAGTTTATCATAAATTTAAATAATATTCCTCCACCACCCTTTAAATTACTTAAGTTAAACGATACTGTAATTAATTTTATGATAAAATGGGCTTTCACTAACCCTACATTCAATTTTCACAAGTCATTGTTGTAACTTGAGAATTGTTTATAAAAAGTTTTCTTTTCACCTTCGCTCTTTAATGTCTGAAAATTTATTCTTGGCCTTAAATTCCTGTTATAGTTAATTTTAGAAGCCGAGCAATTTATCATTGCTTGGTCTGAGCGATCATAATAGGAAAATTCTAAGTTAGGTAAAAATTTTTTTAACAAAAAATAGAACCGACTAAAAACGCACTAAAAAGTATTTAGTTGCTTTAATTTACTTAAGCATATCTATGAAGTCGGTGCCAGCAAGTTTAAGACGTATTTAACGTAGTAAAGCAGTTTGTGGGTTCTAGGTAATGTCCTTAAAGTAGAAACCTTGGCTGGCACTGACTGCTAGATATGCTTAATTAAATTAAAGCAACTAAATGACACAGTTATTTATTACTTTTTAGTGCGTTTTGAGTCGGTTCTATTTTTTGTTAAAAATTTTTAATTCTTACTTTTTAGTGATTTATCTCCACGTAGCGTACTCGTACTATACTATCATATTATATTATATGGCACTTGTAGCCAAAAAGCTACCGATACTTACACAAAAACCAAAATCGCTGCAAATGTGCCTATAAAATTTGAGGAGTTCCTTCAATTTTTTCAGGATATCATCATCAGATCATAACATGATGACAATGGGACCATCTTGGAAGTGTGCCCTTTCTAATAAAAAAGAATTATCAAAATCGGACAACTCTGTAAAAAGTTATGCGTGGTCATACACAAAAAAAAAAGAAAAAATGTACGTGTCGAATTAAGAACCTCCTCCGTTTTTTTCCGTCTCGAAATATCTCGAATATTTGACTGATACTTAAAACATGATTAAATTTCCACAACCATCGTAACTTCTAAATATACAAATAGAAGCCGGGTTTATTGTGTAGTACAGATATCTTCAAGCAGTTAACCCCGTCAACATTCATCTTCACTGCTCGTGTTGTTCTTCCTGTCTATGCACAGATGTTTGGATCTTTCTAGAACAGCTAAGGATACTAGTGTTTATTATAGAGCTTGCTGCAGTTATTCTCAGGTCAAAGACTTGAAGCTGGTTAACGAGAGGATTATATGAGACTATGGCATTCACTTTTTGTAAATAAATGAAATATGTAATCATTTCAAGTTCATTTGTTAGGTTAAAATATTTATTTATATATATATCGTGTGGTTTCTACGAATGTTTGTTATCCCCAAAAAAGCACTACAGGTACAATAAGTTTCATATGTTTTGAAAAACTCTACTATAACATAAATGTGGAATTTGTAATCTGCTTAAATATGGGTTAGTCAGAGAATCGTACCTACAGCTTAACGAGATAATGAAAATGTGGAAACTGGATAACAATTCCATTTTCAAAGAATACACGCTTTTGTACATGCAGATTTTCAGCGTAATTCTTTTCCCACCTCGCTCCAATTAACTAAGTATGCCCGAACGCTCGTAAAATAAAATTTCATTTTAATAACTGAGAGTGTGAGGAAAATTACTCAAGATTCTAGTAACTGTGTTGGATTTCATTTTATTTCTTTACACACATATAATTAGTTTTGTAAATATTTAAACTACTACGTTCATATACATCAAGTTAATGTAGCTAAATTTATCAACACTATTAGTATATCTTACAAGTGGATTACATGATAGAGGATTATATAAATATTCCACAGCAATTCTGTGAGGGAGGAACGATGGCTCGGTTATAGCAACCAATCTCAACTTCTTATTAGGAGTATTTTTTTTTGTTCTTTTAACCAGTAGGTGGGCGTAGGGGCTTGTCTTGTCGAGACACATGAGGCTTAACATCTATGCCTGATGTTGACAGGCAGCACAGCGGCGTGTTCTCTGTATGGCTGTTCAATTCATCGACCACAAGCTTTATGTTTATAGTTTTCTTCAGAACAACGCTACAAAGGAGTTAATTACCCGTCGGTAGACAGCAAAATCGCTGCAACGCTTTTCCCCCACAGTAAAAATAAGCGTTTGTTTTCTCAAGCCGTCAAGCGATTGCAGTCACTTCCGCAGTGCGGTGATGTCTTTAAAATTTCTCTTTATTGTCAATTTCTTAGCGTGTTGTCCTTAGCATGATAGTCAACATTAGTACGAAGCTACAAAGAAGTTCATTAACAGAGGAAACAAAACCTCTGAAATGCTAGTCGTCATTTCCTCTGGAGAAAAAACACGCATTTGTTCTCTCAGCTCAGCGACCGACTGTAACAACTTCCGCAGTGCGGCGATATCTTTATTGTCAATTTCTTTGCGTGTTGTTCTTAGCATATTTGTGTAATAGTCTTCATCAAAGACAAAGCTACAAAGGAGTTAATTATCAGACTAAACAAAACCTCTGTCTGCAACGCATATCTTCATTTGCCGCAAAAAAAAACACGTATTTATTTTGCCAGCGACATATTGCAACAACTTCCGCAGTGCGGCGATGTCTTTAAAATTTCTCTTTGATGTCAATTTCTTAGCGTGTTGTAACATTTATAATGGAACATGGCGGTTAGCGCAGTCAACCTAGGAAAATACAGACTGTAAGTTCACATATTATTGACATTTATTTCACTTGCAATGTTGTTTCTATTTATTTTATTCAGTTACTAGCAGTTGCTTGCACTCGTGTAAAAACTTCTTTATCTCTCTCTCTCGCTATATGTGACACTCACAAAAATATATTAGGGATCATTTGTACAATAATTTATCATAAAGATAATTCTCCGTAGGAGCGTATCTTAATGAGACGATGTTTTCCTTTATGAAAATTCTCGATAGCTATAAATAGTAATATCAATTAATTATGAATTAAAACAACAACAAGTAAACAGCTGGTTAGTAACAATTAATGATCGATAAAGTTAAATGATGGATAAATAGGACGCCATTGAAAATTGTTACCAGCTATACTTTTACATACATACATACCATCACGTCTCATTCCCACAGGGGTAGGCAGAGACCACGTCCTTCGTCTTGTCACGACCCTTCTCTCTACTTCTCCCTTTACACTATTCTTAATTCTCTG
Source organism: Mycalesis mineus (assembly GCA_034621355.1). Lineage (NCBI taxonomy): Eukaryota > Metazoa > Arthropoda > Insecta > Lepidoptera > Nymphalidae > Mycalesis > Mycalesis mineus. The sequence goes on from CM067881.1 coordinate 17,462,445, forward strand.
AGTTAGTTTTACACCACTCATACTTTTCAAAGCTCTCATTTCTACTGCATTTATTTTACTTTTATGCCTACACTTTAACAAACTATATAATTGACTAGCGACCCGTCCCGGCTTCGCACGGGTGCAATGCTGATACTAAAGTCCCTTCACTTTGACTCTTATATATCTTGGAAAACATTCATTTTTGTAAACCTTTTTAAGGTGTGTAATACATTGATTGTATATTATTTTGATATATCTCATAGGGTTTAGCCAGCGTTTGCAATTTAAGCGCAAGAAATGCGTTAATTTACGACATCACATCAGAAACCTTTAAAGTTATCAGTGTTTCTCTATTATTTTATGCACGTATTATACACATAAACCTTCCAGATTCCATTGAACCACTCTATGTGATAAATAAAACCGCATGAAAATCGGTTGCGTTGTTTTATAGATTTAAGCATACATAGGGACAGACAGAAGAAAGCGACTTTGCTTTATACTATGTAATGAAGTATTACAGTGTCCCACATTCACCAATTCTTATATCCCTGCTACCTCTGTCTTTTTTGTAAAAAAAAAAATTTGAGTATTTCATTAAGGTGTTCACTCACGGAAAATTAGCTTGATAATAATCACTTGTAAATATATACCCCCGATCCTGGACTATATTTATCACGATAGTAAAAGGGTCGACTTAGCCGTAACCTCCATCTCGTAGGCCGGGCCTTTGTACCACCTCGAACTATTTTTAGTTGGCGAAGGGAGTGGGTAGCCAAGTGTTTATTTTGTACACCATTTACGTAAGATGTTAAGTAAATAAGCTCCTCAAATATTTATACCTATTAAAGTGTTGACACCCCCTTTTTGGCTTTAACACCCTCCCGGGTTTGGTGGCATAAAATATCTTTAATCTGAGAGAACTATACAATTTTAAGTGTATTTGAACTCCGTGGAGTCGAATTGTTCAGAATGTGTTCAGGTGTGACTTTTGCGTAAAAGGCAACATTTGTTATAGCAACCTGTTGTAGCTCTCAGATGGATGATTTCATATTTTTAAAGTATATTTTAGGTTTTTAGGTAATTAAGTAAAGACATGCGGTCTGACAGGTCCCCTTGGCGTCCTATTTTACCCCTTTTTCCTCGCAACGTCTATTCCAGATTTTAAAGAAACGTTAGGACAGTGCCACAGTGACGTCGTATTAAGTCGTGACGTGTTTAAATGTGAGTTTGGAAAGTAAATTACAAAAAAATATTTAATATTAAAATGCTATGTTTTTAAATTTAAATAAAAACGCCAAATATACGTTGCTGAAGTCGAGGGCTTAAGAAAATACCTACCTAATAATAAATATGAACGGACATTTTTAGAGTCACGCGAACTCTTAATTAAGATTATGAATAGATAAGCCAAAATTGAGCTTTTGACACTTTACATTATGCTATGCGCCTTGTCCGTCCATCAAATAGCCTATTCGGATGATGTGATCCTGAGCACAGGCTATGAAATATTGAACATTTTTTTCTTTCAATAGATTACTGGTCCTTATAATTTTTTTTTATCAACTACAAGTTGGCCCTTGACTGCTATTACACCTGATGGTAAGTGATGATGCAATCTAAGATGGAAACGGGCTAACTTGTTAGGAGTAGGATGAAAATAACCACACCCCTTTCGGTTTCTACACGACATCGTACCGGAACGCTAAATCGCTTAGCAGTACGTCTTTGTCGGTAGGGTGGTAACTAGCCATGGCGAAAGCCTCCCACCTGCCAGACCAAGACAAATTAAGAAAAATCTCAATCTGCCCCGCTGGGAATCGAACCCAGGACCTCCGTCTTATAAATCCACCGCGCATACCACTGCGCCACGGAGGCCGTCAAAACATCTCATTGTGATTGTAACAGAATCAAACATCACTAAGTTCGACATTTATTATAAGAGCAGCATGGTGAGTCTAAGCTCTAAAACTAATCTATGCTATTTTGAAAAACAATGCAAAATAAACTTCCTTATTTATTTAATTGTTAACCTATGCAGCTTCAGATCATGAGGTCCTAGGTTCAAGTCCGGGGTTGGCTATAAAATATAAAGCTAAATTTATTCTAAGAAATTCTCAGTAGCAAACCGAAGTTAGGTAGTGTGTACTCTTACACTCCACACAGCACGTTAAAACTTAATATATTCTAATATTGTAAAATGGTGATAGTAAAAAACCCTGGCTGAGTTAGTTGAGGGCTCTTCGTGGACCAAGGTGCGTTTGGTACCTTCGTAACTTTCATTTTGAGTTTTTGACTTTAAATAATCACTATTACTTTTACATACTACTTTAAGATGACGTTTCAAAAGTGCTAGTAAACTAAACCTATTTGAAATAAATGAATATTGACTTTGACTTTGATCCCAATCATTATCTGTCTGTGAAAAAAACATTATCACCTTAACCCGCCAAACTGTATTAAAGCTGCGTAGTGTACCTAAGCTCCAAATATCCCCTTAAATGTAAAAGGCTTCATATCTCAAATAACTATTATGTTTCCATAGTCATCGTGTAGTCTAGTCAGCTCTTTTCTTTTCCTCCTTACAGGTAGTTATTGATAATATTTCGTGATGCAATTGCGAAGAGTACTTACACATATGAAGCCGTTGTTTGGCAAACCACGTTAGGCCTACGATCGATAACTGAATGGCCAATCCGACCACGTAGGCTCGGAATTTATGCGTTTATATTCCCCCTGCGCCTCCGAGAGGACGTAAAGCCATTGATTCAGGTGCGTTATCATCCTACGAGATAATAAACGTTGCTGGAGATGGATACTTCGAAAACACTGTTATATAGAATCTGTACTACGCAGGTCTATGTACCTACTCAAATCAGTAAGTAATATTGTACTCGTACATGCGTAAAATTCTTGTTAAAACTTTACTCAATTTACACGTTTTCTATAAGTTAAATACCACTGACTAGCCTACTGACTCATCACAAGATCTCTAAAACCTCGATCAAGTCATGACGTTTCTCAACAAATCATGGCATTTCTCGCAGCGGTTTACACATTTCGCGGTGTAAGTAGAAAGCAGACTAGGAACGAATTTCTCGATACTTCCTTGAGAATGAAATATACTGTATCGATGTATACCGATTTAATAATTTTCGTAAAGAGACAGACTATTAATTCTCTCTAGAAACTCTGGTGAAGAATTTAGGCTATTTTCTGTCGACAATAGAATACAACCAAATAGGATTGAAGATTCTTTAATTTTTAATTTTTGGTTAAAATATTTATGAGGCAACAGATTTATGAGGCAACAGGTTTAAGTCCTGAGTCAGGCTTTGGAAAAGTCAGTGTTTTTTCTTCTGAGAAATTCTTATTTTGGAGTTCCGAAGTTGATAATATAACATATAGTGTGTAGTTGATAGTAGTTGATAGTATAACATATGTATAATTTGTCTAAGTTTCTGGCCACGATCAATACTATCATTAACATCTGATAGTGATTTTTACAATAGTACACATTTTTACCTCAAGTCAGCCATTAGACAGCCATATGTTTGGTCGGTATAAGCTTTATAGAGTTTATAATTTTATATATATCCCCACTATAGGTATATTTTCCCTCTTCTATTAATATGAATGCACAGTGCGTCAGCGTTCTTTTTGTACGGCGGAAGTTATAGCATGGGCATATTTCTAAGTTCTACGCAACCATATTATGGGGTGTATCACAATAGAAAAGGTGGTAAAAACATGACATTTCCATTAAAAGTTTGATAAATCGTTTAGTGAAAACGATCCTAAAGTTTTCAATTGTTAGAGACAGATTGGCCACTCGTGAAAACCGATAGAGTTTCGCTTTATTGCCTGGACGAGTGCGTTGAGTTTCGATAAAAGATTTTATATAAGCGTAGATGCGGTGGAGATACATACTTTTTTAGGCTATTTGGAATGAAATGGAATAGCTATTTTCGGCAGCATTTTTAATATAGTAAGCTATAAGCCAATTTTGCACCTGCGTTTCACATTTTGTATTTCGTCATCACAAACTTTCATCGTCTATTTTTACCAACTTTAAGGTTCTGTAGTTTTGAAGATTAAACCCACCAGATCCATTTACAAAATCTACAAATTTACAAACTAACAAACTTTACCTCTTTATAATTTTAGTATAGATTGTAGAAATGTATTAAAAATATCTATTCTGTCATCTAGTCTGCCATATTGGTCTGCCATATTGGATTTAGAATGATGCAACACTCTATATCATTCATTGTCATCCAAAGTAAACGTGTGTACAAAATTTTAGCTCAATCAGTTGCAGGTATCTACTTCAAAATTGAGCTCAAAGATTCCACTCGAACAAACATACTTACAATGCAAGTTAAATAAAAGCTTTTAAAATGAGAATGTAGTGTATTTTTAGTGATAAATTTTGCAAGCTGGAAGGCGGAATTAAGCAAATCCTGTCATGTTTATTTAAAATCTGTATGTACATAATTCGCAATAAATGTATTTGAAATTGAATTTGTGAATTTCACGTGAACAAAATAAAAAGGCGATCGCTAGGTATTACATATTTTATATATTTATGCTGCCGGGATTATGACAAATGTAACGGTTGATCTGGAAGGCTCTTATCGTTTGGTACACCGTACTTTTGAACCGATGGTAGAGTCAGGACTTGACTTTCAAAAGCACTTGTACACTACCTAAGTTCGCTTGAGTTGATGTATTCAGTATGTGTATAAAGGTGGTCTCGTCTATTTATCTAACGTCACGGAATACAATAAAACAAAACAGCAAACAACGAAACAAAAAAAGACCGAAACTACTGCATATTGATGGACCCATATTCGTAATTCATTCCAACTAGAGCGGTATTGTCCTGTTTCGCTCGACTACGACACAGAGTCGATACAAATCGAACTACCATTTGCTAGCCTTGGTTTGCCGGATGTTTTGTTCGAGCGGTATTGGTTATTACTCCTTTTTATTTGGTAACTTTTTTCTCTTATATTCAACGACTCTACATGTGAGCCAATTCGCATAATAGTTATTTGTTTAATAATTGAGCAAATTTCGTATTTGTTGCGTATGTCTATTCTCGAGCAAGCGAAAGATTGAATATATATATTTATATATATTCAATCATAATTTGAATATTATAATCACGAATAATTTGAATCACGAGCATAGGAAATGATTCTCTGTTAGAAGAATGAGTTAAATGAGTGAACTTACTCGTATCACTGGACTCGTATTTGTATTCATTCTTTGTTTCGCTCGTAGCTACGAATACGACGTAGCGTTGCTACAGACGAAACCTACATCGTCCGCTTATTTATGGCAGATGTATTGTTAGAACGATTTTTGTTTTTGGTCCTTATTCTTCGGTTACTTATTATTTATATTTTCTTTTTTCTTCTGTATTTAGAAACTCTACCATTATAGGTGCCATTTCGCGTAAAGTAAGTTTATGTATGTCGGAGAATCACCGTTCTCCTTGAAATCATCTCTATTGGTTCTTACTTTTGTGAGCGATTCAGGGTTAAAGTGCAAGCATAAAGGAAAGTCTTTGTCTTCACAAACAGGTTTATTGTAAATAGATAATATTACGGTATACAAAAGGCACTATTTTTAATATCAGAGCAGTGGATTCACGAAATTCATCTTTACTTGTTGTTTACAGCACTTTCACAAAGGTCCACCTCGACCAGCTCTCGTTACTGTATTTTTTCAACTAGCCAACTAAAACTGCCTACCTCTCTGCTGTTAATCAAGTCAAGATGGCATCGCGATTCCAATCCAGACCTTTGCCGCCCTTCGTTGTCGTTGGTCGCAATATTATATCACATCCTATTGGAGGCGACATATCAATACACTAACTTTAAAAATTATTGGATGAGATATTACGCAACATTTACATGTTTTAGATCAAATTTAACTTAACTAACTGAACACAACGTTTTAACTATACACATATCTTATATCTCTCATTAAATGATTAACAATTAGTTCTATTTTGATTACTTACATAAACAACCATAAATAATTACTTCAACAGACAGTAACATTTTCATAGACAATGACATCTAAGACAATATTATAACAATCTATTCTAAGTCGCTAGTCTAATTCCTTCGACATGTATATAACTTCACTTTACTGTCACTTCAGCTACGAGTAGTATGACCACAGAATACATAATAGTGGTACAACGTTAAATCGTATACGGAGCTCCTAATTTCTAATATGAATACGTAATGATATACTGAGTATAGCTCTCTCTACCGGCTACTGAGTGACTTTTCGTTTTCATGTAAGTCTCATACTGTAGTAAAATCATACACATATGTAATGTTGGAGACAGCTGGGAATTGCACAGTTAAATGCAATTCATTATAAAACCATATGCGCGCACATGCGGAGTGGGAACCGGTTATATAATGCATGCAAAATAGCTGATAAAGTGCACGAACATCGCACTAGAGTGGAATTAATGTGCGGTCTGCAACAGAATAGTAATCGTCTCTTATAAGTAGTTGGTAATTGGGAATTTCATAAATCAAAAATCAAAATTTGTTTATTTCAAATAGGTTTACTACACAAGCTCTTTTCAAACGTCAAATACACCTATTAGTAATGACTCTACCACCGGCTCGGAGGGCATAATGTAGTAATTTGTCTGTCCGTTCGTTGCGGCTAATGTATAACAAACTTTTGACTAGCTGATAGCTAATATTTTAAGTAGTAACAAAGGCTAATTTCTACCTCGATGTTCCCACAGGAAGGGGCCCTTCGTAGGTGAAACTGGGGGGCACAGCTAGTGGAAAATAATAAAAATGTCTTGCGTCATCATATTTTACACGGATGATGTCGCTGATGTCTGCTGCTATAACACAATGTATGATGGAATGTGGCCAGTAATGTTAAATTTATTTATAAAATATTGACGGTTTTCGTGGCGTAGCGGTGTGCGTGATGGATTTACAAGACGTCGGTCCTTGATTCAGTTCGGCTGGATTGATTAAGATTGTGTAAAATTCGTTTCGGTACGATTTCGTGCAGATACCGAAAGGGATGTGGTTTTTTTTTTCCAGTTAGCCCGTTTTAAAAAGACTGTATCATCACTTATAATCAGGTACGATTTTTTTCATTTTTTTTATCAACTACCAGTAGGCCCTCGACTGCTATTATACCTGAAGTTAAGTGATAATGCAATCTAAGATGGAAGCGGGCTTGTTAGGAGTAGGATGAAAATCCACACTCCTTTCGGTTTCTACACAACATCGTACCGGAACGCTAAATCGCTTGGCGGTACGTCTTTGTCGGTAGGGTGGTAACTAGTCACGGCGAAACGATTGCAGTAACGAGCTAACTTGTAGAGAATTATAATATCTTTTCGAACGCTTATTGCTACAGCAGGAGTGTAAATAACTTAATCAAAAACTTTATCTTGTAAACAAGTCAAAATTCGCGAATACATTTGCAAAGAGAAGCACCAACTTACAATTGGGGAAAAAGTGAGGAAAACTTGAAAAATAAAAGTTCAAGTGGTACAAGAAAAAGTTTATAAATATTCCAGCTTTTGTCTGCGACTTCGACTGAAGCATTAAGATTCATGGCAAGGCGTGTAATATGACTATTTTTATATTAGAGGGGTACACTGCTGGTACCCCTCTAATAAAGTATAGTATTTTACAGAATAAAGTAGATAAATCCAAATGAGTCACTTTTACTTAGTTTGAATTTTATCGGGTAGTAGCGGTAAATCATCAACCTTCCAATAAAACAACCTATATCGTCAATATTCCAACAATACGAAAAAAAACACCAAACACCGTTTTTTACGAGACAATTTTAAAAGATAGAGTGAGTATAAATAATATCCTAAAAGTTAGATATATAGCTGAAATTTTTTGTAGTTCTAATGAAGAAGAAATAGGTATCATACCACTGTACTGTATTGCTATCACTACAGGCATCATTTATTATTGTCCCACGTTGGGACCAAAATTATTATAATCCTGGAATGATGACGAATACCCAAATAGAACCGACTCCTAATTAATCTCATGCTAACAAAGGACGCCCCTAATTTCTGTTAGCAATTAATTATAATAAAACGAAATAGATTTGTCGTAATTACTACGCAAAACGTTATTGCGGTGAAAATCGTAGAATAATATTGTAAAGTTTCCATGTAGACATACAAAATTTTATTTGATAGCCGATTAGCGCAGTGGTTAGTGGCTCTACTTTCTGCATCCATGACCGTGGGTTCGATTCCCACAATTGGAAAATGTTTGTGTGATAAATTTGCTGTACAAGTCAGTACTCCGGGCTTAGAAATTTCTGATTTTTTTTGTAGAAAGAACCTCGTGATTGAAGCTACTTATATAGGCTAACCACATGACCAACGAGGTGTTTCTTTATCGTCTTAGTATGTTACTATGGAATCTGACTGCGTTCAAAGTCGTAGACTAGAGTTCTAAATTGTACTTAAATTACTAAATTAATAAATTTAGAGATAAGTTAAGTGTACATGTTAATATATTTTAATAAACTGTTTGTATAATACAGGATTTTTCAAATTTTAATTGCTGTGTAATAACTAAAACACGTATTAAATGTGATTTTTGAACACCTTGCAAACCTTAAATTTTTAGTTTCTTTCAAAATTACATTTACAAAACTTAATTTTTAATAGTATTCAAAAATCGTATAGCTTCAAAAATCGAGGCATTTAAGACAATTAAAGTAAGAGACAAAACTGAGCCAGATGGCGCGGGAAATTGCTGACGATTAGATGCAATCAATCTGAACACTTGCTTAGACTGAACTGCTGAAGACAGATCGGCCTGTGAAACTGATTGAGTTTGCATTTTTTGTTCCCTTCTCAGGAACGTCAATAAGCTTTATTGACAAAGGACAGTACAAAATCTACTAATATTATAAAGCTGAAGGTTCGAAGTGAATTTAAATATTTTGGTGTTTGATTACTTCAATTCGATTGTGAAGATTTTTATTTACCCTTTTGTATATATAAAATATCTTTAATATCCTCTATTAGGTTTCCTGGTAGAGATCGCTTTTTAGCGATAAGGTCGCTGATTGTACATGTCTGTTTTGCTTCTTTCTGTTATTTTATTTTATTGGTTAGTATGGTGTACAATAAAGTGTATTTTATTCATTGACTCAAGAACTTTGGAAACGTCAGGTTAGTCTATTTGAATGTCACTGGTTTAGGAAGGCAGGTTCTGCTAAGACAGGCCGACGCTGAGTAACTCAACCACTGCTCTATTTAAATACTATTTTTTACAGTATTAATTTTATAGTACAAGTCGCCTGCGACTTCGTCTGCGTGGGATTCAAATTAAAATAAATAAAATTTATAGATGTTACCCCTTAAATATTAGCTATCTGCGAGTGAAAGTCTCGTCAAAAGCGTTTCAGCAGATTAAATAAAACAGCGCATTACAACTAAGTAAACATTTTGACTTTCATCCCTTCTCCTAAGGGAACCGTGGATTTTTTTGGAATAAAAAGTATTCCATATTCTCCAACATAGTATAAACCCAAATCATTCTAAGTTTAATTTGAATTAATTTGGTACTTTCGTCCTCACAAACCGGTCCACTGGTTTTCAATTGATGCGCGAACAGAGAGAAACAGACAAAATTTTAAAAAATTGTTGTTTTGAGATATGGATCATGTATATAGTACATCACACTTACTTGTTTTTAATATTCTATGTACAGAATTGACGTTGTTACTATTTTATTAGGTTGTGAGGTTTAGAACCGATCCAAATGCCTTCAAATATCTTTGTTATTTATGAATTCATCAATTTTTATTTTATTTAATAAAAAACGTCGGTTGTAACCCAAACTCATCGTAAAATTTTGGAGACGAAGCTAATCATTAATTCAACAGGGCAGTTATAAATATTCCAAATGTAAGGAACCGAATGAATATGAATAACCAATATTAAGCTAAATGAGGTCATATTTTTAAAAGAATCGGATAGGCAATTTGAATCCCACAATGGAAAGAAAGAAGAATATTAGTCATGTTGAAGTCATTTCTTACATTTATAAGGAAATTTATGAAAATTCATTCCATCTTTAGGGAGGCAAACATTGCTCGCGGCTTTTTTACACTTTCACATTCATTTGACACATACAATTATTGTTATTACCGTTTCGTAATAAATCATAAATTATAATAAATATATCAATTGAACAATAATAAAATATCTATACTTGTAATAAAACTTTAACAGGTCCAATTCTGTACATTGAAAATATTTTAGCTTTTTTTTAGAGGGCGCTATATATTCGATACTGAATTTAAAAATGTAATTTGTAAAATTTTTGTCTGTCTGTCGCAATTCACGCCGAAACTAATGAATGGATTTCAATAAAAGTTGGCACGATTTTAGTTCATATTGTAAGTAATTACATAGGATACTTTTTGTCGCGTAAATCAAAATAGAAGGGGTTGATAGATTGTATGGAAAGTCCTTCATTTTTGAAGTTTATGAAGATCGGTATAAGAACTCCCGAATCAATATAAAACAATGTTATCTTGAATAATTTAGTTATCTTGAATTTAAAAAATGTTTACCCCTATAGGACTAAATAGGGGTTAAATTTTTGTATCAAATATTCTTAAATTTTCCTCTACTCCTAAACTAAAGTGTTATATATGTGTTCAAATCAAAATATTTTTAAAAATTTGTTAAAATCTACTGTAAAAACTACTTCATCGACAATCAATTTTAAAAACTTTTGTCTATCTGTCTCATTACCTGTATGTTATAGCTAATATCTAAAACAGCTGGACCAATTTAGACGAAACTTTCAGACACTCATTTTCTAACTTTCAAGCTATTTTAGTGTTTTTTCATTTTAATTCAACGCGGACGAAGTCACTTGCGTCCCCTAGTTGTATAATATAAAAAAAACACAGGGTATTACAATTTAAAGCCTCAAATTCTTAGTTTCAACGAGTTTCAATTGTTAGTTTAAAAGACGTACATATTTAGAATTGGGACCATGGCCTTTATATAAAAATACATTTGTAAAGTTAAATGCATAATAAGTTAAACAAACTTGTTATATACGATGCAATTATTGTACAAATCACGTCATAAAAAACTATTAAAGCAATAAATATAACAGGGAAAGCTTTACAAATTGTTTGTATAATATAGATTAGAACAGTTACCCAATACTACTTATTATACTTATTCTTAATTTTTTAATAAGTTTTATTATATATATATATATATATATATATATATATATATATATATATATATATATATATATAAATAATGTGTACTCTATGTTGTGAAATATTATAAGCGTCGACCGCCCTAATGCATTTCAAGCCAGAATGTCCGCATAAAGTTTCCCGCCCAGTTACGTACACGTACGTTTCAAGTTTCTGGACGTTGTAATCGAACCTTCCGTTCTCGACGTAAATTCCTTTTTACGTCTATTTATATTCCGTATTCCGTACAGTTGTAAAAGGGATGCAGGTACGGGAGATCCGGGCGTGCGACTCCGGCCATCCGGCACGGGTAGTATCTTCCTTCCCCCCAATCTCTCCCCTTCATTATAACCGGCCGGGTCGCAGGGGCGCGGGGCGGGCGCCAGTGTTGCCAATCACAAGGGCACTTTTCGTCCGGCCCATGAGGTAATGAAACACGCCATTAGTGTCTTCATAAAGGAAGTCCTTTATTACGGTCCATGAAATATGACGGATTCATGGACAGGAACAAAAAATCCATTGTTTTAAAATATCTTTAACGACCATCAATTCATAAAACGGTTCTATGCCGAAGTTTGGGAAATGGCAAAGGTTTTTAAATTTTTTGAGATGATTTTAAGGTGTAACTATGTTTCAATAATTAAATGTTAATTCAAATAAAAGTAATTTCTCAGTGTAGAAAGAAATCTTTACTTGCACTGCAAGGCTTGTGTTCTGAATTCAAATTATCAACGCTGTATATTTCAAACTGGCTCATAGTTATGATCGTACGTTCCATATTGTCACCAAAGTTACCACTTACATATATACAGACATATATACTTATCTTTTGACATTGACAAATTTATTCATGTGTGTAAATAAAAAAAACAATTACTATGTGATTTTATGCAACCACTATGCAAGTGATACTTTGCCGCCATGCCAGCCTTGGCTGCTTTTTCTTTTGACCCCAATACGCGGTCGGCTGCAATATGATTTACGAAGAGAGAAAAAAATAGAGAGTATGCAAAAAGTTTCATTTTTATAATTAAGACGTCTATTTTGTACCAATTTTCATTTTATTTCAAGAAGAAAAAATAATTCTTATGTTGCGCAAAAAGTATAAGATTTGCAATTATAAGCCTTATATTATAAAACGTAATTATCGCCAATTAAAATGGGGTGTTTGCGCGTTAATCCTGGCAACACCGGCGCTCAGGCTGCTGGGCGCGTCCTAGCGGGCCGCGTCAGTCCGCGCGAAGCGGCGCGGTGGCTTAGCGCTCCGCAGTGTCCCAGCCGGCCGCCCTAAGGTACGCGGCATATCTGTTGCGCACAACAATGTTTATGTTAACGCCTACACTACTTTCGACTTCCCTAGTCTTTGTTGTCTATGTCTTTGGCGTAGTTTTTCGCGCGCTTTCGCTTACCGTACCTTTGTTGTGGATTTTCTTTTGCTATATTTATGAACATTTATAATTGTGTTATGGAATAACCGATTGATAATTAATTGTATTTTGTATTGTAAATAAATTAATTAAAATTTAAAAATAATGATTTCGGACTTTAATATAATAAGAATATATTCATTCCATTAATTTAATCCTAGTTTTACTATATTCGCTATTTAATTAAAAATACTTAAGTAGATTTGATAAAGACGTTATCCACTGCAAGTTATATCTTTTTTAATTGTAAAAATAATAATGAAAATTATCCCTCCGTAGGTTGTAATATTGTTCAAAGGTACAGTTAGAATTATTGATGCAATGAAACTAGTAATCTACGAGTAATACTGCTGCGAAATATTTCTTTGTTCCGACAGCATAATATCGGCTGTATTGGCTCTCTATTCTTTGGACAATTAGAACTGCATAGAAAACGTTTACTAGTAGGTCATTACAAAAAATATTTACAGGTTTAATTTGTGACTGAAGGATACGTAATTAAAATTTAATAATAATTGATTATTATACATCTTTAAATTTTTAGTTGTTATGGAAATTCTTTAAGAGGTGATATCTGGGGAAAATTACAATTATATAAAATAAGATAAGATTGTACATTTTACAAAATTTTTTTTGGTTCATCTGAGATAAAAAGTAAAACATATAAAATAAAATTAAGGCTACTTTCGAAGTTGACAAATTCCTTTCCTTTTAACTATTACATAAAATACATAAATTTTTATTGTGCACCCGTTACATTAAATAAATACAGGTATTCCTATAACGAGAAATTGTGTGAAATAGTTTTACAGACAGGCCTGACAATATTTGTCAAACATCTGTACAAATAAGACAGTGTGTTTATTGAAAAACACGAACAAAAAAGTAAACGCAATGTACGCAACATAACCTAATAACTTTTAAACTCATTCAATTTTGCATTCGGTTTTACAAACGACAATGAATATTCCTTCAATTTTTTCACGCAGGGAAAGTTAGGTTTTGTAAATCGGACGTAGTATAAAAGCTATTCTTAAAAAAAAAAGAAATAAACGTATTCGCAATAGTGTGCATTTTGAAAAGTAATTTATGTTAAATTTGTAACTATGGCATATATTACGAATATATTCTGACATAATAAGGATTATCCATTATTTTAACTCAAGTGCGTAGAGACGTGTAACAGTTGTTTATTGCACGATTTGTGTCAGGTTTTGAGTTACCCTCTAGCACTTAAGCTTAAGAACTCAATATACTTGTTGTTAATAATTGACTTTTCATTATATTGATAGTTTTTATAATTTACAACACTATAACTATAAATTGGTCAATTTTTACGCAACTTCTTTTTTAATAGTTTTAATTTCATTTTCTTTGGGCGGTTTTTCGGTAATTTTATAACCAATAAATGTGCAATTTGTAGTTGTTTGTTACTACTTAAATTATTTATGTATTACATTCATGTAGAATTATGTGTACTCATACTCCTCCTATTAAGCCCTTTAATATTGACGTGAACTAGAAGTATTGTAATAATAAATGGAATTTTAGTATATTTAACCCCTGTGGGCCTGACATTCAAACCTTCTTTGAGGCCCGCGGCTACCCGGGTAGCGACGGAGCTATAATGACAGCTGTCATTATTTGCCTGACGGTTGCCAGGGGACCCCTCGGGGCTGTGAAACTTTAAAGCATATTTAAATAGATATGAGAATAGAGCTGACTGTTACTTTTTAAATAATTTCATTTATTAGCAATATTGTCGTACTACGTACCTACTCCTACATCTTTTCGATTCTTTAAAGAGAAAAAAAGTTACATGAGTTATGTCAAAAGAATAGTCTTTCCTTTCTACACTAATATTATAAAGAGGAAAGATTTGAATTTTTGTATTTTTGTATGTAACGAATAAACTCAAAAAGTACTAGACCGATTTTAATAATTCTTTTTTCATTAAAAAGCTACATTATCGCTGAGTAATATAGGCTATATTTTATATTTGTATTATTTATATTACCCGAGTTATCACAGTTTTTGTCACGCGAGTCGGACCGTGAAATTTATCAAATCGGCGTAAATCGCGGGCGCTGTTTTAGCTATTGGATATAATTGAAAACATTGTATGAAAACTTTATGCATCTTAAAAAGTTCTACAAAAAAGTCCGCGATAGCATATATCTATCTTTTATATTGTGGCAGATATATTACTTTTTGTGTTTTAAAAAATCTTTTAATTCATATGCTTACGTTAACGTCATTATTTATACAACTAAACTTAAATCTTTATTAAAATAAATTGTTTAATAATCACAAAGATATTATTGAGATAAGATTTGCCTTTTACAGTATGTTAATTAGATATAATTTCGGAGATATTAAAAAAAATTCTAAAAAGTACGACTCTGTAATAAAACATTTTATTATGAATCTAGACTCAAAAGTGAAATAGACTATTTAATACAAGCTATACTTATCAGCTTGCCATAAATATATATTATTAATGTTAATGTACAGTAATATCGTACAATGTTTAACAAAACTGTAGATCTTTAGTACACGGAAACTATAAAAAAATTTAATTTAGAGGGGTAGCGGGGAAAGAGCACACTTTATATGAAAATCTGTCTTTAAAATTAAAAGTGTACCTAAGGGGTTTTCACGCAGACGAAGTCGCGGGCGACTGCTAGTAAATAATAAAACTGTTAAATGAGTTAGGCTGTAAACTGCCTACATTGGTTCAGACGTTAGCTTATGTAGCTTCGGATCATAGGTCCTAGGTTAGAGTCCGGGATCGCGCCATTTAAAATTTAGTTACATTCTCAGCCCGGAAGCACGAAGGTGTAACACCCACAACAAAGATGGTGTTACACCCTCGTGCCCCGAAGAACACGTTAAAGCCTTCGATCTCAGTCACTAACATTTTTTGAAAATATACCCCTGCGCTTGACTACAATACCAATAATTTCGTCAATAATGGGACGCACTTTTTTCATATCAGATAATGATCGTTACAAGATTCAAACAGTGTGTTGCGCCTAAACTTCTCATTCGTCTATCTCTATCCCTATAAGGAAGTGCCTGGCCATGATAATAATGATGATGACGAAAAAAACCACCAACAACTATTGTAAAACGATTATTTTTGAAAACAGATTATTTTCTTCAAATAACACCTACCTTTTTTATTTTTGCTATTCTGACTGTGTTTAGAATATAATTACAATATACTTAATATCATTTTATGTTCTGGAGTTCCTTTAAATGTATATTTTGCGTCCTTTGGACGTTTTATTCCCAGCTGTGATGAATATTTAAAGCGAAGTGAGACGTGCGTTGCTAAAGAATTCTATTTTATTGTACTCGTATGAAGTAGAAATATATCTGACATTGAACATTGGGAACAACATTCTCTTAAATTAAACTTAACTTTCGTAAAACTGTAAGTGTGTGTGTTGGAAAAAAGAAACAACCTCTTGTGATATATCCGAGCACCATGCTTATTTCTTTAAATAAATACGATATCTATACTTTCAATTTGTTTCCATATAGAACTTATCGTTAATTTACTCTGTAGATGTATTGATAGTTGGTATACTAATCTCGGAAAAATTTTCTATTTGTGGATAGTAGTAAAATAACCGACTGATTTGATTTATCGATAACAGTTACCGGTAAAATTAAGATCTAATATTTACGAGTACATATTTCAGATTGTCAGGCATAGAGCAATGTAGCGCATGTTCATAGTGTTACCACTACGGTAACTGAAGTATAAGAATCACTCAGACCACAAACTCCATCGGTCCCTACGGTCCTCTAAGACCGGTCCGAGTCTCACAGGAGACACCCTTAGAGAGACGTTATATACCCTTATCCCCAGGATTAGATTCTAATAGATCTTGTGCGCTTACCAAAACCTCGCGATGAAACTAATACCGTTCTATTAAGGAGCAATGAGTAAGACACTAAAAGTGCAAGTTCTTAGTCCGACGACCACGTAATAACACACTTGATTTCTATGTATTTAGAAGCAAACGTTATGAAGTCAACTACGAATCTTATTACATTGAAATACTTCCATATTATCAGTAATAACGCTGCGATACGTGTGCAGTTGGCGTCTACTGTGGGCTACGCACTCTCACCTTTAGAAAAGAAAAGTAGTGTGACGTACATACGTAATCGATATCCCTTGGACGCGCACTAAGCGGTTTGGTTCCTCATCCTTCATCGCACAGATAAAATTTGGAGTGCCCTTCCAGCTTAGACGGCCGAGTGGCGCTGTGGGTGTGACCCTGCTGCTGCATCCTAAGCTGTGGGTTCGATTCCCACATCTGGAAAATGTTTGTGTGATGAGCATGGATGTTTTCTAGTGTCTGAGTGTTTACCTATATATTATAAGTATTTATGTATAAAATATATAATAATATTCATCAGTTATCATACCCATAACACAAACTACTTACGCTTACTTTGGGGCTATATAGCGATGTGTGCAATTGTCCTATAATATTTATTTATTTACGTTTTCTTCTACTTAAGTCAATAGTTAATAGGCATATTCTAGGCAAGCAACGGCATCTTACCGCTACCGTAAGTTGCAACATCGTTTACTTTTAGACGTGATCGCAGTGAAGTGCTAGCTTGCATTAAAAGAAATTCGTTACTAATATGCGGCAAATTAGACGTTAGTAGCAAATTTCTGCGATTTATTTATCGGCGTAGCTGATTTTAGCGAATGTGTAGATTCACAGTACTGTTTATTTTCATTCTGAAGGCTATTTATGTTTATTATATCATGTCAGATTTACTTAAATCTGGCTCAATGGGCAAGAAATAACAGACGATGTTATTTAGCGTTCATTAAGCCGCGATTCAGCCCACCTGGCGATATTGAGGCTGTATTCGACGAATTTGTGGGAGAAACAATAACAATGAATTCTAATTAGGCGACTTCCCTTTTGCGATTGGAAATAGGTACTGTTAAAGATTCAAATTGAATGCGTAAGGTATACATTATATCTAAGGTGGCAGGATTTCGTTTGATTGCAAAAGTTTATTCATTTATTTAAATTCAAAAGATCTCCTGAAATTATATTCAAATCCAAATTTAAGTCTCGTTTACGTTTTGAACTGTCAATACTTTGTTATTATTTTTTAAACACAGTACTAACATATAAATAAATTTAAATATCACCTTTACTCGTATATCGAAAAAACTGCAAAGTTGTTCCCGTAATTAGCCGATCCGAAGGCTCGGCACACATAGGCATTGGATCGCAAGGTGCTAGGTCCTGGTCTAGTCTTTGTTTAACAAAACTTAAAAGTTCTTAATGTAGATCAAAACTTAAAAAGCAAAACTTCGTGTAGCTAAGCTTGGTCCACTCCTTTAAATCATCAAACCACTTTCTTCGCTGTCTTCCAGGAGCGCGTTTTCCGGGTATCTTGCCTTCTAGAATCATCCTTGGAAATTCGTAGAGGGATCCTCTTTGTAGATGCCCGAAAAACGCAACTTTTCTTTTCATTGTAGCTGTCATCAGCTGGCGTTTGCATTTGGCTCGTTCGAGAACTTCCGCATTTGAGACGAAGTCCCTCCATCTAAACTATAAATAATATTTAAAAAATAATGATTTTAAAAGAGCAAATGTTGAGTTTCTTGTCAGATATTCAAAACAGGACCTGCCTTCCAAACCGATGGTAGAGTCATTACTAACAGTCTACCTTGACGATTCAAAAGTGTTAACTATAGCTACTTGAAATAAACGATTTTGAATTTGAATTTTCTGGGTCGATGTGTGAAATATTGAGTTTTTAATTCTTCCAAGAAATATCTACTAAAAATACTAAATTATTACCAATAATACTCTGACAGTGATCGTTAGAGTCTAGCCATTGGTCTCAGAATATCGGAAATATCCAGACAAATTTTATGAGTGCACAAGAATGAGAGAAATTGATTTCAAATTGTCTACATATTTTCGATATTATGAGACCTAGCCGACGCGGGTTCCTTAAGACCGACGGCGTGGCTAGGCTTTTATGACGGTAAAACACGTTATCACCCAAAACCCTCGCATTGGGGCAGCGTGGTGGGTCCAACTTCGACATCCCCTCCCCTGAAACCTGTAGTAGATCGTTAAAATAGAAATATATATTTTAGCACATGATTGTTTTTCTCAGTTACTAATACTCGTAGCTAAAAATAAACGTTGTCGATTTTAGCTATCAGAGCAAGGCTTGTAGGCATTGTCGTTGATGTAAATAAATAGTGTTAGGCATTAGGCAGCATCTGGCTTTTAACACTCGACCCGAAATGGAAAAGGGTTGTATTGGGAGGGAGGCTTTTATGGCTCTTACTCGACGCGTGCTACTACGTATAGTCATCAATTTAATCACTTTGATAATAATTTAACACTACGCTGTCGTGTATACTCGTAGGTTTAGAAATAATTAATGGTTAGTTACTTATATCCTTATGTTCTTCCTATCAACTTCATCATCATTATTAGTCTATTACCGGCCTATAATAGAGTTAGGCAGAGTGGTAACCTATGCAGGAGAGGGGATTTGAAGCAGCCCACCACGTTGTTTCTACAAGTTGCCGAGCTTAGGGCGAACATGTTTAATTCAATAACCATCACTATCACATGTTTATGATGGTGACTGGAATCGACGACCTAACAGTCAAATTAACTTGCTCTCACTTAAATTACTGCGGGACGCCAGCATTTTTCCTTTCCTATAAATTCTCCTACCTAATTTGGTTTTTTAGGATAGGACTATATAAACTTACTTTATAAACTAAGTGGGCAGGAATCATAGATATTATTTTTCCCGAGCTGTTTAGGGCACAGGGTTGAACTCAATTAGTGTAATTATATGTTTATAGTCAACTCTATATTGCCTTATTTTGGCTTACCCAAAGTTGAACTCGAGAAATCTGAACTCTTAGCCTATTTACTTACACAAATAACGATCAGAATTTCAAAATAAAAGAAATCAATATCTCCTACAATTTGCTAAGAAAATCTAGCAGGTAAAATTAATCCAAATATTTACCCTCGATAAATTTACCTTTTTCTCTTTGTTCGTGTTTCGATTTGATTTCTACAAGCAATTGAATTTTCCCTTTCAACCGAAAACGACAATTGCATCAAGAGTTTTATTTGTGCGGTACGTTACCGTTGAAAGGGGAGGCTAATAGGGTAATTTCACTCATTTTTTTATTATTCAATTATCTTGGTCCGTTTTTTAACTGTTCAGGAAAAAAGGTTTTTTAAAGCAACCTTTTTTTGATGCTCTCTCTGGTAGGCAAGGTTGGTAATGTGCTCTGGTGTGCTGGTGGTTCATAACCTAGAGGCTTTTAATAAAATATTATGGGTTCACATCCCACTGTGGCACAATTTTATTATTTTTCTATTTTTTTTATTTGATAGTAATTCGAGCCCTGAAATCAGTTCGGAATTGTCTTGTAGGACACGTCAGTTTCACTCCTAACAAAGCCTTTAAACTAAAGTTCCTTAGTTTGAGGGGACGGAAACTACTATGGCCCAAGAGCCTGCGACGGCCAGACCTTCCTTATTTTATAAAAGCTGAAATTTTCTCCGTACATGTCTCCTATACAGGTAAGAACGACCAGCGACTATAGAGTTTGGGTTGTGGTTACTTGGGCAGGTAACAGGTAGTAAAGGTGTATAAAATAGTACTGAAAATTTGTCAAAGTATAAAGCTCAATTTTTGTATATTTTCTTCGGGATATCTGTAGAAATCTCGTCATCCATTGCCGGACACTTATGACAGTTGCTACCCCTTGCCAGACACCCCTAAACTTTGATAAATTACAATTATACTTTCGTTATAGTATAAAAGCTAAATTTTATATATGTTACTTGGGGGTCTATAAAAAGATGTTACCTTAATAGCCAGACAGTTTTCGTGGTTTATACACCTTGCCAGACACATTGAAAGTCCACTGTAGGTGGAAGCACGAATGCTTAGTCGATTACTATTTTTTAAGATATCTAATAAAAAATAAATTTTATTACGTTCATAGCCATGTTGTATAAAGTAAAAAATATTAGTTTAATATCATAAAAATATAATAAAAAGTATGATTATAGGTAAAAAAAAAATATTAAAACTTGTTTATTAGTTTAAGCATTGTCGTCGATGTTTTTATTTTCTTCATCACTACTACTCCAGTCGATGGCATGATCGTCCTCAACATCACTTTGTCAGTTTCTGAAAGAAAAATAAGCAAGATTATACAGTTATGAATAGTTAAAAAATTATGTATCATAATTTGTCATAATAATTATATACCTGATTGAGTTTTGAGCGAATCACTAACATAACTCGGTAGGTGATCCCCTTCAAACCATTTGAACTGTTATTTGTCATCTTTTAATACCCAGCCGTTATTGTCTGTTTGATATGTGGTTGGATTTTTCAAATGAGCATTATTATTCCAAATGGTACATGTATAATTTGCTCGCAGAAATTGCTGCAGTAGCTCGCTTTTGCAACGTGGTAGATTACTGGCGTCAAAATTTCGCAACTTCTTTTTTTTAATATTTTGTATGGTTTTAATTTTCCTTTTCTGAAGAGCGCAGGATTGAAATCACAACCTGTGATGGCATGTAATCCAGGTAAACTCTGACAAATTAACAGTCCTAACTCTGCATGTATTTTGGTTAGGTCCACATACCTTAAATTATTGCCAGTGTCTGTAAGCATCCAAACAACCGAATCACTTTTAAGGCGATGCATGTTACCAAGCATTATAGCCGCTATATCTGTATCAGCACTTCTTATTATTACTTCTGCTGAAATGTTGATGTTACATGCATGATATACTATCTTGGTATCTGCTTCCTCGTGTGCTGGGCATGACAACTCTTCATTAATCCTTGAGATAACTTTATTAGAATTATCAACAGTGAAAGAATGACACTTTCTGAAATTGATGTATATTGTTTTGTTGCCAATAAATGGCACCACTTTATCAGTAGCCCAATGTGAAATAAAAAAATTAACTAAAGCTTCTTTCAAATTTAAATTTTTCAACTCTTTCGCGAAATCACTTGGTCGAATTTGTTTGGGCCCAGTTACAGAGTAAGCCCAAGCAGAGTACCAATTGCGCGGATTCTAACCGTTGGGAATGCTAATAATCTTTGATCGATTCATCATCACATCAATTCAACAAACATCAATTCAACAGACATCAATTCTCGAAGCTTGAAATTGAGTAGCCATTTGCAACAATTTTTTGAAATATTTGAACAGTTGTTACCTCGCGGTCGCACCTACAGTGGACTTTCAATGTGTCTGGCAAGATGTAAAAACCACGAAAACTGTCCGGCTATTGAGGTAACATCTTTTTATAGGCCTCCAAGTAACATATATAAAATTTAGCTTTTATACTATAACGAAAGTATAATTGTAATTTATCAAAGTTTAGGGGTGTCTGGCAAGGGGTAGCAACTGTCATAAGTGTCCGGCAATGGATGACGAGATTTCTACAGATATCCCGAAGAAAATATACAAAAATTGAGCTTTATACTTTGACAAATTTTCAGTACTATTTTATACACCTTTACTACCTGTTACCTGCCCAAGTAACCACAACCCAAACTGTATAGTCGCTGGTTGTTCTTACCTGTATAGGAGACATGTACGGAGAAAATTTCAGCTTTTATAAAATAAGGAAGGTCTGGCCGTCGCAGGCTCTTGCTCTACTAGTCATATTCAAGACAAAAATATGCAAATATTAATAAAAAAAAAGGTCAAGTCTTGTCAGGTGGTTCAATGGTTTATTGATGTACCGCCGGGAGTATCAGTATCGTACTTATAACGCCGGTGTTCTTTTTAAATTTAGGATAGAAGTATAAAATAAATATACTTTTTATTTATTTGTACACCTCAACGAAGAAAAACAAAGAAATATTCTGGTTGTCGTACGTGTACTTGCAGTGCGTTCCATAGCATAGTAGCATACACCTGAAACATGTCTGTAAAACTGCTGAATTGGGCGAACGGATCGAAAGCGCCATAACGAGCTCATAGTCTTTTCTTTTTGACTTTTTCTTTTTTTCTAAAATATTTCAACACGGTTAAATGCCCAAAGATTTTTCCTAAGTTCAGCCTGGGTATGCTACACAAAACTGCAACCAGTATTCTTGCCACCATTCCACGTGGGTTTGATTTGTATAGTTATTGGTATAAGTTCGCTCAAGTTTCTCTTTCCGTAAGTATCTTGCAACAGACTTGTAGACTAGTTTAGTCTTTCTCCAATATGTATAGGTTTTGCCAAAATAAACAAATAGTAATGTTGTTATAACAAAGACAAAACATATCATTATTATAAGGGAGGTGCTCATTTGGGTTGTTTTCGGTTACACGCAGTATTTTAATTGAATGGATAACGTTCGCCGGAAATGAGGATCCCTAATTAACGTTTAATTACAAATTCCAAGTTAAATAGTAATTAATCTGTCCATTAATGTAAACATTAATTAGTTCTAGGAATTTATAGCAAAGTCTTGGAACTGTCGTGAAGTGTTTACCGTAAGGCTCCATATTTTTTCATACAATTTTATAACTATATGTATAACTAACTTGATTGAGGTCGTAAAATTGTTAAAAATGTATCGAGAAAATAAATAATTTTAATTTATAAAAGCCAGCAACTTCAATTTTGAAGATTTGTTTAGGATCTATTATATTTAAACTATATATATAGCCTGTGTGTACTCAACATTTAGTTTATTCTAAGCGCATGCATCCGTTCAGAACATCTGATAAATTTGTAAAAATATTAATTAAAATTAAGTTAATAAATAGAATAAATTCGGTGTGCCGGTGTTTACATAACACGTAATTTTTAGCTTGAATGATAATTTTTTTTCCTTGTCACACCTTTAACACATACTTACATATTGCCAATTTATTCACCTACATTAAATAGTAAAATGTGTGAAGGAGCATTATACTCCTAACCCACTTAGTGACGGTTAAGCTTGTTACACGCTCCATCGGTTCGATGCCGCTTCAATTAGGCAACATACATCTTAAGGTTCATAACTATATCCATAGTCTTTGATTACTCTTGAATGTGTTTAATAAAACTAAAGATTTTTTGGCAATTTTCCTGGCACATTTAGTAATGCTTCTATATAAAAACAAAAAAAACTTAATTTTTTCTTCTAATAAAAGTAAGGGCTTGAATTCATAACGCTGTCCTAATGCGGGTATACAGCGTTAATACAAATTTCTTTTTAAGGAGGCAAATAAAAATTAAAAATTAAAAAATAAAAGTTCATTTGGAACAAATTCAATATAAGAATGAAAACGATGATGCCACATAAGTTGAAAACCGTGTTGTGGTCATCCTCTCCATAAATACAAAGTTATATAAATTGTTCCACATTAAAAACAAATATTATTACTTATAGGCACAGAATTATGAAATTAAAATTAAATTAAATTACAAAAAAATACAAAAATGGTGAGTATATAGATGCGTGTGTGTGTGTGTATGTGTACGAGTATTTGGGTGAGCGTGTATGTTTGCGTATGTCCGCATAGGAGTGATACGAATGAATGAAAAGAAAATAATATTTCGGTAGCCAAAAATTCCTCATTTTCATCGTATGTTAATGTTCTGATCGACATAGCACATTTGGTTTTGCAATTAACGTAATTAATTAGTGGGTAGATGTTAAGTATATTATAAATTTTATATAGGTACCTTAAATATAGGTACTTTATACATATCATTCGATACGCAAACGGTACAGATTTTTCTAAAACAAATAAACAATCACAAAGTCCGTTTTCAAACATTCTTTCGTCCATTTCCACAAACACAGCAACAGCAAACTTCATGCATGACTTCCTTCATCGAATGAGAATAATAAATCGTCGCTATTCGCTGCTTTACTTCGACTAAGGCTTTATTGAGATATAATTCATACCATTTTCAATTTCAATTTTCCAGTCCAGTGAATTGCCTCTATGGGAAAATCTGTTTAATTTTAATAAGTCCTCATTTGTTCGTTGAAAGATTTTAATTCAAAATGTACTGATAATAATCAATTTATACATACTTTGCATTGGAAGTAAGCTTATCTGTATGTTATTGTAAATTAATTTACATTTTACAAGCAATTTTAACAAGCTCTAACAATATACCCACAGAGTGTTTGCCTAGACCGAACTTTGGGTACGGATTATCTTGTTTAAATAAAACATATTATGAAAGTCTTTACAGAAAAAATGCATTTCATCAACGAAATCTCAGCAGATTAATAGGGATTGAAAATTGCGCCAAGCAAATATAGTAGGTGTGAATATATGGGTCAAATATAGTATATAAATCAGTTAAAAACACCAAATTCCATGATCGCAAGCATTCGTAATTCATATACATATTCAGCAATAAAAAATCGAATTTTACTTATAAGTTTCGAGATTTTCATTCATCTCATGTTGTAAAACTTTGTACGTCTACAAGTAGGCAAGGTACCTACAGTAAGCTGTGTAATCTCTCACTTAAATGAGAGTCGAGGGCTTTACTCTCAAGTGTTCCGACATTAAGCGCCTGTTACCTTTTTGTGTGCGATATATTTTGTTTTTTGAGCTAGCAGTAGGAGTAATTTTTAAATTACTCGGACATCATTTTATTAAATAAAAATTCATATTTTGTAGAGACACCTAAGGTCCGATAAATAATCCGCTAAATAATTATGCAGCTTTAATTCGTCAGTTTTTCGCGAATTTACAAACAATTTTTATAGGTTATGAATTGCTACATTATGGACTTCCGCAAAGTAGCACCTGCTTTTGGCGCAGAAAACAAAAATCAATTAATTTTTCAGCGTGACTTCAAATGCCTAAGGCCACCAATCCGGATTGGAGCAGCGTCTACGCTTCATATTCCTTCTCCTATAAGGAGGGAGTCCTGGACTTGTAGCGAACCGTTAATAGGCTGACTATGACGATGATGAGGACAGTCAAAATATAAACTGTTTTCTTATTTTCCAATGCGGGTAATTACTTTATAAACTATTTAATTCAGTATTAATTAAAATATTTTGCAGTTTTCTAACTTGCTACGAAGACAAAAGGCTTTACTTCCAGAACAATCCATTGTCTGAAGCTGTTCAAGCTAATTAACGCTTCAGCTTGCTTTGCACTTTTTGTTATTCTTGCATTGACGCAAAGTTCCGCCTTTCTTGAGTTTTCCTTTCAAGAAAATCGCAATAGCAGCCTAGAGTTAGAAGCGGGGCAGTGTTATTACATTCTTGTTCCTTGGACAATAACGCTATCACATCGAGCTGTGACAGAGAGGGAATATAGAGTGAGTGCATCTGTGACCCTTCTAATTGCAAGTAGCTCTAGTGCTCCCCGAGGCAAGAAAACCCCTTGCCTCGGAGAGCACGTTAAGCTATAAGTTTTGCAGTCCCACGGTATATGAGTTAAGGAAGTAAGTAAGTACTTGTGTATGTACTCTTAGACCTGTTGCGACCAGACTCAGAATGAGATTACCTACTTGTTACGCCTGTAACTCGATCTGAAGGAGAATGCATGCATGCACCAGCGCAAGTCCCCAACGTAAAAAATGGGTGTCTCAAATGTTGTCTTTGTATCTGGGTGACTGCAGCATCAAAACTTTTAAGCAAAATGGACCGATTACATGAGGTCTTTTTCTATTGTTTGAAAATTGACTTGATTGAAATACGAGATTATGATGAAAATTCGGTAAAGCAATTTAAAAGATTGGTCTTCTACTAATATGGTAACAAAAACAAATTCTGCAGTCGATATTCACTGTCTGGGGTTTCCTAGTATTTCCTCATTACATTTTAATAAATTCACTTTTTTATTATTTTGCGTTTGAAGGCGTGTCGTAATTCATAGCATTATTTGTTTCGGCGGTGTTTTGTTTGTATCTCGACTTATTGGTGCCGCCCTTTGTCGGCTTTTCGGCAATTACAGGCCAAACGCCGCGTTGCTCAAGTATCTTGATTATTGTTTGAAGTTGAACGTTCCTGAATAAAATGTTTTTTGAGGAAACAAAAAGTTACAGTGCTATTAAATTACACGTTTGTTTGCTTATAAACATTTTCTTTATATGGAAGTAGCTGTACCCCAGAGGCTTTATCCGCGTATATCCCATTCCCGGGGGTGTATCGATATGTTCTTAGAGACACGTCTAAATGAGTAGATGCTAAACTAGTCAATTGAGTTCATGAAATGCCGGATGAATTAGTGCTATTTTGGTTACAAATATGTATGTATTACATCCTTGTGAATAGTATCTCAGTTTTTCAAGTTTTGCATTCACCGATCCTCATAATTTGCAGCAGTGAGTGTCGTAATCTTCACTGAAGCAGCGTATCATCGTTTGAGTTATTTCTCTCAGTGAATTCCTTACAAGATATTGTTACATACGAGGCAATAAAACGAGGGGCTAGCTTCGGCCTGCGAATAACTGCCCCGTCGGTTGTAATTACGACACTAAGCGTTTCATTCCTAACAAGCACCGCCCCGGGGGAAATTCTTTCAGGGAACTATCGCGTAATTGCGTATTTACGAGTGTGTAGTTTTGTAATACCGATTGGTTTTCATTTGTAAATTTTAATATCATGGTCATCATCGTCATTATCTGCCTATTAACGGCCCACTACAGGGTCAGGCCTCCATCCTTAAAGGAGAGGGGATATGGAACGTTGACCCACCACGCTACTCCAAAGCGGGTTGGCGAGTCTTTTTTTATTGACTACAAGTTGGATCTTGACTGCTATCACACCTGATGTTAAGTGATGATGCAATTTAAGATAATTACAGGCTAACTTGTTAGGAATAGGACGATATCCACACCCTTTCGGTTTCTACACGACATCGTACAGAAACGCTAAATCGTTACGCCGTCTACGGTACGTCTTTATCGGTAGGATGGTATCTAGCCACGGCGAATAGCCTCCCACCAGCCAGACCAAGACAAATTAAGAAAAATCTCAATCTGCCCCGCCGGGATTCGAACCCAGGACCTCCGTCTTATAAATCCACCGCGCATACCACTGCGCCACGGAGGTTGTCGAATTTAGGGTGATAACGTTTCATTTATTAACGGCCACTATCAGATGTTGATTATAGGGAACGGGACCGAGTTACTAACGTGGTCTTCGATGCATGAGGAACCATTAGACCAGTCGACCAACAGACCAACGAGGCAGTCAATTTTAATATAGTGCTCAAGAACTGCATAATATTGTTTCTGTATTTTTATCACAAAACAACAGGGATGTCGTAAATAGTGGCATCTCTACATATTTGACATCCAGTCTACTTGCATTGAATGTTTTATATTTATAGTTCTAATCCGAACAGTTATAGCGAAGAATAACTTTCTGTTTGTTACCTATTTTTAAAATATATTTTAAACGTCTGTATGGTTGCTAAAAACCATACAGACGTTTTACACCATGAAAATATTCCAAACTATATACATACTCGACTTTATTTAGAAAACATAAAACTTAATTTGATAAGAACAGGATAGAACGCAATTCAAAGATGCTTTTAATTAATTAGCTTTCTTTATATCAAAGGTTGGATTATAATCGAGTCACTGATGGTTTTGTAAAGAGTAATTAATTGAGTCCCTTGCAGTCATTTTACCGAGAATAGACTTATTGAAGCAAAAGCTTCTTAGGAAGAACATAATATTGAATTTCATATCCATTGATAAAAGGTCGGGACGTCAGTGATATTGAAGTTCATATTGCTCTTATGACAGTCTTATAGTACGAAATCCCGGATTACTTCGACCTACTTTCATCGAGTTTTTAAATGAAAAGATAATTTTCCGTACTACAATATATTAATCTTATATTTTAATGTTTTAGTAAATACTTATAAAAAATAATAACTATACAATATATAATAAATTCTCGCAATTTGGTCCTCGTTGAAGGAATTTTACAATTGTTTTATAATTGTTTTCAATTTCCATACCAAAATTAATCGAAAAGATAATTTTCCGTACTACAATATATTAATCTTATATTTTAATGTTTTAGTAAATACTTATAAAAAATAATAACTATACAATATACAATAAATTCTCGCAATTTGGTCCTCGTTGAAGGAATTTTACAATTGTTTTATAATTGTTTTCAATTTCCATACCAAAATTAATCGAAAAGATAATTTTCCGTACTACAATATATTAATCTTATATTTTAATGTTTTAGTAAATACTTATAAAAAATAATAACTATACAATATACAATAAATTCTCGCAATTTGGTCCTCGTTGAAGGAATTTTACAATTGTTTTATAATTGTTTTCAATTTCCATACCAAAATTAATCGAAATTAGTTTAGTTTTATAGACGCAAAGTAAAGAAACAAGCAGAGAGATTAACTTATGCATGGGTGGTGAATAATATTATGAACTCTAGGCAAACTTCGTAGCGCATATGTAGGCCTCACGTAGCATTTCGTAGCAAATTCGTAGCTATTTAACGGAATCAAATAGCCCTATGAAATTGATGTTTATTATTGGCATTATTTAATTGGATCTACATGAGTAATTAAGAAGAAGTAAAGAGAATAGAGTGTAGCTGTGTAAATATGTAAGTCTTTATGCACGTTTATTCGCAGTGCCTCAACCATAAAAGATATTTTAATGAATAATTTAATTGTTATAAGATTTAAATGAAATAAGTTATAATTTAAACAAATGAAATCTATATGACTGTTGTTGTACCTAAAGGTCCATCTTTTACCAATAATCTTTGCTGAATAAAACACAAGGAAAACAAGACAATCGGTTGGTGTGTACAGATCCACAAAGCTACGAAATGGTATCATATAATTGACTATGAAAAACACGAGTTACATTAGTACCTTTCTTTTGTGCTAATTGTACCTTTGGTACACACCGTCCTAATCGAATAATTTCTAATTTTATCACATTATCCGTATGATAAATTGAAAGATTTATCTACTTTCCGTTTTAAACACACACAATCATCACCGGTTTCACAGGAATATGTCTTCATTTTCACTTAATTGTGAGATTACTCTATAAATAAACCTTAACACACACAGAATATTCACTGTAAATAGCTACTTAACATGAAAAATATCAAAAATACCACAAAAACTTTAAAAAATCGATTTGAGTATGAAACATTGAACGACAGTAAATTAAAGCAACTAAATGACTCAGTTATTTTTTACTTTTTAGTGAGTTTTAAGTCGGTTCTATTTTTTGTTAAATTTTTTTATTTAATATAAGGTATACAGTTGTAATGGAAGTCAAGGCAATTATAGCATTTGGTGCAAATTGATATATAGCATTGTGGAGTGCTTGTAATCTCATTACAGAAAGTGATTAGGCCCAACTGCTATCTCGTGACTAATTGTAAGACAACGGTGTTATATTATAATCAAATATTCCAACATGATTATGTTCCAAGTGGCAATTTAGATAATGCCTTAGAGATGTTACGCCTTCATTTGTATTGTAATAATTTTGAGATGAGCTGTTATCGTTTGATCGTTGTTCGTGCCAATCTATCATTACATGTCTTTATTACAACAAACATTTTTGTAGCAAACTCTTGATCTTATAATCCGAATTCCCTTGTATATTCCTTCCTTAAAGTATTAAAAAAATGAATTTTCCAAAAAATATATTTTTGAGTCTCATTTATTTTTATTTACATATCTACATTTTTTAAAATTTTTAACAATGTTATATACATACAATACAAAAATATATAAAAAAACACTATTAAAAATTTATAAAAAAAAATCTGCTCCACCATTTGCGGGGCCTTTGCGGGCCCAAGCAACCGGTGGTCAGGACTCCACACCGGACAGTGAGGAACCTCCTCACAATACGCGCCGTTTCAAGGATTACTGCCTTCTGTATTCGACCCTTGAAGCTTCTTAAGGTGTTGGTCGAACCTTTTTGCAAAAAGACCATTGACTGAAATGACTATCGGAACAATAATTGTTGACTCAACATTCCACATGGCGGTAATCTCGTGATCAAGATCCAGTATTTGGTACTTTTTCCTTTTCGGCTTTCACGAGGTTATCGTCATGAGGAACAGTAATATCAACAATTATTGCACGGCGTACTGATCGATCGACTATCACTATATCAGGTCTACTGGCTACAATACTCGTATACCTGTCAGTGATAATCTTCCAAAAAATATTATTATTATTAGTATTAATTAGAATGTACTAAAATTAATAATATACTCAAGGTTTATCTGAAAAATAATCGCATAAATAATTATTTTTCAGTATACATAAACACTCTTACATTTGGTTGGAAAACATTTTTATCTGAAAATTTTTAAAATATCTCTTAGGTACATACTAAAAGAAAACAAACGCATTTGTATAATACTGTGAACCCTGTTATGCTGTTATCGTCACAAAGTTCTGACTTCATAGAGTTGAGATACAGTCCCTTTGTTCCACATATGGCGCGTAGTGTAGAGTAATGCGTACAATAAACCAGCTCGCAAGCCGCGTCTCGTCTCATATCCGTTACGTACGTCACCTGTCACATCAATCTTCATTTCGTTAGCACATCCATGTTCTCCAGCTCTCGGGTGTCGGTAGTGCTGTAGTAAGTTTATTTTGTTTATTGGGAAACATGCCCATACAACATTCATCATCATCATTGTTTATTACTATCGCTCTCTTTGTCACTATTTCTATCTTTTTTTTTTGTAAAATATGGATTACTAGCAGTGCCTGAGATTTTACGTGTTTAGTTTCCATTTCCGCGTGAATATGGGGATAAAAAGTAGCCTAAGCGTATGAAGCATCCTGTAAAACCGGCTCGCAGGCAGCGTCTCATCTCATATTAGTTACGTGCGTCACCTGTCACATCAATCTTCATTTCATTCGGACATCCATGTTCTCCAGCTCTCGGGTGTCGGTAGTGCTGTAGTAAGTTTATTTTGTTTATCGGGAAACAAGCCCACCATACTTTCTTCGTCTTCAGCATTTCTTATTATCAATTTATTTCTTATTGTTTTTCTCATATAAAAACTATTTACATAGATCCGATAGAATATTCTCTATGGACGTGTAACTCCGAAATCGGAACATGCTCGGGAGATGTTGACTCTAAAATATGCAATTGTGAAATAGCGAAATAAATAAATTATTAACTAAAAATGCATTTCTAAACTATTAAAAAAAGTACTCAAACCCTTATACATGATTCGTATTTCACCAACTATGACTCAGCTCCGACAAGACAGTTATGAGGAGCGAGTGAATATCTTAATTATAAGCCTTAGGCTTGTTTCCAGAAGTTTTTAATTGCTTTAGTAATTTTCTTGAGACCTTGTAAAATTCCACTGTTATGTACTTTAATACTAGCAACATAATTACGAAGGTGTTGGAAAACTTATAATTATGAAGTAGATTTATATTATGGGCCACGTTAATTTATTAGTGGAACACGTCCTTCGTACAGCACGCTTGACTGCGATCTCACCTGATGTTAAATGACGATATAGTCTCATATGGAAACGTAGAGCTAATTTGCTGTGCACTGAATATTGTATTTACATGACATCGTACCGAAATGCTAAATATAGTAGCGTTAGTATTGCGGCCTTCCATCAGTTCAGGCATGCCAATGCAGGAGTTATAAAAAACCTAGATTGACCCAAAATTGCCAAAATTATAAATACATGTGATTAATGGACTGCGTATCGTACCATGGACCTCTCGGATTATAGAACGTGTCCACGGCAGCGTGAAATTGGTCTATTTCTATGTTGAGATCCAAGGGTATTTATTCACTTTCTCAAGGGATTTGAAAGTAGGTTATATTCGTGAACCGGAAGTTACTTAGCTATTATACAGTAAACATGAACAAAACAACCCAAAGTAGGAAATTCTATACAAAAGAGGACTATGTAATAATAATAATTCATTCAATTCATGTTTATTGTATTCATGTACATAATTCTGGTTATATGAATGAAATGATATGTATGGGATATTTATTCATTTTTATTTATATTTATTCACAGTCACAAAGTGAATTCTTATGACATGTGTGTTTTTGGTTTGATTTTTCAGTATTGTTATGTGTATTTGAGTGTATTTTGCGAGTTGTATTTTCGTTTTATTTTAATTTTGAGTTTTTTTGTTGCTGATTTGAACAACATTTCATTCTAATCCTTACCAGACATAGCTTAGGAAGCCTATTCTATTGAAAAGATACTAAAAATGTTTTTTTAAAGATTTTTATATACTTTCACTATTAGTTTTACTAGATAGAGAATAAATTGAAGAACCTTAAATTAAATTAGATTTAATAAATTATTAACTTATATATATATCACTGACAGGATCGAAATTGTCATTGCGATGTAAAAGCGAATATAAAAGCGAGCAATAAACCCTGAATTCAAGGAATAAATGCGGAGAACGAGAACAAAACTAAATATTTCCACGAAGTGTATTTGTGGGGAGCAGCATTATATTACGGCATTTTCTTGAATAATTCTAGCCAAAGACGTTCATTTAGTATGGAGAATAATAGTATGCCTCAAGTTTCAAGCGGGGTGACGTTTAATTCCTCCTGGGACCTAAAAGTAGTAATGTGGTAATAATGTTTTGAAATTTTGTTTTGTTTTATATAGCAGTTTTGTGACGTTCCTGATTATAAATTAAAATCATTTGATATGGTTCGCGGGGTACTAAAAGCGAGCGTTTATTTCAAGTAGGCTTCGGTTAGAAATAGTAGGCTTTCCTAACGTCACGTTTGACTGCTAATAATGATTCTACCACCGACTCGGAAGGCAGATTTTTCGACTTAATAGGTCAGTTTTAACACATTTTTTAAAACTAAGGATTAGGTGGTCCATAAAACTCCTGTAACTAGAAAGTAATGAGTAAATAAACAATCTTAGACACCGTTTAATTTTCACCAATCATATTACACACGGCAACACAAAACGTTCCTGAACTTTGATAGTTTTGTAACATGTTGGTAAGGCCCCTGAAGGTAATTACCCGTTGAGATCATGCTTCACTGTCACTTTGAAAATATTTTGTGCAATAAAACGCTCCGAGAATTTTACACACCAATGCACTTGATGTTTACTTAAACTTCCACTTGGGAACTTGACGGAGTTTCAGAAATTCTGTTCAAGTTTCTTGGTTCAAATTCCGTTTCTTTGTTTTGTTTGTGAACTTCAGAAATGGGGGCATTCATCGTTTAGATAGTAAAACAATTTTCATCTTAAGTTATTTAGTGACGTAGCATGAATTTATCTTTCATTCTTTTTTAAAATAGTGAATTGCTTTACGTCAGTCTCAGTAAAAATTCTAAAAGAGTGTCATTTCCATATTAATAATGTGTTTCAAAAATTTGTTTTGTTCGCTATAATACACGACTAAAGTAATTAAACCGAAACGATAAGCTAAACAATCGTTTGTATGTCATTTTCTCAAGTTTATAACAACATTTTCTTTAACAAAAATTATAAAATACATATTTTAAAAGTATTGAATAACACAATAAAACAACAAAAACAAATTTTAGCAACATATATTACGAATTAAAAACTTAGTTCCAAATAAACCACTGCTAAATTTAAATTAAACTCAAAACGTACTCCATTTTACCGCATTAAAGAATATTGCCCAAGATACTGGCTACTTTACTCTTTAAATGGCGAAACTAACTCGTTTACTAGATAGTGTAGGTGCATACTTACCAATACCTACCTACCTACCTAAATACTTACGACTAAATAGCTCCACACACGTCCCGTGACATCACGCGCCGTTTCGCCTGCCCGTCGTGACGATATGGGACAAAGGAATACAGGACGGGATCAGAGATAAAGAAAAAACAAGAAGAAAATTTATTTTTGAGACCTACCTGCCTACACGCACATTTATGCCTACGTGACAGATTTGATGGATACCTAGCAAGTTACTATTATATAGTCATGGCACTTGATGGTTACATGGTTACAGAGCACTACTATATAATAATGGCATGATGTGGTCACAAAAGCGTTTTCACTATATATATATAATTTTGGCACTGATGGTACACAGCACTACGCACACGCACAGACGGCTCCCTTGGCGATTCACAGACGTCAGCTGAAGATTCTCCAAGCACCAGATACAGAAGTCAGGAAGGCGAACATCCAGCGTTGACGGTGTCCCCTCTCGCACCGCGCGTGGAATGTGGCAGCCGGTATGGGTCACGCGTACGATGGACGACGCGTCTATATCCCTCGGCGAACGGCGACTGAATGGCGCGCGGGGCGTACGCGCAGTATATATATTGAAATGTAAGCTTTCGGAAACACGGCTCGGGAATCATCGCGACCGGCATCAGCAAGGCACGGAAACGAGTTCGATGCTTAGTTTTAAGTTTAATATTATTGGTAATTAAGTAGACGTAATTAGTGGTTAAGATTTATCGTAATTGTGATTGGTTGTAAATATTAGTATAAATATAGGTTAAGGTCTGAATAAATTCATTCACTGATACACCACGAAACAAGTGATCTTTTATTCTCCACAAACAAGCAGCGAGCCCTGCAAGTAGGGAAACCTAGGACCCCTACAAGGCCTAGAAACCCCTACAATAGCTTATACTTATGAGCAATTATATCAATATTATATATATTATTAGCAATAATTGTTAATAATACAATTATATCACATTTTTATTGTAAATGCCTATAAACTGAAGCCCTTATGCAGAAATAATTGCCTTTAACAGAATATATACCTACCAGCTTAGAAAATAACGTACACCCTGAGACAAATACTCATAAGCCTATATTTCACCTACAACTATACTCATTATGCTTAAAATCGAAAATTAGAAAGAAATACAGAACGTACTAGTCGGTACTTTCCCAGAAGTTCAACAACAAAAACCTGAACTAATATACTAAAATTGAAAAAGCAGTATGTTTACGTAATAAAAATAATTTATTGAGTACAGAAAGTAATAACGTAGTAACTCTTTGAATATTTTATAAAAGTTATTACTAACAGGCAATAGGTAGCTCTTTTATTTACAGTATAAATATTAAATGTGGACCCTTTTCTTCTTATTAATGTAACTAGAGATTACCTGCGTCTTTGCCCATACTTTCTTATCCGATTCTCAGTAAGAATTTTCTACTGTGACTGCCCACTACATTGCCAGGTTTCCCTTCTTCTTGCAGGAGTTACTTCCATGAACTTAGACCTGCTGCTCCAATCCGGGTTGGCGTGATTATGTTTAATTTACTCACGATTAGTATCAAATGTAGATGACAGTAACCGGATTCTACGGTTCAACGTGCCCACCAAAGAAGGGACGTGTGATTCCAGGGTTAGAATTTTACAAAAAAGTTTTGGAAAAAATCTCATATTATTCCAAAACTTGACCTAGGATTCGAACCCCTTGATCGAAGCTTAAATCATCTAATCACTAGACCAACGAGAGACTTGGTTCCAATTCCATATCATTTATAAAACGGAGGAAGGGCTATTAAAATAGGCTGATAATGATGACGATGATGAATTTTCTTTTGCTGAAAATTTCGTGTTACTCTTATTTTATCTGTAACGGATCTTCAATGCACAGATTACCCTCACAACAAACAACGGAGCGCGATTAACCCCTTAAAAGTATTATAATTGTGTATGATGGGTTCATAAAAAATACGAGTCATTAGCGTGGGTAGATCGACAGTGAACAGTCTGACCATCCGGATCAATATTAATGTTTTCCGTTAACTGCTCATAATTAAAAATGGCGGCGTACAATATTTAAATGGGATTACAAACTGTGACTTGATTAAATCGAATCGATTTACGTTGTGAAAAATATTACGTTGTGAAATATAGGTAAAGTATGAATCACTTTCAATGTGCTAGTTTTATAGCAGCGATTCCCAAAGTGGTTGAACCCGCTTTGATTGTATTGATCCCCTGCGATTGCTAACGACTTTCAAGGGGTCTATCTGAATGAAATATTATATAATGGGGGTTGTGAATTGAAAACTGTAGTTAAATCAATAGGGTTATGATATGATATACCAAGATTTTCAGTTTTAAATCAGAAGTTACACTTAAAACTCGAAATAAATAAATTAGAATTTCGTTGAAACAAAATTAAAACTAAATTAAATTAAATCTAAAACCTCCTCGACTCCACTGCAATCTGGCATAGTGCCCAGGATACTGGCAGCATTTCCCCTTTGGATGGCCAAACTAATCCGTTGGTCAAGCTGCCATTATCCTCCAGCCAGGGAGTCGAGGATCTTTTAGATTTAATTTAATTTAGTTTTAATTTTGTTCTAATTATTTTAGCGTATTTTATATTGGTTTTGTTTCATTTTTAATAAAAATTATGTTTTTAATTATTTAATAAGTGAGTTCATATTTTTTTATTTAAAAGGAAAGTTTTTTAATGACAAGATTATAAATGACATAGTTATGACAGACAATAACAGTTTTAAGTCAGTTAAAAAACTTAATCCGCGCTGCAGTGGTCGCTAATAATACATGAGCTGCGACAACATTTCTTCATTAACAGTTCCATTTTCCTCTTATAAATTCAATTCCTTTGTCAAGTAATATTTATATTTCCCCTTGGGACCGCGGCGGCGCCTAAATTAAGAATTTTCTTTCTTTCATTAGCATAAAAATTACGTTGAACGTCGGATAATAAATTGCTACCAGTGAAGGGTGCTCCAGGAACTTGCAAAATGTCGTGACACAGGTGTTTTTAACTTCCTCTGGACGCTTGGGTAATTCTCTTTACAAAGCTTTGGCAGGCTATGGCTTTAGCAGAAAACTTTATCTCCGTTCATATTGATAAACGTTAGATTAATTTACAAACTTTAAATTTTGTAACGTTAATATTTCATTATACGTTGTGAACGTTTTATTCCCGCAGGAGTTTTGAATTTATGACTACTAAATAATTCCCTGGTCTGTATTATATCTATTCTATTGCAATAAATCTTTAATAATTTATGAAATTATTATATTGTAATTAATTGCATGGATAATCAGTGAGTAAATCATTGTGTGAGAATAAAGCCTGATGTCTTTGCTTTTATACAGTGAATGCTCCAGTTCCCACGTTATTATATGCATTTATTGCAAAATGTCTATTAAAATTATACAGTACGAGTATATAAAAAATAGAGAAATTTACCTCAGATTAAAAATTAGAATAAGTATAGGGGTTCAAAGATTTTAACATGGCCTATGACCAGCCGCCATTTTGTTTTTTTTCGAAAATGCTGTCGCATGTAGATACTTTGAAAAGTCGATAGAGAATAAGTAAGAGTAATGAAATCTCGAGCGGAGCGAAAACAATGCTTAACCGAAGATTGCGATATTGACGGTCATTGGCCACGAATCATTTATTTATACAGGAATTTTTATCTGTAGTGGAACAAATTGATGAGTTTAATATGGTGCAAAATTCTCACACCCCATGATTAAGGACAATGCAGATTACGAATCGAATAGGAGTACTGCAAAATTGCAATCAGTATGTTGATTTTTATTTTTTTATTTTTACATCGTACGAATAGCTGTTCGATCATCCCGTCTTCAAAGAACCCAATGGAATCCAGGAATTGACTTGAAAGAAAACTTATAACTATTGAGTTTTTAACCTTTTTGATTGAAATTGATTTTTTAACCGAACAGAACATACTTAGTTATTCGCCTGTTTCAAGTTAAATTATTGTTAGAGGGTTAAAAGTCCTATTTAAAAATGCATTATATT
Source organism: Mycalesis mineus (assembly GCA_034621355.1). Classification (NCBI taxonomy): domain Eukaryota; kingdom Metazoa; phylum Arthropoda; class Insecta; order Lepidoptera; family Nymphalidae; genus Mycalesis; species Mycalesis mineus. The sequence continues at coordinate 17,500,968 of CM067881.1, forward strand.
TTTATGTTTCTTTACAAAATCATTTATTAAATAAAATTTTTCGCATTAGTGGCTTTAGAAAACTTATTTCAATATTTGTTTAGGTGCCTTTTGTTATATTTCCGTATTATTTGCTGAAACCGCTCTCGCTCCACCAGCTGTTGAGTGCAATTAGCCGGGAATTGCTGTAATGAGTTTGCTCCTCACCTAAGTCAACTTTGTACCAGTTTCACAGTATGTGGTATACTCGTACAGGTTGGTTAATTGAATTAAATTCTCTCTTTGTTTGTGAGAGAATGTGTTTATACGGAGAGTTATTACTGTACTTGTTCAAGTCGTTAAGTGGCATGGCTGTTTCAGTTTGAAGAGTTTGGTTATTGGAGAAATTAAAAGTCACGGTCTTAACAGGTCGGCTTAGAGTTGATGAGCGCAGGTTATGTTGGTAGGATGTTACCTAATTATTTACCTTAATAGAGTTCGATATGAGTTCTTTATTCGTTCAGAGTTCGAGAGCCCAGGGTGTATTGTAGGATGGTTTATGTACCTTTCTTCCTTTTTGGTCTCTACCTTCGTAAGTACTATTATATTTTGTTTGTATTACTTGTACATTGTTTGTTGCTGGTGCAATTAAAGGTACAGATATCACAGATATAAAGTAAAACCTCATGTGTCTGTAATTACACCGGCCACCGTGCTACCACGGACTAGCTTTATCACAGAGCTCTACAACTACTAAAATACTTTAGTTTACGCCTATAATAATCGTTAAAGTTCACGCATTTAACATCGACAACGATATATTTCTTTCAGCGAATTCTAAAACGCGGGAATCTGTATAACTTTCAGTTCACTTTCCCTATTAGTGAGTGAGTGAGGAACTAGCGTTGTTGTTTGTTCGGCTCGAGGCGGTGTTGTGTTTAGACTGTTGTATTTGTTGAGCCCTCCCCCCGCGGGGCGCAATTAAGCCGGAATCGGTTTAATGGCTTTGCCTTCCTCTCGGCTTCGGCCTACATTATAATGTTGATACATACAAATGTTTTCATTGGAATTAACAATGTACTTTATTTTCAGAGGGGATTTCAAATTTAGATTCGGTGTTTCGTTAACTTATTTAGTTTGGGATACCTTTTGTTAAACTCGTAGTTCAGTTAACCTATGTTACTCACTTATTATGAACTCAACGATTTATGTTAATAGTTAAATATATATATAAATTATAAAGGTGTCCGGCGAAGGGTTACTAAGTGAACCAACGTCTGACTGAAGGCAACTTTCAATTGCTTATTAAAAATATGATATTAGAAGGTATACTTATATTGGCGTCAGAAAAAATCAACTCCTTGTTGAAGCACTTTAAAGTAAGTTACGTTAAGTTACTTATGAAGTAGTACTTACTAAATTCTATTGAATAAGATGTATAGGGATTTTATGCCAAATTGTCGGTGGGCATTGTATTGTATTCAGACAAAAATTCGAACGCATATTTTTGCTATTCTATAAAATAATTTGTGATTTGAGAATTATAGTTTTTGAAAGAACTATATTCTCTGAGCTCACGACTCAGCCTCGCACTACATTGATTACCTCACACTTGTCTACACCAAATTGCACCCCTATGTCATCGCTAAAGTTCTGAGTAATCTTCAGCAATGACACAAGGTCTGAACGTTTTGATGCATACAGCTTGAGGTCATCCATATCAAGCAAATGAAATTTGCCCCCTTGCGGAGGCGAAAGCCTAGTCTTGAATCCATCAGCAAAGTACTGAGAGGATTAAGAGCTAGACAAAACCATAAAATTTGTGCCTATGTAACGATGGCTAATAACTGGTGTTTACGATAATTGTTGGCTCAATCGTTTGACCGAGGCCTGTTTACCATAACTAGTCACCCAAATGTCTAACTGCAATTTAGAAACTACTTTAAGAAAGAGAAAAGCAGAACTTGTAATTCGAAGTTATACGCTGACTAATGAACTAACGAGGCCTATCTAAGTATACTGCATGGAAATTCATCAGAGAACTGTCTTATTTTGTAGGTATTTCAAATTCAATTTATTTAATACGAGCACTTAGGAAACGTTTAGTTTGTCAGTGCGTGGTAACTCTACCATCAATTCGGAAGGCTGGTTTTGCCGAAAAGGGTCGGCAAGAAACTCAGCAATTTTTCTTTTAAAAAACTGATTGGATCAGTTTTTATAGTTCTCGTTTTATTTTTTACGGGCCTGTTATTAATAACAATCTAGTCAATATCTATATTATACCTCAGAATATAATATACTATGATAATCTGAGTATATAAGAGTATAACTACATAATCTGCGTCATAAAAGTATTTTAATATTATTCTCGGCTACGATTTAACATTTTATAGCCACTTCATGACGTGATTTTCTTACAATGCTTTTGAATTTGCATAATATTGAAGTTATTCGTGATTTTAATCTCAATTCACTTTGTTTTATGTTATAGGTCATTTTAATAATAACTTTTCTGAACTAGTTATAAAAATAGAGGAAAAAGGCACGCGGTGTTCGAGGTCATGTTTGTGCTGCCTTTTTTTATCAATTCTAACTATATAATGTAACGTTGCAAATTTATATGTATTGGACTTATATACAGATATTATAGAAGAATTAAAAAAATCCTTGCAAATCTATTGAGTTTAAGAAATCTATATATTTTTCATGGTGTCAGACCCAGAAGTTTGGGCTGTACGTTATAATTTGTCAGTCAACCAGTTATCCTTTTAAATTTAATTAATACTTCGTTCATTGGAACAGTGTATACAAGTTAAAAGTAAAGTTTCTAGGCTTAATAGTTTCCGAAAGTTCGCGACCGCTAGCTGAAGGTTTCTGAAAGTTCACATCTCAATATGTACCTAACTTACCAAGTTAACTTTGTTTAAAGCACCTTGTCTTGGATTAACTTAAGTTGGTTAAGTTAACCGTAATTTCATTACTGCAACACCGAACGCCGCCCCTAGCGGGCTATTCCGAAATGGCGTTCAGCCAGACCAGACATATTAAAACTTGTTTAATTTCAAAACTCTCGGATACATAAAATAGACTGTTTACTAAAATTAAAATATTAATGCAAGCATAACTTTAAATGTTTCAATTTTGTTTAAATTAAAATTTTAAAGTGTTCTTTCTGAGTATTAAAGTGTTTTGAGTCGGTTCTATTTTTTGTTAAAAATTTTTATTTCTTACTTTTTAGTGATTTATCGCCACGTAACGTACTCGTACTATACAGTCATAGTACGGCACTTTTAGCCAAAAAGCTACCGATACTTACACAAGAACCGAAATCGCTGTAAGTGTGCCTATAAAATTTGAAGAGTTCCTTAAATTTTACCAGGATATCATCATCAGATCCTAACATGATGACAATGGGACCATCTTGGAAGTGTGCCCTTTCTAATAAAAAAAGAATTATCAATATCGGACAACTCTGTAAAAAGTTATGCGTGGTCATACATAAAAAAGAATATACGTGTCGAATTGAGAACCTCCTCCGTTTCTTTTCGTCGGTTAATTAAGTCCCCCACCGCATCTGTCTGTTTATTGGCGATAAACTCAAAGACCACTGAACGGATTTTTATGCGGTTTTCGTCAATGGATAGTGATTTGCAAGAAATTTTCAAGTATTTGTGTAAATTTGAAATATAGGCCTAATTGTAGAAAGTGGCGGGTCTTCTTTCCTTCGGGAGCTTTCATTGAAAATATTGCCTAAAGCCTTCGAGATACACCAAAACAATGCATGAAAAGATTGTTCCTCTTTATTAGGACTACGAAAAAGTCTGCAATATATATCATTATGTTATATATATATCGCTATAAGATATCTGAGATATATCTATTTTAAACCATATCCAGGTTTTCTTTAAATAGGTTATGTGCAGTTCTTGTTAAGTGTAAGTACTTGCAATACATTATTTTCCTCGTTGGAGTAGGCTGCTAGTTTTTTTTTATGAATAAATAAACCAGGTGTTGTAACAACTTAATTAATTCCTTGGGAAGTACTTCAAAAAATTAAAAATAATGTCAAATACTAATATAGGTATACCTATTAAGAACATTGCAGGTTTCTAGAGAATTTATGACATTCCTAAAGACAAAGATTTATCGAAGATCTTTTCTTCTGCATTAGGCTGAAACTGAACGGTAAGTTATACCCAACAGTCCAGTGGTAAAATCAGTACCTACTTACTCAAGAACTTGGCTTTCCGAAAGTCCCTGTACAAAAGCCGACTGAAACTTAAACAGGTAGCGAAATTATTTTAGTTGAAGCACTTTTCGAAGGTAAACTGCAAAGCACATTACCTCTCTATTCTCGGTCGAATAATAATCTACTTGTTACTCTGTAGGGATTGGCCGTTCAATTATGGTTGCACAAAACAACTCCGTATATTTAGTTTGTTACAAAGCAATGTTCTAACCTAAGCTCTCTACAATGTGGCTTTCGGTTCGTATAATTAAACGTTGTAAGGCAAGGCATTGCCTTTGTTTGTACTGTTTGTGGAATTAAATATTGCGGAAGAGGATAACTAAAGCGAGAATTTTATATTTTAATGTATGAATGAGTTTTGAATGCACCGCGCATGAATTTTTTGGATGTACGCTAGGTAGGCGTACTGTGAAATTATTATAGCTCGTGACTCAGGTATAATATAGTGTTACCTATATATTATATGTTGTTGAAAATAAAAAAATACAGGCATCATTTATTCATCACAATTTATGTAATAAGACCAAATTTCAGGAGGTTACGGGATGTTACAAAATGGCAAACGTCAAGAGTATACCAATCCACAATTCCTACCTAAATTAGGGGTTTACTTCTTGAAAATAATTAATATTAAGTTTTTTTTGATAGTTAATAATAATTAAATCTTGATAATTTTTTTAATCACTCTCGGAGTTTTTATTTTAAACGTTTTCAAGAAAGAACTTAAGCTAGCTTACCCTAATAACTATACAAATCATGCCTACGTAGAAAGGTGGCAAGAATATTGGCTGCATTTCCGCGTTGGTTGCCAGGCTAATACTATGCGCAAAAAACAGTGTATGTTTGTGTAATAGGCAAATTGTGTTGCAAAGTCTTCACTTTTATTCCTTAAATATTTTTTCTTCTATATTAGAATCAATTTTAAACTGTTCATATATTTAAATAAATTCAGTTATTAAGTAATTAATGAGAAACCAGTATTGTATATCTAAATGCAACCCTATGTATGTACCCAGCAATGCTGCTATTACCAAGTTCAAGCTACCTGCAGGCTTAGTAACTTAGATGATTACGTGCAGAGACTCGTAAAGCAATCAAATATTTAGTCAGTCAAGAGCTAAGCTCAAATATCTTCGGTGACGGAAACTACTAGATTTTGTTGACTATGTCGAGATTAACATCACCGCCGAGCACCTCTTGGATATCTAGAATGTGTGTACAAGTTTTGAAATCACAAGGAATATAAATAAACTTTTGTAGAAGATGGTTTGCGAGTTAATAGAGGTTTTAGTCTATTATTTGTTGTGAAGTTTTTATGACTATGACATAATCACGTAAAAACGGCTAAACGTATTTGGCTTACGGATAGTCTATGTGGCATACCATGGTACGCTTTTAATCTCAACTTTTCTCAAAATATGTTTGACACGAATATCTTGGCATTTCATGGATTCACCGTGCGGGTGTCGGGTCCATCGAGTGGCAGAGACAAAAACGCCGAACAGTGTCCGAGACTTGCTGCATGGATGTAGGCTTAAGTGTACCCTTTGTGACTAATCAACTCTTTCGCCTTTTCTGCTCGTATTTTTCCCCCTGCCCGACCAAATCTAGTAGGATCCTGCTAGAACAGCTTTGGATACTCGTTCTAGAATTGTTTACCGCATTTCTATTCAGGCCAAGGTCTTTGTGCCGGTTGTAGAGAGATTTTGCTGGTGTAACTCTCGCACCCACTTTTACTGCATATAAATTAACCAAATGTATAAATAAATAAATAAATAAATATTATAGGGCAATTACGCACATCGCTATACAGTCCCAAAGTAAGCGTACTCGTAAGTAGCTTGTGTTATGGGTGCTATGGTAACTGATGAATATTTTTATATATATTATACATAAATACTTATAATATATAGATAAACATCCAGACACTGTAAAACATCCATGCTCATCACATAAACATTTTCCAGATGTGGGAATCGAACCCACAGCCCAGGAAGCAGAAGCAGGGTCACTACCCACTGCGCCACTCGGCCGTCAAATGTATGGTTTTTAGGGGAATTTGTTTCCCACGGCACTGTAAACTCAACATATTATTTTGTTTGGCTTTGAAAATATTGAAGTTCGAATTTGTAAATTCAGCAATATTTGTAAAATATAACATGTATGTAGCTGTAAATAGTCATATTATAACACTTCAAGTTAAAATAAATAAAAATTAATAGCATCCGAACCAATAAAATATGATATTAAAAAAACTACATTAAAAATGATCGCGATGTATAAACACTTAGGACATTTGTATTATCAGTAAACGGCATCAGAGCGCGCGACTATAAATTTTCTTTCCAAATTGAAATTTCCCGCCGCACTTTAAGCATATTTTATCTATTTAATCAGCGTTTTTTAGATTGAATTTTCGTTTTCTCCCGCAACCAATGTGCGGTCAGCAATTTCTGTTTATTATCTAGACGAAAAATATAGTATGAAAACATTAGCACATAAATAATTAAAAGAGACACTCCTTTATATTTTAACTCTAATAGCATAACATTTTTTTCTTTGTTGTTATAAAAATGTCTTGGGAAAAATCATAAATGGGAGCGTAGTGCTATAGAAAAGATGCAAGTGTTATTAGCCCCTCTAACTTTACCTCTTATAGTTATTATCGATTATTTCCTATTGGTAGCTATTGAGTCTAGGCATTTTAACCTCATTAGATTAAAATGCCTAGACTCAATGTTCTAGTTGTTAATTTTATTAGTTTTCTTGTTTCTTATTTTAGTTCCATTCCCAGAAGGAAGACGCATTCTTCTCCATTCAACCTCTTTTGACAGCCCGCGTATGATCCTGATTTTTCTTTATTTTAAATACGACTACGATAAATTGGTTAATCGATCTCTTGATTCCTGAGTCACGGTTCTTGCCGTACCCTCGAAAATCACATGCCTTGGAGTGTCTTCCTCACCGCCAAAATAGCAGTTTTGAGCACCAGTACCTATATTGAGCTATCTCGCTGTAATTCATTCCTAGTGGCAGCTTGCTCTTGGGAAGTTGGTGGTATCCATGGTATCCACGTCCATCAGCGAGTATGTTAACCTGTTATCATTAAGATCTGAAATTGATAATTATAGTTAAATACATTATCACACTAAACCGCAATGGAGCAGCGTGGTGGGCCTTAGGTACAAATATAATTGTAAGGATGGAGGCCGATCCATTTAGTACGCTGATAAATATGTATTTTAAGCGTTCGTTCGTTCGTTAGAACGGGAAGGTCTTCTTCTGTTTTTCAAGTAGGACCTAAAACACAAAGTCACTGCAGAACTTTAGCGCTTTCGCTGGTATCGTTTCGCTGTCGCTCTTAATTAATCATTCGCTATTTGAACTATGAATTAAATATAATCTCACATAATTTCAAATCTCTCGTACATTTTAAATGGAATCAAAACCTAAAGGACCGTTCAAACATTTGCTTTGGTCCAATTCATTGAATTAATTCTTAAATCAAATATGTGTGCCGGTATGGTTTAGAAAAATGGTATTATTTTACAGGACTAATTTTAGCTGTATTTTAAAGTCAAGTTACTGTTTTTTTACGTCTAATGCTGCTGCCATCTTCCTTATAGCCATATACAATATTTTCACATACTTTACTAAGGTACTTTATAAAGTCTCGTAGTTCGGAAATATGTGAGGTAATCTCTATATGGTAAAGTAGTATTAAAACAAACTTTTTACTTTTTTGTATACCCGCAAATAACTAAAAAATACATTTACAATACTTACCAATCATTAGAACATAGAATAATAATAAGAAACTGGTTGACCGAGCTTCGCTTTTTTGGAAGTTATAATTAACGTATTGTTGATGTGTCAGTCTTTTAATGCCTGATAACACTCAATAATAACATTTTCCAAAAACAAATTTTCATGAAAATCTTTGGAGTCGTTTCCGAGATTCAGATTCTACCTCTAGTCTACCTTTGTGATTATGTCGTGAAACGTGATTATTGTCGATGTATGTAAAACTATTTTCGACACACAGAATTGATTCAATGCTTCAAGCGCGTATCTATATGGATCTTATCCGCAGTAGCCATGTCGGCTC